>VXAY01007081.1:270218-281655 GCA_013399855.1 Oxyruncus cristatus
CCCCCCCCCAAAACCCTTATGGCCACCTTGTTGTCTCCGAAAGGAATTAGTGAGCATAATTAACCAGTGAGGGTAATTAACCATTGGGACTAGGGATGTGGCAACCTCTCCCTTGCTTTGAGACTTTTCAAGGCAATTAGATACCTCTGGCTGAGCCAGATGCTGTGGGACGGATGCAAGAGTCGCCAACTGAAGTTCAGCACTGTGTGTGAAGCCAGGCACAAGTGTCAAAAGCTACTCCTGCTTTCAAACCTCCATGGAAGAAGTGCAAAAATTGGAAGTGTCGTCCTTACTTGCATCAGACCTTTGCTTTATACTCCCAGTACAAGAGCCTAGAACTTATCCATACAATTGCAGCTCCATCTCTTTTCTGACTAAGGAGTTGCATCTTCTACATAGATCTGGATTTTCTGAGCTTTCCACCCAAAGTTTCTCCCTTAAAATTGAAAGCAAAGCAAATAGCTCCACTCTGCCTCACATTTGACCCCCCATCTCAAAGGAATTTGGAAAGGAATGTCAAAGAAACCAATTTAAATGGCATTATTTGGACACAGCGACCAATTTGATTAAAACTAAATGATTGCATGAAGGCATTGCATGTATCCAACAACTCATGGGCCATTAAACCCTCTAATTGTGTGAGTTTGACATGCTGGATGCTGTGAGGCAACATCATTGAAAACTCATGGAGCTGAACAAGGCAGAACCTGAGGTCTGAAATACTTCAGATCTAGAGTAGATTTTGATTTGATTAAAAATCATGCATACCAGTCATGTTCAGTGAAAACCTTGTTCATCCCTTGGTCACATGAATGAAGGGATACTTAGGCAGAGATGGCTTTTATGTCCTCAGAGCAGCAGTCTGCAGTCATTAGTGCTGTTAATGTCGTCCACATCTGCTGTTTGTAAGGGGTTAGAACAAATCTCTCCACTGGCTCTTGCCCTGTCCCACCTTTGGACCCTGTGTCTAAAATCACAGAATCACAGAATGGGTCAGGTTGGAAGAGACCACAGAGGGCCATCTGGTACAACCTCCCTGTTCTAGTAGGGTCATCCCAGAGCACATGGCACAGGATTGTGTCCAGACAGTTCTTGGATATTTCCTGTGAGGGAGTCTCCACAACCTTTCTGGGCAATCTTTTCCAGTGATCAGCCACCTGAACAGTAAAGAAGTTCTTCCTCATATTCTCATCCTCATCAAATTCACCATCATTCAAAATTGGTCTTTTATGCAGTCTTTTTTTCCCCTCCAACTATCACCTCTTCTTCGCCTTCAACTTCACTCATTTAGCACCATAATACTTGCCAAATGGAATGTGTGGGTTTCCACACATTATTTCCTGTCCTTAAGAGGAGCATCTTGGGTCTGCAGGTCTAACATCTCATTCATAGTTTTCTCAAAGCATACTGAGATGGGACAAAGGACAAAACAGTTGTCCTCCCTATGAGGGCTGTTGGACTAAATCAAATTTCTCTTTCCAGTCCTTTCTTACCTTTTAAATCCTTCTATGCTCTTTCACTTAACATGAAAAAAGTAAGTGAGAAAGTCTACAAAAGTATCACAGAAGCTGGGACAGCTCCCAGTGAAAGGAGCTCTAAGAAGAACCTGATAGAGATGATGGGGTTATTCTGGGAATAAACCTTACTCAAAACAAGGGCTGAATTTGACCACAGAGAGATGAGCTCCAAAAAAGGTACTGTGGAATTTCTGTAGCATCAGTGCATGTTTTTTTGTAAGAAAGGCAAATGCAGAGAGCTTGGGATCGCACCTGACTCTATTGTAGGGAGTTATAAATATCTCCGTCGCTGAACAGAGCTAAGTTGATATTACCAGTTTACGCTATCATCGCTGTCCAGTGGATTGGATGAGCTACCCGGGAGCAGGTCAACTTCAAATGAGTGTGACAGGGCCCAGGAACACCACCCAGCTCTCAAGTGCATGCAGAAAGGGTAGGACACAGGTACCAGCCTTTGAATCACTGCAGACCTAGATTGTATCATCCTGCAGTCATCATCCTTCCAAATATAGAAGGGGATTCACTGACAAGCTCAACTTCTTATCTTTGCTGCTGACCTTTACTGAGTTACACAATTGGTTTCCTGAACTGAAGAGGACTCACATTCACAGTTTACAATGCACTGGCTGTCTCCACTTTTATGGTTTGCACTTTTACTTTATTATCTTTAATTTTCTTCTTCCAACTCTTGAGTGGGTATTAGAAAGTCAATACAAAACCTATTCCGGCCTCTTATTCTAAAATAACAGCACTAAGCTTGTTTATTTACGCGGAGACAAGATGATATTTGTGACAGCCTTGTCAATAGTTCAATGGCATGATGCTAACTTTTTTTTCTTTAAACTCAAATGCACTTTATTTATGTGTTTGTCTGTGTCTCCAGATTAACTCTTGTTTTCCACAATCAATATCAATATTCTCCAAAGAGTTGAAAAACTTCTCAGACAACAGCTGGTAAGAAAGGCACTTGGCCTTTGAATGCCTCGCCCCAGGGTAGAGGTGTGCTGATTCCTGTGAATGAAGGGTCAGCTACCCTGAATTTACAGTTTTCAGCTTGCTTAGTCGAACAGGACCCTTTGGCACCTCTTACCAGCTAACAGAGACACTTGTCAATTCTGAAATCATTATTTTTCAGTCCTGCATCTTAGGCCAAGACCTATGCCTTTCTGTGCCTCAGTTTCCCACTTGTAAAACAAAGAATGGATGCAAAGCAGTGCATTGGTTATTTATAGATATTAGTTGATAAACAAATATGTATTTTCAGATTTTAAGTCTCAGAATGAATGGTTTGATTTTCAGAGGACCTGAACACACACATTTAACAGAATCACAGAATGAGCCAAGTTGGAAGGGACTCATAAGGATCATCAAGTCCAACTCTTTGCCCTGCACAGGATTGTCCCCAAGAGTCACACCATGTGCCTGAGAGTACTATCCAAATGCTTCTTGAACTCTGTCAGGCTCTGTGCTGTGACCACTTCCCTGGGGAGCCTGCTCCAGTGCTCAAGCACCCTCTGGGTGAAGAACCTCTTTCTGATATCCAACCTAAATGTCCCCTGACATTGGAAGCTGGGACCTTCAAGACCACTCAGCCTAGGGATGTTTCTAGTAACACTCTAGGAAGGAAAAGCGTGCAGGCCAGCTTGGACAGAGGGGAATCCGTTCAGATCAAAAGGAGAGACTCAGATCAAAAGCCAGAAGTGAGGTTGCTCACCTGAACTAAATCCTCAAGCCTGAGGAATGGTTATTTGAATTAAGAATGCCCTGTCAACACTCCTCTTCTTGGCTGATATAAAGAAGGTCCCCAGCACATTTTGTCTCGCAGCCCCAGGCAGCTGTGATGAATACTGGAATGCTTTCTTGTGCTCTCTTTATCCTTTCACAGATGCAGGTTACCTATGCCTTGCAAATCCAAAACAGATAGGCTCTTGGTTTTTGATTCAGACCTGACTACTCTGCATTTTATTTGACCACCTTTAAAAGGAAATTAGGGTCTTGCCTAAATCCGGTCCATTTTCATTCCACATGGAGTTTGGGGAACAAATGAGCCCCGTAACTCTAGATGACACTCGTTCTAAATCATCTAACATTTCAGAAAGCCAACTCTGATGGTCAACTGGAACGTAAGAGATAGTTCCTTAATCTTACTTGTTCCTGCACACTTTTTCACGTTCTATCTAGCGCTCACAAGGTTTTTTGTCTAGTCTGTTAGTCCAAGGCATCATTTTGCCCCAAGTTTGTCAGAGACCACGGACTTGCTCTCAGAAATTACTGTGTTTCCAGTCTTGCAGGAAATGTTTCTCATTGTTGCTATGACCTACTCCAGAAGTAGTTGCCTTTTAGTATCAGCTCCAAACAGCATTCTGCCAGCTTCTGTGAGGACAGTGTGGACAGAAGTAATGCAACAGGGGCAGAGGTGGGTTGGGAATTAGTTTTGAAGTCTGATTAGTGGTGAAGTAGTGCCTGGAAATAAACACTAAACTGTGAAACTCAGATCTGGCTGGCTGATTATTTCCCATCTTCTGTTGACCCTAAAAGTCAATAAAGCTCCCATACTGCCCTTCTTTGAGATTCCCCTTTTTCTCTATAAGAGTGTGATTAAAATACCCTAGTTCAGGTCCAGCCTATTTGGATGGTGCCATGTGCTTCTTCCCCATGGATTTCTTCACCCTGGCTGCTGGCCAATCAAGGCTTCAGCAATCTGATCAGCTGCATGATTTAATGAACCCTGCTTTCATGGGGAAGGGCACATTCCTTTGTAAAAACCGGTGAGATATCACATTTCACAGGATGACCTCTACTTTCATAAGATGATGGGAGAAAATTGGTTTTGGAAATCGAGGAAGATTGCATCTTGTGAAACAGAAACCAGAGACTGACACAAAGACCACCTTTCCATTCCAGTCCATTTAATTTTCAGGTTTTGGTTTTGATGGGGAGCTAAATATAGTTTGGGTCACTAGCCTAGAAGCACAAATAATTAACAATGAAAGAAACCCCTCTCCAACTCCACTACTTTACTCTGTGAAACTCTCACAGCAAATGTACTATGCTCAAAGCTGAATAAAGAAAAAGAGCTTGTTCTCCATGCTGCTGCAGCAGTCTTTGGGGGGAGAAATGTACTTCTATTAACAATATCCTGCAATGTTCTGTTGTTCAGTTGCTATTGCTCTTCCCAAAACGCAGATTTGAAGAAGTGGCAGAATGCAATGGTCCAGACATTAAGACTTGACCATAGAGGTGTTGTCGGAGTCCAAAGTTTGGCGCCTATGTAATTTTCAGGGTCCTATACTGAATTTTTGAGGAAAATAGCAAAAAACAGATAATGATTATAATAAGTAGAGATTAACTTTGAGAGTTGTTTAGAGAACTTAAGAAAGATTCTCTTTCAGGAGGTCATAGGCTTGATGCTCTAGGCTAAATAGAGTCTGACAGGCATGTTTGTTCAGGATACATTTATTACTGAGCTATCCAGGGACATCCACAATTACTGTCAGGAGTTGCCTGATGATTAAAGAGCAGAATGAGCAAAACGGAAGATTAAAGGCACAGAACAAGGAGCAGTGATGTCTTCACTGAGAGTACCCAACTGACATGAAATTTTGAGCCATTCAGGAATCTCTGTGTGTGTACACTGAAACTTGCTGTATGTTTCTTAGACAGCACCTGCCCTGCTTCCATAACCTTTTAGACATGTAAAACACCACCAAAGAGCACAGAATCTGTGGTCTGCACCCTTAACTCTTCAGAGAGGCTGTCATGCAGAATTTGGACACCAAAGGAGGTGTGTGTGCTTTTCCACGGCCCTTCTGTGATGCCTTCTGTAATCCCCAGTACCTACAAAATGCCTTTCACACTCTTTCCACCTTCAGTATTCCTGGCAGAAAACTGGAAGTGGCAGAAGTACCATTACTTTCTACTACCTGGTGTCTTTCCCCTGCATTGTCTGGCTTCCAGCTCACTCTGTACAAAGTTAACTCTTTTACTGTGATACTGGGTGGACACTTTTGCACGTGTACACTCTCCTTACAGTTAAAGTGCAGTGACTGACCACAGGGGTAGATGGAGGGAAGAACCTGCCAGATATTACTCGCGTGTGTTCATTCACTCTTCCTGTGGAGTCAGACCTGCTGGGACTTCCCTCTCTTGAGGAGCTCCCTGGAGACAACTTACAATGATAAAAACTCAGCATCATTTGAGATGTGATTTGCTTGAAAGGTGTGTAAGGGCCTGAAAGTATGCCAGTCCCTTCATAATCACTAGGATTAATTTTGAATAGCCAAAAAGAGAGGAAAAAATAAAAGAAGTTATGTTCAGTCTGTAAACTCTGTGGGAAAAAAGGGGTCTCCCAAAAGTTTTACCCCTGGAAATAACGAGATGACAATGGAAGAGGGACATTTTCTGGTATAGCCTGCAGCTGTGACAGTTCAGCACATCTTCACCTATTCCTTCAGAAATTCTTCTCTACGTCATTCGAGAGATTCATGTAAATACATCCTAGAAAAAGTGTGGGGATACCCATGAAATGGCCTATTATGGACATAGTGCATGAACGGCCAGATCAGTCTGCTAATATCTACTTATCAATTCTTCATTCCTCAAGGAATTCCCTTTGTCCTTACCTAGAATGAGCCAGGAGAGCACCCAGCCTGCAAATGGGTTTAAAACAAACAGAATAAAGAAAAAAAAAAATCCTTCTCCCCAGTCTCTTCACCTCCAAACACTTCTCTTTCTATGTGTGCATGGCTACATGTACTACAACTTTATTACTGCACTGGGTTCCCCTGGGGAGCTTCAAACTCTCTTAATGCTTATGACCGCCGGTCAATTTCCATCCAGAAATATCTTCCATAGAAAAGACATGAAATAGGCAAGGAGAAAACAAATATTCATTACTCCAGGAGTTAAAGTAACATCCATTTGGATTGCACATCTGTAAAAGGCCAATAAATTGAAGGCAATGCACATAATTACATTACAGACCAATCTGAAAAAATGATGCATTCCTCCAGAGCAATTTTCTATTGTTGGGGTTTAGAAAAATTCTCCCTTCCTGCTGCTGCCAAAACAAAACAAAACAAAACAAAACAAAACAAAACAAAACAAAACAAAGCAAAACAAAACAAAACAAAACAAAAAAAAAAGAGAGAGAGAAAAAAAAAAGATACTTCTTTTTTTGGATGATGATGATTAAATAAAAGAACGCTGAACGGCAATAGTCATTAGACCAGCAGGAGGAATAAATAAGGAACATCATTGGTAGTTGTAAATAATGGATGCCATTTTGAACACAAAGCAACACATCTGGTAATTATTCTCAATTCCACTCCAATTGCTTTGATTTGGCGGTGCAAGGTGCCACAATGAATTCTGCCTTTATTTATTTATTTATTTATTTGCAAATCAGTATTTAATTGTGAATTGCCTCGGAAGAATCAATGGGATTTATTGCTTCTGCCTTACGAGGTGTGAAATGTTTGCCATTACTGAACAATGGATTATTTTTTAATAATCTCTGCCTAATGTCCTTTTTGTTTGTAATAGGGTTGTTTTGCTACGGGCAGAAGTTGATTTTGATCCTCGCCTTCCTCACAAACTTACACTTTTGTCTTGATGCTAACATGTTTTTAGGACTGCTTATTTGATATTTTACTAGCATTATTTTCTTTAGGAAAACAGACTTCAAAAAAGACTTCTCTGACAAAGCCTCTTTTTGTGACATTCTCTTAGGCAGATGTTTTGGAGGGACATGGTTCGACCTAACTAACACATATATCTTGTTAATCAAAAAATGTGATTTTGGGTGTCTTTTCTTAGCCCTGATTCTTTTTCCCATTATGATTTGTGCTTGTCTTTAGAGAGGATCTTTTCTATCCATTCACTCTCCTGAAATTCCAGATAAAATCCCTCCTCTCCAAAACAAAAGATAAATGAAGAATGTAGGGCTTTCCTTTTCATTTTCAGTGATTATTAGGAAACTTAGGAAAAAAATACAATTTGGAAGACATTTTCACTTTTAAAATTTCGCTGGCTTTGACCCACAACATTTGTGTATGAACCTTTCCTTTGTCAAGAATTTCAGTTTAGTCTTGCACATAGTATAGCCAAACAACACTAGGGCTGATGGTGACTTGGTGACTATTACACCTTTAAAATGTCTCTGGGCCTTGGTTTCTTATCTATGACACAGTAATAAAGGTTTTGGTTTGGTTTTGGGTTTTTTTTCTGAATTGTCTGCTGAGATTATAACCATGCCAGGACTTCTCTTCTATTACAGTGCTTACAGTACTTAGCAGAACAGGGACACAGTCACAGTTGCTTTCTCCAGATGATACTGTAATTACCACATTAATTTGTATAACAACCTTCAATCCTCTGGCTGGGACACTCCTTCCCCTGAGCCACACTTATTCCTGTACTAAGCTGACATATCCTCTCTCCTTAGGACAGGACTCAGTTCAGTTGAGTCTGAGATGCTTTTTTTTTAAAAAAAAAAAAAAAACCAAACGGGGGGAGTGGAAAAGATATTATATTTTTAGTTTAATGAGGAAACATTGATCTTCATGATATTAGCTTTATTTTAAAACTAAACAAAGAAACAATCTCCACCCTCCGGGCCTATAGCAAATCAGTTTGAAGTTGATGACAAAATGTCTGGGGAACCAGAGCCCTGGAGGTTGCAGGGACAAATTCCCAGACTGGACTGAGGCTCCCCAGGCCCCAGGGGAGACTAGCAAGCCCCAGGAATAGTCTCAGAAAAGCAGAGGGAAGGGAAGGACCCCACTGTTTGTCAGCTGTACAGACTCTGCTACCCTGGGGATGACTGGAAAACTGCCTCTTTGAAAGCCACGCTTCTGTAGAACAGCAAAGTTGCTGGGGCTGGGCACAGAGTCCCCTCTCTCCTCCTCTGGTGACAGTCACTGCACGCTTAGCTCTGCTTAGCTCTGCTGTGGAACAGAGTAGGCGAGCTAATTAACACAATAAGTCATAAAGAGATGGTGCCAGTGGGGAAAATGGATTCGCGTGAGCTGTCTGTGTCTGTACCCCGCGCAGTCCTGTGTCACGAGACCGTAACTGTGTGATTAAGAATGACAAGTGTTAACCCCTCCTGTCCGGGGGTCTCCTGGCTCTCCTGCTGCAGTGGTCTCATCCCATTTTCTTTCTCAGAATTACAGCAATTAGTAACAGAAAAGGCTTATTAATTCTTCTATCCCACATGCTCACTCTGCTCTTAGGATTGAGTGAAATGAATCCCTACGTTCAAGCAGTGCATTGTCCAGCCAATTTTTAAACGGCTTGAACAATGAGGATTTCTTCAGAAAGCTGTTTCATTGACTAATGCCTCTCTCAGACTGATTAGCTCCCATACATGAAAGAATAAAATTCATTTTGGGAAGAGGTGGAACTGAAACATTCCCCTTGTAGAGTATTCACCAGACTGCTCCCTCATGCATGGGTTAACCCTGTAGCCAGGGTGGACCAGCAGTCTCTATTTTGCCTGTGGGTTATGTTTTTTGTGTCCAGTCAACATTTCCAGACCTGGCATGCAACTTCTGATTAATCATAGGGATAAAACTGGAATTCACACTGTTGGAAAACAGTTATCCAGTAGCTATTTTATTTAAAACAAAAAGAAATTGGTCTTGGGGGTGTAGAGGGTGGAAAACCTCCAGAGAATGGAAATACACAGTCCTGATGACATTCCCTCAGCATGATTAAGCCAGGTTTAGGGATGAGTGTGGCTCAAAGCCCAGAGTCACACTTTCAATGGGTTTTTGTTACGGATTGCAGTATCTGAGTGTGTGGAAAGAATGGAAGGAGAAAGAATTCAATCTGTTGATCCAGATCACCCAAACTCAGTGGCTCTCAGACCCTTATTTCCTTCCTGCAGGAAATGAGGATAAAGGTACTTCTTATGAACAGCTGAGACAGGACATCATCTTTGTTATTGTTTTTTTCTTGGAGCGAATGTCCCTGTTTAAATTCTACAAAATAATAATAATTGAAGACACAGAAAAGCTAGGTAAACTCCATGCACTGCAACCCACTGGGAATGAATGCCATTTTCAAGTAGTATTTGGTTTTGCATTTGTTTTACTTCTTTTTAGCTAACAGTGCCTCATACTTAAATATCCCCTGAAGGGAAAAAAATATTAAAACCTACAGAAGAGCTGACATAAAGAAAGGAATTGAAAAGAGCACCTGACTAGAGTGGTTATTATTATTCACCTTGATACACTCTCACACTCACACATAGATATTAATCCTTAAGTTCTTTACTAACAACTTCTATGACAGTTAAGAGGGTTCCATTTCAGTAATAGTAGTTTATAGCATGTTATCAATAACAAGATCAAAATTTCCCAGGAGTATCCCTAGAACTCCAACAGGCATGTGTGCACCTAGATATTTTGTAAAACTTTTTGGGCTCACTGATACCCACAGTGACATTAACAAGATATGTACTGGGTATCGAGTGAGATTTAAGTTTGTTTTCCATCCTTGCCCATGAGAAAAATTAAAAAGAATATTAAATGAAAGCCAGATAGTGTCAAGAGAGACAAATCCTCAGCCCACACAGATGGAACAGTTTTTAGTGAATTATAGAAACCGAACAATTTGGGGGAGGGAGAGAACTATGCATTTTACATTCAAAAATAAGGAAATAAAGATCATCACTAGGACAGATCACTCCAGACACAGATTTCTGTATCTAACTCATTGCTTACATAACCAGAAGACAAAAAGCTAATTAGCTGTCCAAATCAAGAAATGTTGCCTGTCCCAGACTCAAAGTGCTCACTGGTTCCAGATCTTACTTGTGAGCCCCAGCAAACCCAACAAAAGCCAAGTGAGTGAAAGAACTGTTTCCAAGTCCCAGCTGATTTCATCCTTAATGAAGCAAGAGACCTGGAAATGGATATGACCTTCCACTGCAAAGATACCTGTTATAGGTCACCATGGAGGAGTAAGGAGGCTCTAGGGTTGCAAGCCAGGACTTCACCACTTGAGTTATCGAACAAACTCTTTCTGCAGGATTACTGCCAGGAGTGAAAAAAAATAACTATTAGAAGACACGATTAATTAATAACTATTGTTCAGGCAATCTGAATAATATTTATTGGAGACTTAGACCATACCAAAGCCTGACCTGTAAAAATCTAGTCTCAATTACTCTAGGGATCAGTTACTCTGAGGAAGAAAGCATTCCCACTAAAAAATGATGTACTTGATCCAACATCAGAGTGGGTACAGACACACATGGTCTGAGGGAATGCTTGTGGTGGTTGTGGCACTGCCCCTGGTTTCCTACCTCAGCAGTGTGTTCAAAGTCTCACTGTGAGATTGGGAACTGGGAAGAGGGACTTGCATGAACTGTGTAAAGGAGGTCTACAAAATTTTCCCAAGGCCCCAGCCTTTTTCCCCCATCCCCCATTATTTCAGGAGCTCTGCAAGGTACTGGATGGCAAAGGGATTTTGTCTGCTGTGTGGAGACAGTTGCATTTATGGTCATGTCCCTTTGTCACAGAACATCTCACAGGGTTGGTGAACATTACCCTTGCGGCATATCAAAGAACAAGACAAGTAATATTACTGTTTTAACTTCAGCTGAGTGCAGAGGTGATTTTCCCCTGTGTTGGCTGTGCTGCTAGATGGCAAAGGCTATAATCTGATCCTGCTTGGCTGGGACATTGCTCTGCAGTCATTCTGCCCACAGCAAGGCTAAGCTAAAAGGAATAATCAAAAGGTTTAGGTAGCTGGAATTAACTCTGTAAATCTCTGTCCTCCTCTTGACTTGCTTCTTCAGGAAGTCAGGAAGCACTAGAGATACTTGAGACAGGCATTCGTCATCTGATTTCTAGCTTGATGTTTCACATGAGGAAAATGAGATTATTAGGACCAAATAACCTGACTGTGAA
>VXAY01007081.1:282031-302833 GCA_013399855.1 Oxyruncus cristatus
TAAGTTTCATCCTTTTGGTCTTCCATACATATAAGCAACTTCTATGGCAAGATAATGTATACCAAAGCCTGCTCTAATGCACCCCACAGTAAATCAAACTGACTTTTAGGAACTTTTGTGGAGTTACTGCTTAGTCACCCACATTTGAAAAGAAGAAAGCCTGGTCCTATTCTTTTGCCTTCTTGTTATAAAATCTAGAAATTATGGTGATCTCACCTGAGAGAGACGCAGGTAGGCAGGAGGAAAGAAAGGAAGAAAGACAAAACCAAAGGAAATAAAGAAGGTATGAAAGAAAGAAAGAAAATAAGACATTGTACTTTCAGCAAAAAGAATATAGAAATGAAGCCTGAGGAAAAAAACCCAATACTTTGACAAATTGAAAATAAACCCAATAATTTTTCTGTAAAATTGCCACTGACTTTTAAAAAATCTAAAAAGACATAGGACCTGAACAATAGGTGTGCACACACAACCCAAAAAGTACCTAGTTATGTGCAATCCACATATTCAAATTAGTGTGATTTTCTTTGAAAGGAGGAATTAAACTGACTTTTCTTTTATCCAGAATGCTACAATAAGAACAAATATTGTAAGTACACATGTAAAAAAAATCTTGTTCTACAGAAATAACGAGACAGAGCATTTTCTTGTGTTCACGAAAAGCAGTAACTCTGACATGACATTAATTTTAAGTTGCCTTTCTTTGAAACAGAGGTTTCCATATGACTGGAACCAGCTGGGGGTATATTCCAGTTGTCATTCAATGCTGTTCTTGCAAAAACAATTTTTATGTATATGTACATGTTTTTTAATGCCATTGATTACTTGCACTTCTTATCCAAGCTTTATCAAATCTACATCAAAAATCTTTGTTAGAGGGCCTCACCTGTGGTTTGTCTGTACTACAATACACTGTATGCCTGGGTAGTGGCCAGAGATTTGACATCCATCCAGGAAAGCATGGGGATTTCAGAACTAAAGTTGAAGAACCCTCTCTCCTGCTGCTAGATAATACTGCCACACATCTGGGGATTTGGAGGCCTGCCTCAGAGTGTGCTTTCCTGCACTTTTTTTGAACCTAGATGCTTTGAGCAACAGCTCAGATTTCGTTATTCCACATGATAAACAGAGAAAAAAAAATCAACACTTCTAATGCAAAGGGGTTTGGAAGAGGAATTGATACAGTCTGGACCATGTTAAATGAAACTGAAGTTTGCTGACACACCTTTCTTAATCCTGAAGTCTGTCTGGACAACCTGAAGATATAATTGAACAACAGATAACAGTTTATGTTTGAATATTACTTTTTCATGCTGATATACAGAAAAATTTCATAAGCTTGTACTGTTTTTCTTGTTACCTTCAGGTACTCCTCACTGAAAAGCAGCCACCTCTGATGTTGTGCTACTTGTTAAACATTGTGTGGGAATTCTCTCCGGTGGCTTTGGCTGAGGAGGGAAGGGAAATGCAACAAGCAGGCGGACTTTGCTGCTGTGTGAAGCATTGTTGAAATCAGCAGAAAGGAGCTAAGAAATCTGTCTGACATTCTGTTAAAACCAAGGAGCTGTTACTACAGGAGGCCTCTTGACAGGGTATCAGAGTGCACACACTGAAACAAGTTGCTTCATGGGCAGCCAAATGTGTAAAACCCTCTTCCAATGTCCCTACCCCCATGAGTTCATTGATGTCTAATAAAAGATGGGCTTATGAACACTAATGAGAACTCTCTGCTCTGCTTGGCTGCCCATTTTCATGAAATTTATAGGAGTAGCTTTGGGAACTCTTCCACCCCATCAACGATAGGTTAAATTACCCAGTGGGTTCAAAGCTCGAAAGAGGAACCTCTGACAGATTGACTGATGGATGGGCCCAGGCACACACACACACAAATAGTTTGACTGTAGAACTCTGACTTCCTTCAGAAAGAAGGAACAGGCGTTTTATAGGGTCTAGCCAACAGAGGGGATAACTTGTAGCCAATTGCCTGGTATTGCCTTCTGAAGAAGTTGTTTTAATACCAACTCCATGGCAAAACACCTTCTGGAGTTTGAAGACATTGCTTTAATGTCTCCCTGTCCTGACTGTCCCTGCTGAACTCGAGAAGCTATGATACCATCACTGGTGAAGGCGGTACCGCTGCAAGTGTGCTGAAAGCAAAGGTCTGGAAGGGAAGGAGAGCTTTTCAGAAGCATGCCCTTCATTTTAAAGGGCAAGGCTGCAGCTTTGAGAAGGCAAACAATTTCTCTGAAGCACGATTTTTGTTTGTGCTGCAGGGGTATTTACTGTTCTAAGATTTCCTGGCATTTGGGTGTTGTAGGTAGAACAGATTTACATAAAAAGGGGAGGGGGAGGAAATCAAACCTTCAAAGGAGCTTTAAAAGGACAATATCCCAACCCACTGTCTATTTGGGAGACTTTATTTGGTCAGAGCTGTTGCTGAGCCTTTTGTGACCAGATATTTGTACGTGTTATACTGCATGTTTGCACGGCTGCATGCAGGAGATAATATAACTGACAGGCGAGTGACGACGAATTCCTACAGCACAGAGGATGCGGGGAGGTCAGGGATGGGGCTACATCCTCTCCAGCATCACAGCACCACCTTTTCTTTCTCTTCATTCAGTGGCAGAAGCAAGTTGTTCCCCATTCACAGGGAAGATGGACATAGGTGGGTGCTAAGATCCTGACAGGCTGGGCCCAGGGGAACTCCCTTGCAAACTCCCCACCCCTCTGTTCTCCTGTGCCCTCTGATTCACTTTCTAGCACATTTACGAAAGTCAGAAGACTGATGCAAAGCTGAGGTGAGGCAAAAACAAATGAAGACCAAATTTAAGCAGAGTACTGAACAGGATTTAGAAGACGTGACTTCAGCTGCAAGATGTGTAGCGATGTGCTGTTCCCGAAACACATTATTCACAGTTCCTCAGTTTCTTTATCCGTACGTGGAGCAAGGTGAGGGGGCTGATTACATCTGAAAGAGGCTTTGAGAGCCACTGACAAAGATTCAGAAGGGCTAATATTATCTTCATCATCTAGCAGAACAGCATCCATTTTAAAGCCATCTTTCTACCCTTTCTGGATAAAGATGAGGTGCTTTATGTTGCTGCTACAAAAATGGGGATGGGAAAGAACTGCAGTTTCACTTTGTACCTAACTCTGTTTTTAAGTAAGATTAGGAGTGAATGTGTTCACAACTGGTGTACTATTTGAGAAATGTCTGTAGGAAGCAATGTCTAACTGTGGAAAGTTACAAGAAATTGAGGACAGAAAAAGGAAAAGAAAAAACCCCAACAACCAGTTGGAAGCATACACACATAGGGAGAAACCCTTCTGCAAAATTTCTATGCCAGTTTCTACTACCCTCAACTTATTCTTTTTAACACCAACTTGCCAAAGTAAATGATACTTTGCACTTTCAGTCGTTGCTTTTTTGGCTGTAATTTTTCCTATGCTCACATTTCAGCTCTAAATACATTTGCATGAAGGGAAATGAATGTGTGCCCTTCCTGGTAGCAAATCCACTAACTGTCTCTGCACTTCATCAGGCTGTGAAAGGCAGACTTCACACTGTGAGAAACAGTCCAGGATAAATCAGCCCATTCACTCCCTCCATTCATCTTTTGAATGTCTTTTGCATGTGTTCAGATTGTATCATGGCACAGATAATGTTGAAAGACACTTCAATATTGGCTTTTAATTATTGGCTTTTACAATTCTCAGTTTTCAGAGAGTCAACATGATAGCTGAAGAAAATTCAAATAAGCAAACACCAAAATGATGGTGAGAGGATGCTTAAGGCTCAGGCACTCAGAGTGTTGGAAGGAACCCTTCCATGGTGGTGTTGGTCCAAAGTCTTCTGAGCAGGCTTTTATGAGTACCTGCTGTTTTCAAAACTTGTCTTTTTACCTCTGATGACATAGGAATTTTCACAGAGTAGAAAGAAAACCTTACCCCCATTCATAACCAGACTTCCTGCCCTGGTTGTAGAATGTGCTGCTCACAGTGAAAGAAATTGCTTACATGGAGAAGATGCTGTTAAGAGACTAGTTCACGCATTTTGCTTGTCCTTTAATATGTGGAAAAAGAGAGTTAGACAAAGTCACAAAAGAGAGTGCACATAACAGCTTGTCAAGAAACCTGACCAAATCTAAACATTTATGTCATGCTTCTGAAGGAGTAACTGAACATTTGGATTATGGATACCCAAAATGTAACTTTTCAAGCATACCAACCAGTGAATGTGAAGATTTCTCTGGATTCCCACCTCTGAAGGTAAAACATATGTGTTCTATTGGCTCTGCTGGCTCACATGACCACAGTGAGTCCAACCGTGTGCCATGTATTTATTTATGATCTGCCTGGAGCTGGTAAAGTGCTATTTCCTGATAAAAAACTAGAAGAAGTGTGTACTGCACCATCATGTCTTTCTCTTTTTCAAGTTGCAGGAGGGGGTAGTTTCATACAAATCTGCTTCTCCCAAACTTCATGTGTGGCAAAGAAAGCCATGGGTATCCCTGAGGTGGTATCAGGGAGAGATCTGCAACCTATTCCTTGTTTTCCCGGCATTTAATGGCAGGATCTTGAAAACAGCTACTAGGAGCAACGAAAACCTCAGGATTGGGTTGGCTTCAGAGCTTTCCTTGATCACACTGCAGGCAGGAAGACAAGCTTATCAAACAAGAGTCATGTGAGTGTAATGTTCTATCATGGCACCGCTAAAGAACAACCCTTGTGATAACTCTTTCCCATTCTGCTATTTGAAATAGCAGCAGCAGGTGCATATATGCCCACTAATGTCATCCTTTCTCCTGCAGGCAATAGAAAAGGTCTCACACAGCATCCTGCCTTGCACACTACATTTTCAATGCACCCTGAGCTACGTGGAGGTACAGATACAGAAAAGAAACAGTGATGTCCCAAAGGAGCAAAGAGATATGGCCAAGGTAATTCAGGCTGCTAGAGACAGAGCAGACACTTGGACAAAAAGTTCAGGTTGGACCTTTAACTTCTTGGCCGTCCTTTCCTGCTGATAACAGAAGCAAGTGACAGAAAGAGCCCAGCAACATCTACAGGCTTAATAACAATCATTACTATGCTGGGAGACCGGATGGATAATGCAATCCCAAAGCATGGACATGAACTAATGTCATCAGCATTGGTATAAATAGGGTGTCTGCATTTAATTAATAAATAATAGGCTGCAATGCTAATCTCCTTCTGCTAACTTTTTCTAAAGGTGCAATCTATTAATCACATGTCACTGCCAGCCTGGTCACTTCTTTTTTTAGATTCAAGACAGAAAAAAAATAGCTAGAAATAAATGGATCCTAAATAGAGCAGAGCAATTGAATAGCACAGCCAGCGTTACGATCCACTGCTGATTTCAGTCCTTAGCTACATTTTTTCCCCCCCCTAAGGATGGATATAATACTTTAAAGAGAGAGTGAAAGCTCGCGATGTTGTTAAAGGTCAGCATGTTACTAATGTCTGCAAAATGGAGGATTTTTTCTCCCCTGATTATTTGCCCATGGAAATTCTGTCGCTCTACAATGTCTGTTGACATGCAGTAACAACCATTTCTGTGGTTGCTGGATAAGGCAGGTGAGATATTTCTTTTTAGCTGGGGACAGCATAACTTTCTGAAAAGCGCTGGACACGTCTCACCTGTTTGGCACATCGTCAGACCAGGAAGTCAGAAACTCAAGAGGAAGAAACAGTTGTGCTGTTATGGAAGTGTTGCAAGAAAAGAAATGACAGCACTTGGACTGCATAGCAGGAGTCATGCAGGTTGCTTCCTCTGCACATGAATATCTGCTTTTCAGGAGGGAAAAAAGCTGTTTTGAATGAACTTCCTTGTGTCCATGGACATCACGGATATTTCCACTTGTTCAGTTTTAGGATAATCACCCTGTTGTGCCTTTGCAAGGGTCTCTTTATAAAAATCTGGAAAATTTTTCTCCAGGAAAATATTGCCTCTTGTTGTTTTGTGTGAGGAAGACTATGGAAAGCATATGTATTTAGTTTTTTGATTGAAAAATGTATCCTACTATCTCTACTTGTAACATATAATTGATAACCAAAATGTATCCTTACTAATTGAACTGATTTGCTAAATTATTAAAAGCCTTTTAGAAGGTTCATCTCCACAAATCCAACCTGTTTGATATCAAAGTTGTGCTGAAGCCTCAAAAGAGTCACTCCCTGGCTAAATTTCTTTATTCTTCAGTCACATGCAAGTCAGAAGTCTCAGCACAGACCATCTGGGTGAAATTTTACAGTCAGTTTATGCAAGAGGTTAAATGAGATCTAACGATTCTGTCCAGATCTAAACCCTATTCATTTCCTTTTAATCTAGGCAGAAACACCAGAAGAATGGCTAGTGCTCCAGTGCTTTGGCCTTTCCTCTCAAAGTCCAAACTTCAATAAGGGAACACTAGAGGCTCTAATAAAAACCACATTGCCTGTAATACCAAGGAAGAGTGCAGGATCACACACTGAGATCAAGGAGAGACGGGGGTAAATTCAGCTCATTGCAAACACCAGAGAATTTACTTGCATTCAGATTTGATTTTCTGTTATGATACATGATTTTTGACCTCTGCTTTGCTTTAGGTGTCTCTGGTGCCTTTGAAGAGCTCGCTGTAAAGATACAGTTGGTGCAAGGATATCTATATCCTTGCACCCTTGTTTCTACAACAGTACCCACAGACCTTCCTCCTCTGTAGTGGGTGCCATGGTGGCATAACAGGATGCCTGTCAGTGCTCTGTCCCTGAGGCATCTACTGAATCTAAGTTTCTTTTCCACTAACAAACTTGTACACTAAAGGCTGTTTGGCCCTGAGGGTGATCAAATTTGACACCCACGTGGTGTGAGTGTGCAGCAGAACGGTCCTTGCCATGAAGGAGGCCATGCTATTATTAGCTTAAGCTATTGTGTATGTTATTCAGGATGTCACTTGCTTTGTCCCAGGGGATGTTTCACCAAAAGGAGCTTTGCTTGAAGGCTGTCCTAGTGTTTTCTTGCCCCAGAGAGACCCTAACTCCACAGCCTGATCTACTAGTTTCACTCCCAGTAGTGCAACCCAACAGAGTTGGGTTTTTTTACACCATGAAGACACTTTGCATTCAGACAGTACATCTGGTCTTATCTTTAGAGAGTAATCTTTTAAGGAAAAGATGGTCTCCATCAGTTCTGTGTTGTACAGTGAACCTGGTGTGGTGGTTCATGACCAGTCTCCCAGGCACTGCCACAAGATAGATAGTAAATAATTAGATTTCTGATCTAGGTAGTAGAGAGACTGCTTTGGTTTAGTCTGATCTCTAAAGTCATTAAACTCATACTATCTTCATTCCCCCGTGCCTGTGGTTCTGGCCCACTCTTTCACACCTCTTTTTCATTAGCTATTCATAATAATAATAGTCATTTTGAAGAAAAAAAAAAAAAAAAGGAATCCAAGAAAGCAACTCACCCCATGTACCTTACATTCTGGCAATATAATTTTGTGTTAATTGCATGCCTGCTTGGAAGTGTCAATACTTTGTGGTTTATAACCAATGCATTCTGGCCATTCATCAGTGACTCAAGAGATGGATAAAATAAAGATTTGGGGGAATTAATTACCATTCTTATGGCAGTTCATGGGCAGGAAGTATTTTACTAGCTATGAATTCCTGCATCTTACGTTTGATGCTGCAAGAAAGCATCCCCTCACTAAGGCCAGTCCTAACATATTTAAGTTGTTTTTCTCTTATTTTTAACACTCTTCTAGTCCCGTTCATTGGGCAATCTCAACTTGAGGTTTGAAAGAAACCTGCCCTGGCAATGAAGATGTCCTCTTCAGCTTCTATAAGCAGCCATAGGCAGCTTCTCTTACGGGAACAAGTTTGAATTGATTCCACTGCAAAAGTGTAAGGAATCAGCCCCACAAAGCTGTCTCCAACTATTTGGAAGAACATCATTATTTGGGGAGATTTTCAAAGGGAATATTTAGACACCCAAGGCCCATTGACTTTATGTGAGATTTGAGCAGTGAAATACATTTGACACTTTTGAACACCTCTATTTATCTAACCAAGTTACTTCTGTGGAACTAATGATTAGAGAGCCTGAGCACCTAATAATCTTTAATGCATGTATTCTTGCAGCACCAATATTATTTTATAGAAGGAAACTGGAGTCAGAGCAAGATGTTCGGCCAATTTTACGTGTATATTCAGACAGTCAAAGATAATAATAGTCACCACATAGAAATAGAGTGAAAATAATAGGCTGACCCTATCTAACCTCTTCAAGGTCGAGGAGAATATCTGTGGCAAGGCAAGGCAAGAATTCAAGCCTCTGTCTTCCAAGCTGCAGTCTACTGCCCTGTGTAGAGCTTTCTTTTTCTCTGTGCAGGATCCGACTGCAAGACTGTCCTTAAAATTGAAAAGAAAGGAAACAGTCCCTCACTAATTGAAGCCAACTGTTTATCCTCCCTGGGGGAAAATGTTTCAGTGCAGTGCTGCCTTGAAAATTACCTCTCTACAAATGATATTACAAGGGGCCATATTCATTTTCTATCACAGATTCCAAAGCAAGCTGGTTTTAAAGATAAAAATATTTTTCTTAATTATGAAAACACATTTTAAAGACACTGATGTTGCACACTACTTTTAATTTGAAGCTTTTGGGGTTTTTTTGAGTTCACTTTCTGCTGTGAGAATGGGAGTAGTAGCAAACTGGAATACAAAAATGAAAATGGAAATCGACTTTAAAGAGGAATTAAAATTGATCAGATTATCTCTATTGCTCAGGTTGATTGGGATGCAACCCCTCCTATTCTTCCCCTGGTATTATGAAGAAACACATTAATGAGAAAGATGCCTTCTCTTTTTAGGACAAAACCCCAACGTCTTGTACAATTCATAGTTTTTACATAGCAATTTTTATTCATAGATCTTACCTAGGGTTTCAAAAAAGTCAAGTGTCATCATTCATATGATACAGATAGAAAACTGTGGCATGAAAAGGTGAAAGTTGCGATTCATCTTACCTCTCTTTTGGAGTCTAAAAGTGAGATATCTAAATCTGAGTTAATTGCCACAGGTTCATTCCTGGTTCAGTGAAGAGAGAGACAGAAGGGACTTTGAAGTACCATTTATCCCGTCTGTCTTAGGATGGGGTTAATCACAGTTTGAAGCACCTGTCTCCCTACACTGTCCACAGGAGGAGACTAGAGAACTAACTCAGACAATACGCTTAGTATTTAGGTGCTAAAGCTAGGAAAAGTGAATCCTGCCTGAAAAAATATTCTAAGAACAGTGCCATAGTAGCCCTATTCAATATTTCTTCTGTCCCCAAGTCTATTTACACAGAGATTTTCTGCCTCCCAAACTGATTTCACATATATACTACAATATAGAGAGAGAGGTTGGAAAATGCTGTGTATGCCATGAAGAAAAGTTTTCTTGACCTCCAGCATTTCCAGAGCCTTGAAACTTCTTGAAAGCCGTGATAGTATAACCTGGGTTCTCAGACCAAACATACAGGGAAGTAGCTTGGAAAATCTCAACAAGCAAATGAAATCTCTAAAATGTGAGCATCGGTCACCCATACTGTATTCAACATCAGGTATAAAAATGGCCTATATGTTTATTTTCCCTCAAATTCTTCTTTGAAATAATAGCAAAACATGTCTTAGGTTTTTTAAAGAAATGTCTGTGTGACCACACCTACAAGTTCATCAATGGAAAAAATACATAATAAACGGCTTGTTATTTCGATTCTTTTTTGAGACAGGTCATTAGAAACTTCATTTGTCTATACAGATTGCACTTATTCAGCTATATTCTAATAAAATGCACATTGCTTTCAATAAAGGGAATGCATTTGCTATTGATGTGCTATAAACTACTATACAGAGAGGTGTTATTATATTCCTGTGTAATAACAAGCCAATTACAGTGATCAGCAAAACCTTTACAATAAAGTCAATGCACGAGGAGTGATTATCATAATGCATTCTAACTGTTCAGTGCCATAAATGCTTTGCAATTAATTGTGGAGCGTATCTATAAATGTATTATTAATGCTGTATAAAAACCCATTGACAAGCAACTTTTACATTAAAAAAAAAAAAGATACTGGGATTGTTACATGTCCCTGAGTTCACCTAGGAGGCTGAGCTGTATTTACAAAGGTGGGATTTTTTTATAGGGTTACATTTTTTATTTTCTCCAGTCTTTTCCTCCTATCCCTTCTTCCATTTTTGGTTTGTTATGGAAAAAAACTCCAAATATCACACTGCAGTGTGAGGGCCCTCGATCACTTGATTTTTGGCCCTGTATCGACCATTCTGGGTACAGCTACAGGCTTTCACTGGTGTCTTAACCCTGTGGCACTGACAGCCTGACATGCACGAATGTCAAAGGCACTAGCCACAAGAAATGAGCAAATGAAAGCATATCACAACCTAAGCAGGTATTAAAGGAAGGGCGTCAAGGAGAAGGTAATCAAAGTTACATAATTGATCAAAAGTTTTGTCTTAGCAAGAAACAGAACTGATATCAAAACCTCAAGGCAATAAGCATAAGCTCACCAGCCTCTCCCCAGGCTCTGCTCTAGTCTCTCCTCCCGCCTGTCAGTAAATTGTTAGGTTACAGACGCTTTATGAAAAATGTACAATGTGATTTTGTTTTGTTTTGTTTTGTTTTTTTTTTTTTTCTTTTCCTTTTATTCCCTTAATACTTGATTTTGAAAGGTTGTCCTTAGGACATGTGCTAGAACACAATGTCCTGTGGATCTTTTCCAGTTCCTATTGATGGGCACACTTCCATCGATTTCAATCACGATGGAAAGGGCAGACGTGAACAAAAGTTTGATGTCCCTTATATTCTTTCAGCAGTTGAGTATGGAATGGAGCACATCAGCCTTCAGCACAGTCATCAAATATAAAACACTACACATGAGGATCTGCCGGAGCCTTTTTTCTCCCCCAGAACTGAGTTTTACCAGAGAGTGGAAAGCATGAATGGGGTCATCCAGGGCCACTTTGAATTAACTGATGCATTTGCATGCTGATACATTCTGTCTGCTTGAAAATACAGCCTTCTGAGGACAACAGGGTGTCAGCTGTCAGTGGGGTCATGCAGTCCTGAAATTCCACAATAAACCAAGAGATTTTCATTTCCCATTGATGCAATCAGTTCCACAACCAGCTACAGCTAGAAAGAGAAGATTTCCATGAGAACTAAAATGCTCTTTTCAGATGAAGTTTATCTTTGGTCTAAAGGAAAAACACCACAGATTTTAACAGATGTTCAGACCCGAAATAAAATTCAATGGACATGTTCCCTTTGAACTCAATGGCCTTGGACATTGCTGTAGAAAGATGCTTAACACAAAACAGGCTCCAAAGCTTGGCTTTGCCATCACCTGAATTGGCAGAAACGAAGAATGGTAAATTCTAAATGAGTTTCTTGATCCTGACCTAGACTTTATGCTTTCCTATTCCATGGGAGAACACCAGGACATATAGGCCAGAAGGGTCCAGACTTATGCTCAAGACTGTGGGATGCCTTAAGTGGCTGTTGTAGTCCTGGGCCCAGCTCTTTCTCCATCTTCTGACTACACAGACAGAGAGGCAAACATGGTTAAAGGCATTTAAATCTCTCCCAATACTACAGCATGTCCAACCACCATTCCTCAGGAGCGCCACCCTGTCAGTGGCACCGAGATTTTTCTGCTGGTCCTCACATTTCCCCAGCCTCTGAGGCAAGAAAGCTGCCTCCCTGTATAATATCAAGGTCTTTTTTTTAAGTTCTTGTTTTGTTTTCTTTTGTTTTTTTTTTTTCTTTGACTCATGAGCTCTCCACTTCTGGTAGATTTTTTAACAGAATATTAGTTTATTTTTAAACAGTCCTTCCTTCTCTTTACCCTCCAGACAGAGATACTGCAACTCATTATCAGTGGATAATATTGGATATGTAGTTAACAGAGAAAAATATTTAGGTTTGGGTGTGGTGGTGCCTCCTGGAAGAAAACTCAAAGCTGGTAATGTTTGAGACAAATCTCTGGAGGAGGGGGTGTATGAGACTTAGGAGGAGGGCCTCACATGGAGTTGAAAATCTCCTTTCAAACGGCAAGGAATGACAAGAAGGGAGAGAGATGACGTTCAAAGTGTTGTGCATACCATGGGAAAAAAAAATGGGAATATGAGACCCCGCGCGTGGTACATGCTTTTTCTACCGGTCTTGAGTCCAGACTGAGTCCGGACTTGAGTCCAGGAGCTGTTGCTGTCCAGCTAGTAGTCTGCATTGCCAGTGCAATATTGTCAGTGAAGGCTGGCATTCATGTGTTGTGGGACCTCTGCAAGTTCCTGTGTGTGCCATTCTCTACCTGAGCTATAGAAGATTAAGTTGCATCGTACTGCACTCATGTGAAGTTCAAGGAGTTAATGAAGCTGTGAGAAGGGAGAACATTATCTGCTTCCCTGAATTGTTTCCCAGTGCTACCTGCTAAATGGGTGTGGAGACAACAAAAGGAAAGAAGATGAACAGTTGAAGAAAAAGTGGTGGCAGGCCACATAGGGGAAGGTTTCATGGATTACCACCTTGAAACTGGACATTCCCTAAGCCTGCTCTCCAGGTTCTGGGGTGGGAAGTCTTTTAAAGAAGCTCACCAAAGGCAAAAGGTAGGGAACCACTGGAAAATTTCTTCCACAGAGGTTGATGTTACAGGTAACATGTGGCTCAGAAACAAGGAAGAGATGAAAATTACAAAGCTACAACTCTGACACGTTCATAGCCACAGATTCAGGATTTCTTGGGTGCCGCCATAGCCCAACCTTCAGCAGTGCAGAAGAGATGATGATAAGCTCTGTCAAGATTGCTGTCTCCTTGCTTACCCTTGACTCTCTTCTTCAGACCTTTCTGATCTGAAGGTCTAAGCAAACAAACCAACTCTTTACAAAGGGCTTCCAAGGAAGAAGGAAATCATCCCATGTGGCATTATTATACTGGCGTGAAGCCAACAAAGCTGAAAGAAAACAGTCTTGCTTAACTGCAGAACCTAAACAGGCCTGGATCTGGCTGGTACCTGTGTAGGAAACCTCCTTAAAGCTTTTGACCACCTACACAAGCCATGGAATTCTGATCTGTTAAATGGAAAACAGCTAAATGCATATAATTAGTGGGACCTTGGGCTATGTTTGTCACAAACAACCCTGCCACCTGCAGCAGAGACCTATTGAGCTAGAAAAGACCTGGATGAAATAGGAATTAGACATAGACTTTTGTCCCAAGTGGAAATAGAGCTTAGAAAGTGTGGAGAGGCCATTCTGATCCCATCATCGTTACTAAGCTGAAGGCATAAAAAGAAACAGGTCATAGTGCACGAACAAGGCACCACTGTTTTGCTGTTAACTGTAATTGAGTTCTTGAACATTTTGCTCTGAATCTGGAATAAACCATAACCAAACAGATAGTTTCAGAGCCTGCAGATCAAGTAACAGGTAGAGAAATGCAGCAAGTCTATTGAAATACGAAGTCCAAGCCTTCCAGCTGCAAAATAGCAGACAAAAAAAACATATGCCTCCCTCAAACATGCACAAAAATAATCTACCTGGAAGCACAAACATACACAGAAGCTTTAGTAGATTTCTTGCATGCAGAAAACACTGCAATATGATGCACCACAGCCTCTCCTGTAAATCTCTCAATACCCTCTCTGCAGGACACTGGACCCTAAACTCTAAATCACTTTCTACTTTTCCTTTCTATTTTCTTTAGTCCAGGAACCTTGCGTTTGTCTTCCACAAGATGCTGGAGGACCTCAAAAACACTGTGAAGTGCCTCTTGGTAGTGACATTAACACTGGGTCTGGGTAGCACACCATGTGCATCTTTGCATGCCTTCCTTTACAGACCTTCCTCCGTCCTTTGAGAGGAATGTGGGAGCAGTGGAGCATCTAAGCATCACTAACAGACTGCAACTAGAGCAGCAGGAGAGTCCTTTCCTTTTAAAAAATGTTACTGCATGTACAACGTAGTGGGACCTCAGGGCTGCGTTTATCATAGGTTAACCCTGCCAGCTGCAGTGAGAGTTGTCTAGTGAGAGCTGGAGATATTGTGGATAAAATAAGAAATGGCTCCAAACTTTTGCCCCAAACCACAAAACAGACTTGAAATCTTCCTCTGAGTTTGACAAACTTTAGGCCATGGATATCTACAGGCTACTTTTAGAGCTGCACATGAGACAAGGAACCAAGAAAAAACAGTTTCACCAAGATGAAAATAACAGAAAATTCTAGCAGTTTAATTGGGATTAAAAACATATTGGACTAACTCTGGCAAAATAACTTCCATATAGTGAAGTTAAAATCTGACCAAAACAAAGACCAATAAGAGTTTTTTAAGACATCCTTAATAGAGCTAGAATTACACTGTGATTTTTTGGAAAAAAATAATGAATTGTTCCCTTTTTATCATGTGCTATCAATTCCACTGCTGCTAAAGTCTCTATAAAATTTCAAAGGACTCTGACTTTCTGATCAGGTATTTGAAGCTTCATGAAGCATTCTGTAGAAGGAATAGCCCTATGAAACATTTTGTAGCTTGACTATACACACATATGCACAAACAGGCTGGAACGTAAATTGCAAAATTTTTCCATTAATTTAGATTGTTTCCCTAGAGAAACATATTGAGGACACACTCAATTCTAGTTCCTGTGAGAATAGGCAAATGTAAATAACGCCAGTTTTTGTTGAAAAGTTTTTCACTCTTTGTCTTGTTCCTAATCCAATATGGAGATTAAAAAAAAAAAATAATAAAACCAGCAAAACTAATAAGGGGTGTTCAGCATTTTCATTTTGGTGGGCTGAGTGTATTTTTTGTGCCAAGCAACATTTTGAATTCTTCCCCAAACCTGGATGGTCTGATACTCTAAATTCTTGCTCACACACACTAAATGCTAACACTCTATTTCAGTTCAATGGAGAATCAGGACACAGGAAGGGTTAAAGACCAACAAAATCCAGACTCCATAAGAACAACAGGAAAAAGTGATGAGCAGAATCTGAGTGAGGGGAAAAAATAAAATTGGGACTCTCATCACCTTTCAGCTGTGGGAGAACTTGCTGGTAAATTCATAGATTAATGTTTTAGCAAAATGCAAGTATTTGCCCGTAAATAAAACACAATCTCACTTCCTCAAGAATGCTGCTCATGACTTTCAGTAAAAACCTCCTTGCACACTACAGATTCAAAGAGCACTGTGTTCTTACATTAGGACCATGGCCTGGCACCAAAATTCCCTATGATTCAGAAGATAGAGGTTAAGAGTAAGAGTATGGACTTTGGGCAGACCAAAAGATTCGTGCTGTGCAGAAGAACTGCTTTGTCTCCCAAGCCCCCCTCTTCCCTCATGCCCCAACCCAATACTCGGACAGGGTATAATAAGCTACAACCTAAGTTTCTTTGTTGCTGAAGTTGACCTTTATCTTGCAGCCCTAATGAAGTCTTTTGATGTGCTCCTAAGATACACGGCCTCCTTTTTAGCATTCTGTTTGCCACGCCTGCTTTAACCGGTGGGCTCTTGAAGAACGCAAGTTTTTGTACAATGCCTCCCTTGGGTGCCAATTGTTCTTTTCTCCCATAGTTGCCCTTGAGTCATGCCGTCCTGAAACATCACCAGCCCAGAAGCAGCTTGTCAGTGGGGAATTAGGACAACGTGTCTTTCACACAAATGATGAGCACACCCGCTTGGCCTCTGCATTGTGATCACCACCGACAGAAGCAATATGGGAGCAGACTGCATGGGAAAAGATGAGGTTTGTGCAAGATGGGGAGATAATTAGCTAAAACACAATGGGGAGGGAACCACTGGTGTGACGGATAATGTGGAATCAAACTGCCACTGGAGCCCTTTGCAGTTCAAACCACCACTCCTAAAAAGCAGCTGCTCTTAGCAAAGGAGTTTGAAAACCCTTCCCAGAAAGCCAGGCATGTGTTCTCTATTACTGATTTGCATTAAAAAAAAAAAAAAAAGGAAGAAAAAAAAAAAGTGATTGAGAGCTACATACCCTGTAGGCGCACTAAGCAAATTGGCCAGCCTAATTATTATTTTTTGGTATGTCTAATTAAATAGACAAAAGGCCCTCCCTTAACTCTCGCTGTCGGCACGAGCTCCACTGGAATGTGCATAATGTCCCCTCATTTGCCCAGGCAGCTGAGCCTTTCCCTTTTCCCCCAGGAGACTGGGGATGACAACCGCCCATGGCTTACCCAGTCCTACTCAGACACAGAGCCAGATCGTGAGACAGGGAGGGAAAAGGGGGAAACTGACCTGGTTCTGCTAAAAACTACCGGACAGTGGTGAACAATGTGACATGCCTTTGTTGCAGGTTAGAAATGTGCCGTGGCCCTTCATAGCAGAACTCGCCATCGCAGATCCCATCAGATACTTTCTGCCCAGTATTGGCCAAATTCCCTCAAATTTTCTTTAAGGGAGGCTCCGAAACCACAATATTTATCCCTGAGATTTCTGGTGTTTTCCTAGCACTCAGTTCCTCCCCTGCTCTGCAATTACATGGCACCACAGCCCTTCCTTACAGAGCCTCTCTCGACCTGCCGGTTTCACCACTCCATAACACCAGCCCCTTAACTACAAGCTACATACAGTCTTCCAATGACTTGAGTCACTGTAGAGTTTCAGCCTCACACTGACACAGACAAAGCCTCTTGAATCCACAGCTTTCAGGTGGAAAGAGGACATGGTGCCTTCTGTCTGTGAGGCATTTTACTCCTTATAAGTAGTTGTTGCTGGAGATTTTCACTAATGCCAGCATAAAGAAAGTCATCTCACAAATGAGGAAGAGTTTACATTTATGGTGGAAATCGAAAAGTTTGCAGACATCTAAGAGCCACATCATTACTAAATGACAAACCCTACTCCCACACTTATCTGATACATAAGCACTAGAGGTTTTTACTGCATAGATGAGGAAAAGCCTCTCTATTTTTTTACCAAAGAGACAGGGATAGAGAGGAAGGAAACATGTCATTATATATATAGATATGCATGTATATATATAAATGTACAGATACAAGGAAAAAAAAGCAGATGGTAATTTATCCAGCATAACAGACCATCTCACACTTTCTCAGTGAGCTCTGTGTTTGATCTGACAAACAGGGTCCTGTTAGAAGAGTATGGTGAAGTATCACCGCATCAGTTCAGGTTGAAAACCGTTTACAGGAAACACCTTATCACTGGTGATCTATTGAACAATCACTTAACAAAGCCTTCCAAATCCACTGTGCAGGATGGAAAAGCAAAAGACCAGCTCCTGATTTCAGCTACACCTGTGCAAATCCTGAATAACTCCCCAGGTCTGAGAGAAGTCTTCAGTTTCCACAACAGGTTTATCCAGATAAGCTGATACAGGTGCAGAAAACTCTGCCAGCTCAGGATTTGCTTTTTCCAAAAGCAGAATTGCTTCAGTGCAAGCAGAAACAACATGGTCAGAGAAACCATAAAATATCTGCTTTATCTTAACCAAATTAAACACCTCTGCAGCTCAGCACAACGTAGGTCTGAAAAAACCCACACTGCCATCACTGCTGTTAAACTTTGTTAAGTCAGTGCCTGATGCTTCACTTCTTAACGAGGCAGTTATTTGTTTTTCAGGCAATCGCTGGCACCTGCCTGCCTTTTAAAATCAAATAATAATTGAATATGAGGAAAGTGAGATGAAGTAGAGGAGATTTAATAAAGAGAATCTTTGCTGTGGAGGGAATTTCTTTGGCAGTGATTACGTTACTAATTGATCAGCACATTGCCTGAGAGAAGTCAGAGACAACAATTATACTTAGCACTGTGGCTGAAAACAATGCAGTCAACTACCTCCTCGGCTTTCGCTGTCCGCTGGTTTCACCTGGATCGGTCTGTTCATCTGTAAGGAAGAACAAAGAGAAACACGTAATTAATGGAGGAATCAAACATTCATATGCAGAGGCTCGCTTTGTTTTTTTGCTGTACGTCATAATTAGCACCAGAATTTACACCACAAGTGGGGAAGAAGCAATTAGTAAACAAGGAAGTAACCGTGGAGCAAAGGCTGCTGCTTGGTCTGAGGTAAATAAATCAGTGTCACTCCATTTACCTGACAGGAGCTCTGTTGAATCACACTGGGAGAGGGATCTGACTCATTTCACACAGGTCATGAAATTTTAAACATAACTTCTAAAATTTCTAATAGTTTCTTCTGGAAACACTACTGTATGAGAGTAGAAATGCTTTGTCAGAATATCAGGATCAGTGAGACTTTAATTGCAAAGATTTCTTGAGATTGGTATGATGAAAATTGAAAAGCGAATTCCACTTCTACTGTTAGCTCAGAAGGATAGTCACCTGTAACACAGCAGACTCCATTTCATACTTGGGGAGTGGGATTTGGATCTGATTTGTCTACATCTTGCAGGAGTGCTGGATGCTGTGATTTTTTGGGGGAGTAGAGGACAGGATATAAGTCAAAATTTCTGCCTGTGTTGCTTTTTCAGGTATGTTCTTCCTTTCTCACATCAGAATATAAATAAGTATAAAAAACCTTGCCACTGTGCTGCAAATAGGATTTCTGTTATCAAAATTATCCCTTTGTCAGTCAACAAAAGCATCAGGGACCATCACTATCCCCAGAGCTGCTCACTCCCAGGAGGGCAACAGATGTCTACAACGGACTTCATCGGCAGTGCCTACATGATGTGGGTGTCTGCTAAACAGGGGTGAGGATATACCCTCCTGTCAACAGTTGGAGATGCAGATTGGATCAGAATCAGCTGAGATTTTAACCTGAAAGCTCTTCCTTGCCTCTTACTCCTGGTCACATAGAGCAGTCCATACACTGTGTAGAAGGACTATTCAAAATATCTTTCTATATGTGATCATGTCTGAGTGGCATGAAAATATCTTTTAGACTTTTCAGCCAACAAAGAAAGTACAAGTTCAAATAAGTATCACAAGGAGCAGGAGGTCAGAAGACAATAGGAATCTCCCAACATATGTCTTCCCAAATAAAGTTGGACCACAAATTGGTTGATGACCGTCACAGGGTGCCTTCAGGGGATACTATCCATCCCTTATATGTGGATGAACACAGTGGGGCAGCAAGGCCGTTAGTTTTATTCTTCTTCCCCCTCCCCCAAGTTTCCTCTTTTTTATTTTTTTTTTTTAATTTTTTTTTTTTAAAGTAGTTCATAATAACTTAGATTTATTCTAATTGCTCTCACACATATTTAGTAATAACAAGTTATCAAGCTGGCTGACAAGTAGGTTAAGATGATGAAAAGCCTAGCAGATCCTGCTGCATTGTTGTCTCTAGAGGAAAATGTACTTATCCATAAACTGACTACAGTTAGACTCACACTCTGAGGGAGAAGGATCAGACGCTACTGAACAGTGTCTGCTCTGCTAAAACCAACAGAGAATCTGGTACCAGATAAAGCTTGTATCAGTCCCTGCTTCTGCAGCTGTAAAGACCCATCACTCACATAGGTATCACAAGATATTTAGCAGGGCCAGAGGCAATATATTTAGAAGCAGCAGGACAGACATCCTGCCATAGGGCTCCTCTAACATGTGAACAGTTAGCTGGTACAGACATTTAAAGATCTGACATCACACAGATGAGGAGGGTAATTTATGTCATGTAACTCCAAATGTACAAAACCTGTAATTTTAAGCCAGTCTTAAGGTGGCGTCTGAAATGAAAAGGATGTACGGTCTTCTGAAGTGCCTGTTCCTCTCTGATGATCACAAAGATAGTCTATGCATTTAGGTGACTTTCACCTTTATTGGACTTATGCCAGACGAACCCTTCATGTGCAGAGTAACGAAGCCAAATTGCCCCATTACGTCCCTCAGCTACTCAGCCTCTGTGTCTGGTCTGTGCTTGTAGCAGGTTGGTGTTGACACCACCCGCATACCAAGGTCTGACTTCTGACACTTGCACTCTTGTAACATGTTCTGGGTTCCTAATGTGGTCCTGATAGCTAATCTAAGTCCTGTGGTCAGAGGAGGGTGGTCAGAGGCCCCTGGTGCTCACTCCATGACAGCCAGAACCTGCATCCCAAGCAGTCAGCAAGAGGGAATAGTCAGGGTAGACACAAATTTATAGGAGGTGTGCAGCACACAGCCCTTCAGAGGCAAGGTCGGGAATCCCAAATGGACACAGCCTTGTGATACAGAACACCCCATAAACCTACCAACATAGGCACTGATCCGAAGCATGTTAAAGTCTATGAAAGTGCCCACTGAACTCGAGGAAGCTTTGGAGCCAACCTTTAGGAAAATTAGACAGAGCTCTTCCTACTTTTTGAGTTGGATGTGATCAGCTTGCAAAAGGCAGAGAAGATCATTAGACGTTTTTGACAAAAATTAAAGAAGATAAAATTTTGGGGGGATGTTGGTTTGTTTGATTTTTTTTTTGTTTAATTTGTTTTTTTTGGGTTTCATTTGGATTGGGGTGTGGGAAAAAGAAGACAATCCCCAAGAAAGGAAAAACAAAAAAAAAAGGGGAAGGGAATGAGCATCCAACAGAGGAACTAAAAACTGGGGGAATTAATAAGTAAAAGCCTAGTGTAATTTAATGTACGCTATGATTTATACACTTGACAATTTCTTTACAGACCAAAGAGAAAGTGCTGCCTGCACAGAGCCCATAATACAAATTGAGATCATCTTGACATGAAAGACACCAATTATAGGGAGAAACACTGAGAGGAAAATAATTAAGTTTCCTCTCTCCATCTATGGAATATTTTTTTT
>VXAY01007081.1:313649-342725 GCA_013399855.1 Oxyruncus cristatus
TATTTGCTTAATGAAAAGTCTTAACTTGTACCAAAATCACAGACGCCTCATGACATTGCCGTTCTGAAGTGCCTGGCCGTGCCCACGCAGAGAAACGGGCTGCTTGGAGACCTCCAGAGGGAGCTCTTGGCTGCCTAAATTTAAACAACTAAATTATGCAAACCCAATTTCCTAGATGGAGAAATTAAGGATTTACTCCGGGAAGCCTGCTTCATTAGGTACTTAAAATGTACTCAAAAGTTAGTTACTTCAGTACACAGACTGGATCGCACCTTTGACTCCAGTGATTGCCTGTCTGCAGTGGTTTTGGACTGCAGGAGCAGCCTGCTGGAGTCAGTAGGAAAAAACTGCCCTGAAAAGCAAACGAAAGAATCCATCCCTCTTAACACTCTTCTGTGCTGTAAATACCAGTTCATATCTGCTTCTGTAGCAGGGGTCAGTGCCACTGAGAGTTAAAATTTTGTTCTTGCATCATCTCTCAAGAGCTCCAAGTCAGGCAAATCTGAAACCAAAGCAATCTTTTCTTTCATCCATCTGACCCTGAGAAAACAAAGAAGGCCAGGCACAGCTAGCCTGGCTATTTTGTACATAAAGAACACTACCCACAAAGCTAATGAGAAGCTTTTATGGCTGTTTGTAGAGCACTGATAGATAATCAGGAACAGGTACAAGCTGCAAAGTTTCATCTGTCAGAGGCTGGGCAGAAACTTTCCATAATAAGGGCCAGTCACAAAATTCAGATGCTGACGCAAACACAGGCATCTTAGGAGGGCACGTGGCAATTGTGCTAGTGGCTGGGCTTATACCTTGTTGAGAAACCTGGCTCAACTAATCAGTTACTGACTCACATCTTTATCTGACCCAGCCAAGCTCACCAGGTCAGATGTGGGCACTTCCACAGGCCTCCATTTAGGGACAGGAAGGTGTTGGGGTTTCATCAGAGATGGTATGTGGGGGGCTGCCAGAAGGGGAAGATCCAACCGCATGATGGGAACCACGAGCCCTGAGCGTGTTTTCCAGCAGGGGGACCGACACTTTGCGGCTCCAAAGGAGCTGATGTCAGCACTTCAGAGGGGAACAGCCAGCTCAGCAGAAACAACAAATAATAGGAGAGTGGGAAGTCTGACATCAAAAGTAGATGTTTTTCTTTCTCCCTAAATGTCCTGCTCTGGTTTGGTGGCAGGTTATTGGTCCTGGTAGCTGTTAGACTCTAGAATGCCTTATGGCAGGGGTCAGGCTCCTTGATGAAAATTGTCGTCCTCAGCCTTAAAATCTGTGAACTTTGCTGGAGTTCAGGAAAGGTTTGTGCTCTAAGGGAGTCTCAAGTAAAGACTCAGGACAACCTGCTTGTGGCTCCAGATATTGTGCTTGCTCCCAACAAGAATCTTATTTAGAGGAACATCAGATATTTTGATAAACATTATTTCATGCCAGGCCGAAATGCCCCTACAATAAGCTCTGTTGAGCCAGCTCTGAACAAAGGGAATTCAAAATTCAGCTCCTTCACGTGAGATGGTGTGTGCGTGTGTGTGTGTGCTTTAACTAAATCATTTATGGTCAATAATGCCAGGTTATTATAGGTCAATAACTTTCCATTATTCACTAGCCTTGCTGTGCTCCCACTGTCAGGCAGCACACCAGCATGTTGGCTCTTGCGAAGTAAAAAGCTCCTGATGGGAGCTTTGGAAAAGCAAGCACGAACACAGCTTGAGCAGAGAAAAGGAAAACAGGGGAGGGAGGGAGTGTGAAAAGTTCTAGTTGCACTCAAGAGTGTCTTGGGGAACGTATGTGTGACATACTCTCTCTCTCTCTCTCTCTCGCTCATATGTGCATGCACACTCAGCCCCAAAATTCATTATTCTTGTGCTCCCAGCTGGTCAGATGTGAGGCAGTCCAGATCCCAGGGCTGCGTGACCACAGAGCCGTCCTGAGCAAACATTATCTCTCATTAAGGTCTACAAGCTCGGGTTTAATGCCACAGTAGCCTGCGGGTTGTCTAAGCTCTGTGCGTGGAGAGTTGACGCTCACAGCTGCTTGCTCTGTACTGGGTACCCAGGAGAGGAAGAGTATCAGGTTTTTTACCAGTCAGGGTGCAAATATCAACAAAGAAACAGAAATGAAGAAATCAAAAATTGCAGGACAACATGAAAATTATATTTTTCTCTGTCACTACTGCACTGGTACTTATGGTCTGCCCTGTGTCTCATGAGAAGGGTGGTCAGGAGCCTGGAACTGCAGGCATATGTAAATAGTAGTCTGTCTCCGTGGAAACTGCAGGAGGTAAAAGCCAGCCCTGTGGTTTGGCAGAGACTCCTTGGTGCTCCTGCAGAGGGTCTGAGTGTGCTGCTCCCAAGCAAACCTTTTGAGGTGACAAGCCAGGACACAGGAGCTGTGGGATGGACCCATCTAGTGTAAAAAGGCAACGAGTGGAAAATGAGCTTCTGTGTGGAAAGTGGAAGCAGACAGTAAGTCAAAGCCTGGGAGAAGAAACAAGGAAGAATAATGCTGCTGATTCACTGAAAACAAGTTATCTAAGATTTCTGCCTAGGTGCCTTTTTGGCCCTTTGCTGAGCAGTGCGTTGACACTACTTCCCCCTAGCTCTGAGACGGTCCCTCCTTTGTGAAACATCTCGGCGCTGATCACACTGTGCATGGAGAAGGACTCAGCTTGGGGGAAGAGTGTTGGCTTTTCCTGATGTTTCAGGCAGTGGACAGTGACAGAGATAACATCTCTGCAGCCTAGGCTTTGTTAACTCCCAGGTTGGCACAGCTGCCACGGGCAAGGAAGGGTTAACAAGAGCTCTGAAGAGCTGGTCCGTTTTGAATGTGAATAATGGGAATACTCTCCTTCAATCGGTATTCAGCACAGGGATGTACAGAGGTATAAAGTTAATCACTAGCTGGGCCACCCCTATTTCCAGAAAAAGAACTTTAATACCTTCTTTATCCAATGAAGTACCATTGTTATACCTGCATATTATGAAGGGTTTATTAAACCGGTGATAATCTATTCAAGATAAAGTGATCTGTATGGCCAACTGAGCACAGATCAGACAGAATGATGGGAGGTTATTGTTAAAATATGCAAATTCACATCCTATTGAAATGCAAACCCTCCAGATAAGATTTTTTAATAAATCTGGTCTTTTTTCACTGCATGAAGGTAACCTAATGTTTATTGACTTCAAGACCATATAATGGAACGTAATATCTATTAGTCAGATCCTTGCCTCTCTTTCGATTACTGGAGGTACATGTTCTGGCTCCCGAAGAATTTTTGTTTTATGGTTTGGTACAAAAGAAAAGAGATTAAACCCCCTGAAATTAATTAACTTCTTTCTACACAAAGCCCCCCTTCGTCTTCAACTGCTGTCATTAGTTACTCAAGTAAAAGGAAGCAGTACCCATCAGTTGAGAAACTGTCCACTATTTTCAGTGTTAGGAAAAACAAACAATAGCATAAATGCTAATTGGGAACACTTTTGTTCAGTATAAAAGAGAAATTAGGACTTCTGAATGCCTTCGTTGTGTTTACTATTACCACAGCAGAGAAAGTTGAGTAAACTTTCATTTTACTCTTCTGCAAAAAAGGCCTATGAAACAGCTTGACCTGACTTTTCTATGTGTGTTTCTGTGTGTAAGACTTGTTTAAAGCATACATTCAGTGTGCATTTATGAACTGGGGGGGGGACAGGTGATTTCTGAACCAGACACAGTTTCAGATACCAAAGTGCCAGATGAAATAAAGGCTTTTATTTTAGTGAAATGCCAGTGCTGTGATAGCAAGAGTTGAGAACTCATTTCTGCTTAAAGGTCACTTCTCCTCAAACCCTGTAAAATCTGCATGCTGATGTAGATTGATCTGAGATTTGGTGTGTCTAGTGAAGGTGGAAGGTTTGTTTCTGACTCTGAAGGGAAGGTCAGTAGAGGAAAAGTATCCTGAAATAGAGCTCCTTGGAAAAGCCCTGCCCATCTTAAAAAGACTTTTTCGTGTTGCTGATAGGCTCTGGCAGCTGTTTTGTGGTCAAATCAGGATTGTGATTATTAAGTCTAAAATGGTCTCATTTTACCCAGCAGGTTCTTGGTGGTCACAGAATGGGAGCAGTGAGACAGAGGGCTGGGCAGGAGCTGCAGGAGATGGGGCAGGCAGCTCAGCTCTGGGCATGGATAGCAGGGATTCAACAGGTAACAAAAGATGTCCAAGCTGGGACATGTAAACAGCTGTCCGTGCCTGGTTATCTGAAGCATCTACACCTGTTCTGATCTGTACTGTTCTGTCCAGACAGGGCTATTCAACAGCACAGGGGTTGACTTTTTAAGTATAGCCAGAAACCTGTATAGGATTGGTCATCTCTCTCTCACATCAGACCTCTGGCTTCCATCACAGTTGAAGAATAACCCAAGCTAAACCTTTCTGGACAGTTTGCCTGTTAGGCTGATGGGGATGTGCATAAAATGTGCTGCCTGCCTGTGTGTCTGCAGTGGGAACAGCACTTTCCATCCCCAGTCTGCACCACTGCCAAAACACAGACTCTCTACCTAGGCACCCTTCTCATCACTCACCTCACTGGGTATACCACCAGTTACAAATTAGCGCTTAATCAAGATAAATCCCATAGGAAGGATATGGATAATATGCAATGCATTAAGCCTGCAAATTAAGATGGTCTGACTTAGCCCTGGCTTTAAAAATCCCAAGCTTGCATTAGGACTAATGATGAATGGATGTACGTCCCTGGTTGGACAGGAGCTCTGTCAGGACAAGGCTGCCCAGCAGTGACAAAGCCAGAGTGAAACAAGTGCTCTGTTTAATGTTCATTAGGCCTTCCACACTGTCCCTGCTTGGGAATGTACTTTCTCTTGCCTCAGATGGTTGCAACAGTGACACTTCTCCAGGATCTCTTGACTTATTGGTCCCAGAATTCATTTATAAAACCTAACTGAGGGCAGTGGATGCTGGCATAATTCCCCTCAATGATCAGTGAGGGGAAACTGAGGCACACAGCATCATATTTAGAAAGGCTGACCTGCACTGTGCCCAGGGCTTTCCACTCCCTGGCTCTAAACAGGACCCTGCACATCACCCTGCTTAGGCACTCTCAATCACACTTGGGAGTCTCTTGTTCTTTCACTAACTAGCTGCAGGGATATAGGTGACATTTCAGCTCTCTAAGTGTGGCCCAGGGTATAAGTTAAAGCTCAGTGGCCTGAATTCTCCTAACAGATTAGTGGAGTAGCACAGAGAGAAAACTCTTTCCCACTGCATCTTCTGGGTTGCAGCAAGGGTGATGCAAAGAGGATTGTACCTCCAGCTACAAATGCAGCTATATCTAATGAGTACCCTGCTGTGGGATGCAGCACACTTTGCAAATGTAAAGTTGAAGACTGTTTGTGTCCCTCAGTGAATGGGCAGTCACAGAGCTCTGGTTAGCCTCTCTTCCTGCCTCAGCTCCTGCAAGACCTGAAAGAAGCCCATTATCAGGCCTCACATCTACTATATATGGTCCAGAAATTAATCTCTGCATCAGATCAGGAAGAAGAAGACCCTTTATTAGCTTGTTCCCCCATCAAGGTCAGGGTCCACATGGGTTGGAGTACACCAGTGTATGAGTCCTGCAAAATCCAGGGGAGGTCCTGTTTTAAGGGAGGGTGTGATGTAGGCTTCAAGAGGAATCAGTTAAGATTCACAGCTGAGGAGCATTAGGAAATGGCTATGGTCTGCAAAGGGTTAAAGGGCTTTGTTCTGGCTGCAGGACTAATTTAGGGAAAGAAAATCCTTTAAAATAACAAACTTGGCAATATCTCTGGGTTTAAAAGTACTTTTCTTCAGATTTCCACTAGTGTTCAGACTTGTCACAATAGGGTATCTTTCCTGGATGTCATACTGCACTTATTACTGGGAATGACTACTTCCTACAGTGCATCTCTACTTTATGGCTTTTTAAGATATGGATGCTGTCATCATATTCCCCAGAGATGTGTTCTGGTTCATGGAGAGGCTGTTTTATATAATCTTCCGTGAAAGATTAAAACAACAGCAGCAGGAACAACAATAATGCAACGCACTACCTCCTGAGACAAACAACGATGTGGTGGCACAGGCAACAAAATCTCGTCACCCACTGCAAAGTATCAGACTTCATCCATGTGGCTGAACTTTACTTTCCACAGGAAGATTGGATCACATTCATTCCCAAGCAGACCATGCTGACACCCTATCCTGCGAAGAGCCTTCACCAAAGCGTGTTATCTCTCTGCTGCTCTCATCCCCTCCAGCATCACCTGGCTGTTTTGTACTGACATTCTCCCTGGTGTGTCTCCATCCAACAGCTCAGACCAGGTACCAGCAAGTGGAGCTCTGCCAGCCAGTGCAGTTCCTGAGATATCCATTCTTTCCTGGCTAGAAAATGTCAAATCTCACATTTTATGCCTCCCTCTGCTTCTTGCAGAACAAACTCCAGTCAAAGCAGAGGTGATGCAAGAGAGAAACTTAGGGAGAAGGCCCTATATCAGTTAACAAAACACTATTAATGAATGCAAGGGATTACTCTGGGGTACTTCACCCTTTGATCCAAGGTATCGGCATGCCTCATTCTAAGCAGGAAGTGAGAGAAGCTGTGTCCAGTCAGAGTTTCACAATAATTTGCCAGGAACGGCCAAAGCCAGAGGTTATCTTATTGTCACTATGACTTTTTCATTGTCAAACAGCACTTTAAACCACATAACAATAACAAGAAGGTTGGTGTGAAGCTTATGCAGGAATAGAAATGTGTCTCTTTTTTTTTTTCCTTTGTCTTTGTTTTATTTACTTCATCTCCAAGATAAGAGGCCAGTAGCTGCAGATCTGCATGAACAAGAGGGCTTTGTGATGAGTGAGCAGGATTAAAGTGGCTACTTCATAATTTTGATAATGCTGACAAAAGAGCTGAAGGCACAGGATATGCCTGTGCCCTGGGTGTGTGTGCATTTGTGTTTCTGTGTCTTTCTCCAGCTTCCTGGCTGGACAAAAAGATGCCAAGCAGGAGGGATCTGTGTGTGCTTGCTTCTGGCTTTACCTCAAATCCAGATTAACACTATAGATTTGAAAGTTTGACCATTAACATGTGAATTAAATCCTGAAGGAAAACTGTTCAAGGCTTACAAGAATACTGAAATACAAAACTGCCGATGAAGAATGAATTATGTAAAATAAAAAGTAAGAACCAAAGACTTGCAGTATAAAGGAGCTGAAAGAGAGACGTTGAAAAAGTCTCATAAAAAAAGAAGTATAACAAGTGCTGTCATGGGTGATTATAAGGGTTTGAACCTGTCACCCACAGCAACAAGAGCACTGGCCTTTCTCACTTGACCTGAGGAGATAATGCTGTTAGCTGAGGTTAGAAAGGGCAGGTGATGTGTTGCTGTTCAAATACAAAGCAAAGATGTCCTTTCACTCCGGATAATTAAACTAAAAACATAAGCAAACAAGGTCTGAAGTTCTGGAATTGCCTGGCAAAGACACTGAAATCCCTTAGGAAATGCTGCTAGACCTTCTTATCTTGACAGCATCCACCCATCCTTATAAAACGCTATTATCTTGAGGATATTCTGTTCCTTGATGTTTGTTTAAAAAAATACCAGTCTAGACACAACCAAACTACACCCACAGCCACATCTCAAAATGTCCTGTGGTACTCTACAGGATGTTGAATTCATAAGAAATTCCTGCATGGCATTGCTGAAATGCAGCCATTTTAGAAGGTAACACGCTAAGAGCCGTGGTAGAAGGTAAATTCCTCCTTCAAATGACAGGACCGAATTGTTTATAATTTTTTCTTTACCTATTTTGTGCACTTTCTATGAACATTTAAACAGTTGTGCTCTATAGCAGTGAATATTCAAAAAAAGCCCCAAATTTCCAAGATATGTACAAATATTAAAGGAAGCTGAGCGCTCTATTTTCACACAGATATATGTCTGCTTACTGAATTGGGAAAATGAAACACATTCACCATCTGATTTTGCTGATCAATCATAACTCACCAAAACAGCCTGGAGAGTGAATATGCATAGATAACAATTCAAATATGCAAAATGGGAGAGAAAATGCAACTTACAGTTAAGAATAATTACAAAGGGTGAATTAACAATTAGGCAATCATTAATATAAATTCTTCGGGATGAGGAAATAAGACTGACCAGCTATGAATATATTTAGCCTAGAAATTAGGAAAAGGATTGTCTTTCATCAACAGTATGCAGCCCTAAACTAGAAGAAAAACTGAGGAGCAAGATACAAGAACATGTTCAGATGGACCTTGACAAGTTCGTGCAGTGGCAAGGGATCAAACTTGCTGATCCAGGAATGTCTTTCGCTATCATATGTTTCCCCATTTTTATTTTACTTTTGATTTTACGCCAGTGTTATCAAAGCAAGGATGCCTCCTGCAATTCCGTTGTCAGCTCTGAGGCTTGGCATAGAAAGAGCTCAGATTTTGAATTCTTCTTCATTTGAAAGTAAATGTTGTTCAAGCTTTTCTACAAATATGGGTTGATAGAAACATAAGTTACATTTAATTATTATTAAGGTGAATCAGCACCAATTCACATGCCTCCAAAGGCAGGAGAGTTAGGAAACCGATTTGCAAATGTTATTGTTTTTGTTTTTTAATGATAGAAATATTGTGAGAACTGGCAGAGCGGCTCAGGAGTTTCAGTTTTCAAAACCAGTTTCCAAAAACCTGAACAAAGATGTTTTGATTATCTCTTCATCTGTTCACGATACTTAGTTTTCTCATTTGAAAGTCAAATAAGCCGATGTCACTTGAAATGAGAGACAGTGCCTGACGCATATGAATGGGAGTCAAGGATTTCTGCGCACAGTGGTTCAGAAAACTGCCAATTTGTATGCGTGCAAAAGTAGTCACCACCCTCTTGACAAAGCCACTGAGTTTGAATCAGAGACCTCTGGAGTGGTGGGCTCCAGATCCACAGCTTGCCTTGAAAGGCTGGCAGATGCCAGCTGGAGGCTTTAAAAACTCAAACTCGGAACTGGAAAGGACGGGGCTCCAAACACACCAGTTTCTGATGCTTTTAATTTACCACACATATTTTGGGAAGGGACAGGGAGGAGGAGACTGAGGAGAAGAAATATTCAACATAAGACCTAAAACCTGCAAATTATTTTTTCCAGTTTCTGGCAAACATTTAGGTATTGTTATTATTATCATCCATACAGAATGTTAACATTTGAAAATGAAAAGCCATTATTCTTTTAGTTAAAAGCTGATTTTCTTTCCTGAACTCACCTGCCCTGGTATTTCATCAAGACCCAGACAATTTCAGCTTAAATAAAATAGCAACAATGAAGGTATGCATTTCATAGTGTCTATTGTGGCTGAAAAGCCAAGTTTCATACTCATACATGTCCGATTTCAATCAACACTTCTTCCAGTGTTGATGCTGTTTACGTCTCAATCCCAGTATAGTCTTTTATACCTCATTTTCCCTCCAATGAACTCCTTAATCACCTTTCCCCTTCACAGGTATTCAATTAATCATTTTAAATTGTTTTAAAGATGAAGAACAGAGAGGCAACCTTGAACCCTAAACATTTACTTTGGTGTCCGGATATCAGTTTTGAAGTGTGGGGATTACATCAAAACTTGCAACATTAAATATCCAGGGATAGGGATTTGTGCAGGAGAAATAAGCTGATGATCAATACAGCACAAAAAATATAGATGAACTGAGACAATTCCTAGACTAAGGATTCGTAACACCTTAAAAAATAGAAAAAAGAAAAAAGGGAGAACTTAAAAAGGAAAAAAAGAAATACCACTGAGATGTACAACAGAACTGCCTCCAAGCAGGAGGCTGCTCTAAGACTTCTCTGTAGGCATGATTATTCCTGGCTGGGAGAAAAGCCCATTAAAAAGCTTTTCTGCACCCTACCCTGGTTATGGGATACCATCCTGAAGAGAAATCATTGACATGCCTGTCTTTTTCTGAAAGGGTTAGTCAAACAAATTGTATTTCTCTCCAGAGCTCCTCTCCCTGCTTCTGCCCTTTTGTCTTTCTCTTTTCTTGTTATAGTTAGAAGTGAACATTTTGGCACGTTAATTAAAAATAGTAATAGTTGCAACAGAGGAAAGAAAAGGAGGGGTAAGGTGGGGGAAGCAGAAGGGGGATGGTGACTGCAGCCCTAATTAATAGAATTACTCTCAGTTCAAAGTCAGTCTGATGAGGACTCTTGTCCTTGAGTAAACAACTCCCCGTGTCTGCCTGTATGTGCATATATATATAGATAAATGTACATGTAAACACAGCTATTCTGTTGCTTAGCAGCCAGTAGTGTCCTTTCATGAGAAAACAAAATATATGTGACGAACAGTCTCAAAAACACAAAGTTCCATAAGCATATTTCTTTTCTCGTAGATATTCAGACAAGGTGGAGAGTGGCCCTGAAATTAATGTCTCATCCAATGGACAAAGGCAGAACTAAGCTAATTGGATTCCCATCTGTTCCAAACATAGTCTCAACATCACACAATAATAAATAATATGGTAATCATGGCTAACAATTAATCTTTTAGTTTAGATTTTTTACAGGGTGCTGAATGGATCCTAATTTCACACAAATGTAGATTGCTGTCTGAACATATCCTCTGGACTAAAAAGAAAAAAAAAAAAAAAAATCATAGTCTGCCCAAGCACGATCAAGTCAGATCTTTGGGTATATTTCAGGAGAGCAGAGGCTGTCTAATCTAAATGCCTCCTACAGCCACATGCAAACTGGAATTTAACAGAATCTAATTTTGATCTAAACCCAAACCAAATGTGAACTGAACTGTCAAAGGGCTGTTTGAAGTGACACATGTGCTCCTTGTTTAAAAATTTCTGGGTTGAGGAAGCACTGGGTAAACCTTTTCCATCTCACCTGGGGAGAGTAGCAGTGCACCCACCCTATAGGGCTCACAGCAAAGCCCTCACTGCCTCCTTCTCCCTTCACTGTGGCTTTACCTTCATTAGCCCCCGATTAGGTATTTTACTTGCAAACTGATTGCCCCAGCTACTGTCTCACTGTTCCGTACTGGTGCAATTGCAGCTTCAACTCAGGACTTTACAGCAGTACAAGGAGGTAAAGAGGGATTAAAATCTGGGAAAATTCCTTTTAAAAAGCCAGTGACAGGTCACAGAGCCTACACCCGCTGATGATGTCCAGTTGGGCTAGTCACCGCCCAGACGAGAAGCCCTGCTGCTGGGTTCTCTGCATGGGCTTTGCTACAGGAAAACTTACACAGACACACAAAATCCAGCTGTGACATAGGGGGTTTAGTGCTGCTGACAGTAATTTGTCCAGAACCACTGCACATCAGTGTGGCATAGGTGGGTGTGGGATCAACATTTTCCATGAAATTGTGAACTTCCCCACAAACCTATGTAAACTTTTACATCTAAGCAGCTGGTGGCAGTGAAATGCCTTACTCTGCTCTACTACACAAAAATCACCTCCTTGTCTTTCTTTTGATCTGATTCCTCAGCAGCTTCATTTCATGTTCCCCAGTTTTAATTCATGCCAAAGTCAACAGGGGTATGGAAGAGAAGCAAGGGCTAAGCCATGGAGTTGCTACCCCACACTGATGTGAGCTCTTAAACATCAGTTACATCCCAAATCTGGAATAGCCACCCTTTAGTGGTAAGAGAAATACTCTGTATAAGGCTATAACTGTGAACAGATGGATAGATATAAGGTGACGTGTGGAGCTGGAACAACCAGTTAGTAAAGTTTATAAAGTACTTTGGGAGTCCATCTGGATGGATGGTACTTTATAAATGTCAGGCCATTATCAGTGCCTCCTAACAGCACCCGACCATCATTCAGCACTTTTTGGATGGACAGTTAAAGAAAACACATAAAATATATCCTTCGGCAGATATTTCACCCAGACTCTTTTACTTGTAATAGCAGAGAGATCTGGGCTTTCTATTTGTACAGACCATTCCCATTTGCAGTCACAGGGAAAAATCCACAATAGTTCAACTCATGAAGCTGTTGGATTTGTTATGTTTGAAGAATGAGGCTACACAGCACAGCCCTGGAAATAAATGAGTGGTTTGGGAATTTGCTAGTGGCAGGTCTCTTGCAGCAGCAGAGGATGGGATAACCAAAGGGATAGTAATGGGAGAGACATAGGTTTTTTTGGTGCTGGGTTTTGTATTTTTTCCTCCCCTCAGGAGCACTTCACAGAATTAAATTCAAGTCAGTAACAAATGAAAAAAATAGATCGCCTTTCTGGTGACAAGGGGGTGCCACCTGTGAATATTGGACATCAGCAGCAGTTGTACAAAAAGTTCATTTTCCTTGTGGTCTCCCTGACTGCCCTTGGGAGTATGGGGGAAGAAACAGGAAGACATTGCTCCTGCATATGACTTGGAGCCAAACAGAACGATCACAAGGATCTCATTGAGACTCCTCCACAAGGTCGTGATGATCTTATTCCTTATAGCACTTCTTTGGCTAAAGAAATCTGGGGGACGGGTGGGTGGCTGCATTCTGGAGAAAGCCTCTCCTCTTGGGTCTTAATCACCATTTAGTGTGAAATCAGGCTGTTTCTTCGGAGAAATTTAGTGGTTGAGCTCTATGTTTTTTTCATGAGACAAACGTGGTGTCTATGGAGAATCTTTTTTTTTTTTTTTTTCCTCTTCAAATCCTCAACACCCCAAAGATTTCAGGCTGAAGATGCTGCCAGAGGGAGTGTGTTTTCATTTCCCTGCCATCGTTCTCTGCTGTGAGATGGCTTCCCCAGACATACCAAGCCTCTCAGGATACTTTGTAGGCAAAAGTTCCCATGATGAACTCCTTTTTTTCCACTAAGACTAGAAACTATTACATGTACCATATCCATGGAGTCTAATTTAAGATTATGGTGTATGGAAGAAGATATAAGCATCAGTTACACAAATTGCTATTCACAGCATGGTGGCCTTTTAAATATAAATATTTAGATATGCATTCACTTACTATTTGTCCATGGAATCAAAATATTCGATGGATAAATTTTAAGGACCTTATATAATTGTTTTTGTCAACTTTTTTTTTGTTTGTTTTAAAGAGGAAAGTTAGCATAAATGAAATTGTTTACAGTGTTACTACAGACATAATTTCTCTCTATTTGTGTTGTTAGTGATGTGGTATTTAAACCCTTGTTAAGTGCTAATGTTGCAATAAGCTGTTTCTATGTTTGAACTCAATTTCCTACTGCAATATCTTGGAAGACTGGTAACAGAATTGGCCACTACTTACAAAACCATCTTTTGGGGCTTGGGGATCAGTCCACTCAAATCTTCATTTCATTTTAAAAACCTGGACACTATCATTAACTGACAAGATGATGTCAGATGAGATGAAGATAGTAACTTCTCAGGGAGGTTTGCCATAAGAGACCAGCATGACCTTGTCTTTTAACTTCTGCAAACCTGTCCATCTGCCTTTCATTAGCCCTGGCTTAGCGATGGAAAGCGGAAAAGCAGACTTATTCTGATAATAAGGGAACCACACAGTCCTGATGGTGTTATCTTGACATTTGGGAAGGTTTTTGCATTTGACAACTAGGAGACGCTACTGCATTCAAGTAGATGGGTGAGCAGGCAGAATTTAAGTACTATTAGTCACATGTTAATAAAGACAGACATAGTCAAAGTAGTAAAGCATGAAGGAGGTAATACATGACAGCCCAATTCTCACAGGGGTAGAGCCATAGTAGGAAACTTGGCACGCAGGCATTTACAAAGCACCCATGGAAATAGTATTTAGGTGCTGAGTAAAGTTAGTGCAACATAAAGGAGCTTGCACACCCAGAAAAGCTACATTGATCCCACCAGGACTGCAGGAGGAAGAGTGACAGACTACATACAAGACAGTATGAATGATTGTCCCCGAAGAGTACTAGGACAATGAGATGGAAGAGGATGTCAAGGTCAAATTATTATTATTTTTTTACTACAGCAGCCAGACAGCTCTCAAATGGTTGATTTGAACAGCTCTAATAGAACAATGTCATTAAAACTCAACAGTCGGTGCTCAGGGAACAACATTGCTGAGTTGCTACCAATGTCTTGGCAGGTGAATATGAAGGTTCACATTGTTAATGACTAGCATTTGTAATGACTGCTTTGTTTGATTTCAGCAAATGCTCCATTTCCAAAGGAACTCCACGACAGGGATGTGGAATGGAATCAATGTGCATTTTGGGCTCATACAAGCCAGCAGCCTGGTCACAGGAAGATCAGAGACCTCTTTCTACACTGGCACCAGCCAGCTCTGGACATTGCTGTTTCAAAGACTTTCACACCTGTGTCTATTAGTATTATTAATACGCAGCATTTGCACTGGGAAGTGGATTCTCGTCCCCACTTGTAAAGGGGCAATTGTCTGTACCATCAGTGTCACAACCTAGGTCCCACATTCAGCAGAGGGCTTCAGCATGTGCCTAATTTCAAACATGGGCATACAACCTATTCAGCTCAGCAGGACGAGAATGTGTGTCTGACGTGTAGCATGTGGCAAGGAGGCAGCATGTGGCACAGCAGGGGTTGACACAGGATTGTTAACTACATGTTTTTTGGGTTATTTATACCTGTAGGGATGAGTGGGGAGGAAAGGAAGGAGAAGGGAAGCAAGCATGGATATGGCAGGAGAAGGAAAGGAATGAAATCAACACATTACATGGCAAGGCAGAAGGACTGAGAAAAGTTCCCTAAAGATTCCCCAGTCAGGTTTGGATATTTTTTAATTCTTTTTATTATTATTATTATTATTTTATAGTATTGTCATTCAAATAACACTATGGGATGCTGAGGCTGTTTGCTAATAGGCATGCAGGAGTTTGGTCACTGGAAGAAGAAGACAAGAAATAGGAAGGATGGAGTCAATGTCTTATGTGTACAACAATGTTGAAGAAAAGCTAACTACAGTGTGTGGAATAAGCCCTGTTTCCTAACAAGTACCTGCTCGTGACAAGTGAGATACTCAAACTAATATAGGAATGTCTCCCAGAGAGCTGAGTGGGTTCTACTGTGCACAAAACAGGTAGTGCCACACTCACCACCATCAGTATTACCTGATTAAAGCATATTTGTCAGCAAAACAGAATACAAGCTTCAATCATCTGCTTCATGACTCCACTCTGATCCCCGCTGTGCACATCTTTCCTAGGTCTAGGAGACAAACAAAGTCTTTCTTTCCAAGTTCTGTCTTTCCAAGGCTAAGTGCTCACTAAAAGTTATTTGAGAAAGGATTTTGACCTCTTGCCATGTAAAGACACGGTCCCTGGTCAAGCCAGTGAAAGTTGAATGTTGTCATTGGTAGTTCACCCGGTTGCAGAATCAAAACTCTCTTCTCACTCACCCACAGTGTGGAAAGCAAAGGTCACTAGTGCAGGAGTTAACTGGGACATATAGGGAGGACTTCTCTCTCATGGTTAAGAAGGCAGTGAATATCCCACTATGTAGTCATGGAATCATACAATCGTGGATTCAAAGAATGGTTGGGGTTGGAAGCGACCTTAAAGATCATTATTTCCAACCTCTGTGCTGTGGGCAGGGACACATTGCTCAAAGCCCCACCCAGCCTGGCCTTGAGCACTTCCAGGCATGAGGCATTTAAAACTTCTCTGGGCAACCTGTGCCAGTGCCTCACCACTCTCCAGCTCCTGTAGCTCCTGGCAGATGCTGAGCACTGTCTTCTGCAGGGCTTTTCTGGTGTGGCTGACTCATGCTGGAGGTAAGAGTGAACTGGCTCTGCCTTGTGCTTGTGCCCCAGAAACGAACTCCCACCAATGTAGTACCTTCTCCATGCCAAGGAGAAGTGTGTTAAATACAAGAGAAAAATGTTGATGCAAAAAATTATGTAACCTACACAAGTGATAGCTGGCAGAAGAGCGGGAGCACAACAGACTCCTTCACATTCCTATTACTCATGGGGGTGAAGAAAGGAACTGAACCGAGGACAGCAATCCACAATTTAACACTCTCCCTGCTAGATCAGGAGGGGCCTCTTTGGGAGACACATGCCAGGAGCTTGTTTGCAAGGTACTTCACCACTGACCCCGAAAGCCCTTTGGGAGTTTGCTGGGTACACTTCCGAGGGCCCTGCTGAGGCCTAATCGCCGCGTGAAACCGGCTCTGATAAAGAGCAACTCTGGTGGCCAAAAATGATGCAGTGATTTTCAAGCAGACTGCAAGCTAATCCCCAGGATCATGATTAACATGTTTATTTTGCTCAGTTAAACAGATTCTAATGTCCAGGGCTGGGTGTAAGCACTGCTAAGAACACAGTCACTAAGCTGCCAGCTTTGGGTCACCTTTGGTGATCTAGATGGCCACCCCTGACTCTCTAAGACCACTGAGATTTCAGAGAGTGAGGCAGTGAGCTTCTTTCCTTCTAATTTATGTATTTATTTGTTTATTTATTTGATTTTCTAGAACTAAAAGATGCTCTGGCCTGCCACTGAGCAGTCTTCCTAAATATAAGACCACTGTTCTTTTTAGTTAGTCACCTATGGTCCTAGATTTAGGCAATGTATTTTCCCTTTCATTGCTCATCTAAACTGATTTTCACAGCTAGGAGAAAAACTTTCTTCTCAGTAAGAAGTAGAAGAAAGTGACTAGAGAAAGATGGAAAAAATAGCTGACCTCTACTTGTCCAGATGCTGCCAGGTTCTGTAGTCAGGGTTACCCATAAGATAGGAACTAAAATGATCTTGATCTATGGGGCATTTGTTTGCTTTTGGCTCTCAGAAGAAAAATTAAGCTACCTGACTTCACTTAACAGCCATTAATAACAGAGCACTCTTGCCACCCACACCAGAAATGTCCTGGCGGAGAGATGGGGTATTTGCTCTTATGGGACTGGATTTACATGACATACATGTCAGGTTACATGTCTGGTGTGGGTGGGAGGGTGTCCTTTATGCCCCCAGGAATGTGATGGAAGAAGGGGGAACAAAGCCTGAATCAGCTCTCAGGCAGAGTGATATCAGGACAACCAGACCTCAGCTAGAGGTCATGAAGTGCAGAACAGGAAATGTTCTTTTGTGCTTTCTGCAAAACACCATCCTGCTACTGACATACTCCAGATACCTCTTAAACTTTCCATGCTCTTTGGATACCTTCCCACTCCCAACCATTAGAGTGTGCTGCACACAAGCAGTCACTAATTACATCAGAGGGAATCTGGGCTTAATTCAAATCCCACATGCAATGCCAGGACCTTGCTTCTCATCTTCAGAGATCTGGGCAAGACAGTATCTCTTCCTTCTCATGGAATCCATTAGTCATTGACTTCCTCCATGGCCCCTGATGCCTCTGCACTATCCTCTCTTGTGCTCCAGGTTCCACACCATCCATTTCCCATTCTCCTCCAGGCTTTATGTAGTTATCCATTCCCATCACAACAACAGCCAAATGACTCCATAGTTACAGGCTCAGGGAATGACATAGGCAGAACCAATTCTAATTTGGGGCCTGAAGGTAGGTTAAACAACCTCTGGGGGGCTCCACATTTTATCATTTCATGCCTTATCCTCCCAAATAGAAATTAAGAAATATATTCCAAAAAACCAGAAAAGTCAATTGAAAATTAAGCTTTATGGGGATCTGAATAAATCAGAAATTTGGTCAACATCAAGAATACTTTCTGGAATACAAGGGAGAAAGGATTTTTGGAAATGGATGGGATTTTATCCTTTTTTCAAAATGGCATGTGTTTTCTTTTAAAGTGAAAGGAGAGGACTAGATTAACCCCTGAACAGCATTTCCCTGAAATTCAGAAAAATCTGGCAGTACTTTTGCTTCTCCTTTGATATGTTTTTTTCTTAAAAAAAAAAAAAAAATTGTTTGTCTTTCATTTCCTCTCTTTCCTCAGACCATCATCTCACTTTGGATGATAGGATTTCTGGAGCAGAGAGCACACAGCATGTTCACAACATCCTCCACATTTTCAAACCTCAAAGTCACTGAAATATCTCTTTAGGGTTAAGGCCCTAATTTGATGTAAACACAGAAATTGCACACAAAGACAGGTCCAGTGAGATGCAAGACTTCAGCCCCTGCTCTACACAGACTTTGTCATGTGATCACAGGCAGAAATTGGGCTTTAGTCCATAAGGGCACAGTACCGTGACTTTTCAGCACAGCCAGGAATGTCCAAGCTATCTGCCCGTTATCCTCCGTGTTGGGTATGATCCGGGGCAAACTAAATGGCAGAGAAACTCCTGCATGGACCAGAAGACTGGTTCGTAACAGTGGTCCATTTTCCTCAATGCAACTGGCTGAAGCTTGTGCACTGGAATTTTGAGCCCAGACTCAAGTGGTTCAAGTGCAAGGGCAACAGTCCTGTGGAAGGCAATGTCTCTATAGGGTTACATGCACTCAAATGGCAGCATGTTGACCCCATGGTAATAATTCATTTAAATGAATATGTGGGTAGATATGTTTTCACTGATCAAGCACATGACGTGGAGAACAAGGAGCCTTGAAAACATCTAGACAAGTCTGGAAGAGTGCAGCTGTTAGCATTGCAAACTACATTATCACCATATATTTAGATTGTTATTAAGTGAACTTTAAGTAAGGCATCTTCCATTTGTCATTCCCCCCTGGTGAATTCAGCTACCAACATTGATTTACTTTTTTTTTTTAATCTGAAATTTTGTCTATTAACTTTTCAAAACTTATTAATCTGTTTTCACTTCAATGGTAGCAGCTTCCCCCCACCTTCTACTTAGCTTGTTAAAACTCAGAGTTGATTAAATATGACACAACAGTAAAATATTACATAAGCTCACAAGAAAATTTTTATTTCATTATCGGCACAAAGTGAGTCATCTTGAATATGACACTGGCTTTGGCTCCATTTTGTCTCACTTTTTTGCTCTGGTTTTATATTTAATCACAGCTTTTTCCTCCATCTCTTTGCGTGTACGATTTTGTTTTTCAGATCCACAGTAGAATGATCCAACTTTGTTCTTACACTATTAATTAACACCACGCTCTAGTTTCCAACATACTTAAATGATGAATAAGGTTAAATTCCAGACAACGTTCTGTACATTGCCATCAATTAACAATTTTCGAGGCAGTGCTTCATTAATAAACACTGATCAGCAGAGCCCTTGTGTGGAGTGCATTGGAGCTGAGAAATTGTATCAGAGCTTCTTTAATATGTGAGCTGGAGTGTGTGGTGTGTATGAGCCTGTGCACAAGTGTGTATGTGTGCGTGTGTGAAAAAAAATCAATGCAATATCCTAGGAAACTCATCAGCACATCATCTCCTTAAAGGTTAATTAAGAATTTGAGGAAGAACAGAGGGGCCGAAGCAGAGGTGATGGACATCCGTGTCTCTCCAGATCATTAAGTACTAATTAGGTTTGGAAAGTCTATTGAGCTTCCTTGGTCTCATCAAGCCATGTGATGGTCCCTGGATACCTCAGTGTGAAATGCCATCAGCACTATATCTCCCTTTATGAACAGGATGCAGTTCAGTCTCAGGTGTGCCTGCTGTCTCTCACCCTGTGCATGTGTATGCCTCCTTCGGCATGTGTTTGATTAAGCTATTTTATACACTGCATAAAAACTGCTTGGAGAATACAGACCATTTCAGAATCATGTGTAATGCAGCATTTTTGCTGAAAGGCTAATGAGGCAAAAAAAAAAAAAAANAGGGAGGGGTAAAAAAAAAGGCAGGAAAAGTTCCTGTTAGGTATATACTCAGAGTGAGCAGGGGGAAAACTTCCAAGTTCATATAAACCCTTTTGCTGTACTAGAAGTTCATTTAGGGAGGAATTCCAGACTGGCTTCCTTTTACTTATATTTCCTGAGCTCAAGATGGAGGTGCGGCAAGACAGGAGCTCCACAGACAAAGTTATTAGAGCAAGACCCCACCATGCAGCTTGAAAGAGACCATAATATGTATTTTGTTAATTACCTCTTTTAAAACTCTTAACAAGAAGTGCTGCACATCCACATCCCAGAAGAGGCAGTGACAGGTTTTTTTAAGAAATGGCTTCCATGGAAAGTGAGATGCTGCTTTTATCTTAATTTCCTGACTTTTCATTATTTTCCAGTCTATAGGTCTTACAGGGACAGATTTTTCTTAGGATGTTTCCTTTAACTTGAATTGGAAATACAAATTTATATGCTCAACTCTGGACACAGATCTAGCAAGCAAACGCTATCTGTGCCTAACAGTGACCTTTGAGGTGCCCAGAGACTGAGTCAGCTCTCAGTGCCAATGTACAAAGTAATTCAAACCAGATGCCAGTTATCAGATAGACTCTTCTGTAAACCAGCCTTGATGGTGTTATTAGAAAAAGCCACAGCTGGCTCTGTTATGAGGGTTCCTCATGGTAACTCAATAAAATTGGTTAGTCCTAATTTTTAGACAGTCTTTAGCTAGTAACATGGCATAAAGCTGCTCAAAGTTAAAGGAAGAATAGGTCTTCAACACTGTCTGTCCAAAGAGATCTTTATACAGGAATATGCAAGAGATGTCTTCTTTATACATAGAGCTAATCCACACACCTTCTCCCTTTCTCGGAATGGAGAGAAGAATAATGTGCCTTAAGATATTAGCACTCATTTAATAAAATTAAACCAGAAAAGGTTGTCCTCAGAGCTGGCATTTTCAAGGGACACATACTATAAGGTAGGATGTTGACACTGGGGATAGTTGCCACTGCCTTTTTGAGCCCCACTGAACTTTGACTTTGATTGCACACGATGGAATGGAAGTTAATGGTTCACTGGCTCAAACTGTTGCCCTGCCGATACTGTGCTTTTAACATTTTAGTTATTAAGAGCAAGTCTAGTTGCATTAGCAACATCACAGGAATGAAGGCAGCAGTCTGGGAACCACTGGGATGTGGGTTCTTTAGGATGCTTCTGGAATTAAAAACAACTGCCTCCCACCGCCACCACTACTGGCACCCAGTTTTCAGCATGAGATGGCTGAATTGAAAAGCTACTGATAATGCTTCAGCCTGCACGTCTGCTCCAGAATATCAAGAACCCCTTGATAAACCCACTGCAATGCCTGGAGCACTTCATCTGCAGGCGACTTGCTCTCTTCAATATGGAGAGGATTGCCACTAATCCTGGCGCATTACTGTTCACTTGACAGAAGTCGCCTGAAACAACTTGCGTCTGTTCTTGTCCTGATTTGCTGTCGGTATTTATTAAGAGCAGTGTGTTTAAAATGGCACACATCGTAGCCTGCAGATAACATCTTAAGCTTCCTGCCTATACCAACAAAAAAACAAACACCCCCCTCCCCAAGAAAATCTTCTCCAAATGTTGTCACACCCCTCTTTGCTCAGCCATGTTGATGCTATTGCCTCCTCCCCAGGAGATCCCTGTGAGGTCCTGGTGCAAGAAGCACCTTACTCTGGTTTTACTGATCGCCATTCCTGAGCTGCTCTGAAATGATTTTTAAAACTGAAGTGACAGAAAATAAAATATTAACCACTCAAATCAGTTCTATTTTCATGACTTCAGCAGAGAGACATGTTAAAACTCACAGAATCTGTGGTTCTCTACTGACCATGAGACCTTCATGTTCTTCCCCTTTCTGTTATGACTGCACATTTATCTCCAAGGATGTAAAGATGTAACAGCTGCTCTGAACATTCGATCTTAACCACTGTGATTAGAAGTAAACAAGAATCATTGTTGAATGATGAATATGGTGATGGTTAAATGATGTGGGCATTTATTTACCAAGAATATGGTCTGACTCAACACCACGGACTTGTCAAATTGACTGATCTGCACAGTTTGACTTTTTACATGGCAAAGCCTATGAAACTTCCCCCCTTATTCCTACTCTGATTCTGATTTGTGACTGGGTGAGTTTTTAGAAGTATAGGAAGTCCTCTGAAGAAAAAACCCTAATGACTACTAGTAAATTTTTGCTTTGCAACATGTGTTTTCCCACTTATAGCAAAGACCCTACAGTGTTTGTAGATGAGTTGTTGACTGCCATTTCTCTTAGCTGTTGAGATCTCTTGGTTTCAATATTGTCACAGACAAGGAAATATTATCAGTTTCAGTAGCAGAAAACAGTTCTAAAGTACACCGCCAAAGAGTATCTAGTTTTCTGTGTCTCCTACACAGAAACTGTTCTGCCAGTTCAACTAACATATGGAAAAATAAGTTTGGGAGGAGATGGATAATCAGTTTTTCCTTAAATAAAGAAGCTATTAAAAAACATAAATTGTATCGCTTTGTGCTTCCTTTACAAGTCTGTGAAGCTTTTCTCTTGCTAAACTGATATTTCATTGTTAGCGGACAAATGTGCAGACATATCAGGTCCTTAAAGACCTATTTCTTCTATTCTTGGGTGGATAATACACTCCAGAATTTAGCATCAAAAAAGCTTTTTCTTGCTCTTTTTTGCTCCCAGCACATTGGTCTCATGAAAAGTTTCATCACTTATGTGTGTGAAGGATGTGTGTGCATGTGTGAGGGTATGCATATGCATCAGTCTAGCATATTTTAAGTAATTTCATATACATATGTATATATATATTCGTGGAAAAGACATGTATATGTGAAGAGGGAATACGGTCATACCTGGTCTGGGTGTTTCTGTACTTTAGGCAGCGTGCAGACAGAAAGAGGTGTGAGTTAAAGAAGGAGTTAATGTGCAGCGTAACTCTTCTGATCTCAGTAATGTACTAGAAGACAAACCACTGAAATATCTTCCCTCCTGTCTTTAAAGTAGAGGATAGTTTTTCAAAGCAAGACCCTGTACATCAGCTTAGCCCATGCAGAATCTTAACATTTGTCTGGGACAAGCAACATTAGGTATGGCAGACAGTAATGGAGCTTTCAAATGAGGGACAGATGGCTGTCCAACACTGACACTGCAGGTGTCCAAGACTTTTAATTCGGTTTCGTTCAGTGGACCTTTTGCTCTCCAGTCCCTTGCTACCGCTGTCAAACTTTTCCAGAAGCAAGAAGGAGTGTGGGGACAATGTGATAGAATTACAGAAGGTGGAAGAATTATTTGTTAATCCATGGGGGAAATTAGGCCATCAGACAACAACCTGCTCACAAACAGATCTCTGGGAAACAGGTGTGTGTACTCTGTGTGTGGATGCATGGGGTTGTGGTGGAAAGCTGTGGATGCAGGGGAGAGTTCAAGAAAGAGGACTGGCTAGTGAGCTTTGGGTTCGGAGGTTACAAAAATGACAGCCAAGATCCTGATGGGCTATAACAGAGTATCCAAGAGAGTAAGACACAACGTCTGCTATAAACCAGCCTTCTCTTGGTTTCATTTGAAAAACTGAGCTCAGAGAGGTACAGAAATTCTCTGGCATCACAGAGCCTCATCTGTCAATGTCCTTGTAGATACCAGGGGGATTTGATAGAGAAGAACAGAGTAAAGGCTCCCTTGTCCTTTTATTTCTTTACTCATTCCTGCAAAGAGCAGAGTGTATGCATCTACTGTGCCTGAGGAGAGGGAAAAGAAGAGGAATCACAAATTCACAATTTCACAAATTGATTGGAAGTTCTGATCATTTTTAAGGTGAAATCCTGAAAAAGTTTTTTTTCCAACTTTTAAACACATAGCTTTCTCCAGATATCGGGAAATATCAAAAGAATTTCAAAAGCATCTTACAAAAGACAGGTCTGTTTGGAAAGATATTTTCTATTAAAAAAGAATATTGCAAATACTCTCTTTTGACCATTATTTGGACAGAGTTTACATTGAATTACAAGTTCTAGATATCAAGTATTTCACCTTTGATGAAATTATATGAATAAATAAACATTTTTCTTTGCATTCCCTAAGAATAACTGTATTTTCCCATCCTGGCTGTTCAGAATGCTAAACTGTCCTGCTTCTCCAGGGACAGGCAATGCTGCAGGGGTATATTCCCACCCATATAACCAAACTGCAAAATGTCCTTCAAGCATTGTTCAGGGAAATTGCATATAACATTTTGACAAGTCATGTTCTTTACACTACAGAAGAGCTAACTCAACTTTACATCAGCAGTTTGACCGTGATCTCTGCAACTTTTATTTTATTTATGGGTTGCAAGGAGTCGTGATTTGGTCAAATTTGAAAGTTCAGATGCTTTTTGGTTTTCTGCATCAGAAACAAACCTCCCAAACCTCATCACTTTTGCCTGTCTTTAGCTGAGGTGAACAGCCTGATTCAAATTTTTGTAAATATACTTCAGCTGGTCTCTGAGAGGTACTCCGCACTGCAGAGGAATGAGTCACGTTGTTGCTTTCACTTTTACACTGGGGATACCGCTCCTGCCAGGATCTTGCCATTTACTCGGAGAACTAGTCAGCGTTCCTTTCATATTCCAGATTGTCATCCTTCCCTTTCCTTTTCCCCTTCCTCCACCCTCTGGGAGCTGCAGGACAGCATCTTTCTATTGTCCTGCATAGACCTCAGCTGAGTGGTCTTGCCTGATCCCTGGAGAAGGAAGGAAGGAAAACAAAACACCAGCAAAACAAAAGCTGTTCCCATTCACACCCCAAACCCTCAATATTATCCCTTTGTGCCAGCTGCACCATCATACGACTACATTCTATCTTGCCATGATTTTTTTTGGTGGAGAGCTGCCTATACAATCTGTGAGCACTGTTGGAACAGCCCAATTTTACAAGCATAAAGTATTATGATTGCATTGATTTCCATCATAAATCATATTTTCCATCCTCTGTCTTTCTTTCCTTGCACTGACTGAATTAAGCCTTGGTGTTTTCTTTAGCTGCTGCCAGAGCTGAGGCTTGAGATGATATTAGGGTAATGATGATAAATTTTAGCCTCAAGCCAAACCATTTCCACATTACAGATAATGTTTTTTTCCAAATAAGTTCTGTTATTGGAATCCAGGACCCACCACATCTGCAGGCTCAGAGGCTGCCTCAACACAGTCTCTTTGCTGTAATGGGTTTATAGATTTGAAAATTTGCTCTAAACAAATAAATGAGAGAAGAGAGGAAAAAAGCGAATGAAGGAATTGAGAGGGAGAATCAACTGGAAGGAGTAAAAAAAGAGGAGAAAGAAAGGGGAAAAAAAGAAGAAAGCAAGAAGACAAGAATAAGGGAAAGAAGAAATGAAACAATGAGGGAAAAAGGAAATCAGGAGAAGAATGAGATAATGCCCACAGCAAAGTACTAGCGAGCCTGCTGCTAGCTGTATGTCTTCAGGAGCAAAGCTGGCCCCACAGACAAGCACAAGTGCCTTGTACAAACACCAAGGACTGCAAGCATGCAGACCCACAGCTATGTGCTTCAGATTTCACCCCTGCCTTCTTACAAGGCCGCTCCCTGTCATCTCATCTCATCTCAGAAATACAATATTCCTGCAAAATCTCAGCTGTCCCCACGATGGACTAGGGGGAAACTGAACTAACCCTGACCCAGTACTGGTATCTGTACTATGGTCTCAGTCTCCAGTGCTGTCTTACTGGTCTAAAGTGATTCTCATTTTTAAAGCTACTACAAAGCAGGCCATGTTCCCACTTTTGTCTGAGAGGAATTCAGTCTGTGTAATCAGGCCTGAAGGACAGTGTCCCATGCTCAGGAAAGTATAGATCCTGGGCATAGTGACCTTCAGGAGAGCAGCTGAGGGACACCAAATCCATTACTTACTTCTTCTTCAGCCACTGCAAAGGAAAGCAGTTCACCATGTCACTGTGGCATCATACAAGGATAACGCCGTTTAACCCTGTATCCCTCACTAGTACTCCGTTCCTGATTTGGAGCATGGCTCAATACGTTTTATGCTCCCTGTGTGGCTTGTAAGCACCCGTGTGCTCCTCTGCTCTGCTCCTTGCATTAAACAGACCATACCTGCCTGAGTAGTTTTTGTTTGCTACTCTACTGAGTGAGTGAAGTCTCCCATGGAGAAGCACAGGCAGAGATGTCTGCTTCAGTGGCAGGCAGCCCTTGGAAATCATGCCGGCTCAAAGCAGTGCAGAAGTTCCGAGGAGTCCTGGTTTGGGAAATCACCTACACACAGAGATGCTCCAGTGGAAAAATGCATACCTTGATCCCTACGCTGTTTTTCTCATGGTTTGCCCTGCCAGATGACACTTTCTGAGGAAGCTGCCTAACACCTGCCACCATTTGTACATGCAGACAAGCAACAGTTTCAGATCCTTGGTTTGTTTCGAGCTTTAAAATTTCAGCTCATTAGTTTACACTGTGATGGTGGGATCAATCTGAAAGAAAGCAGGCATATTTCTTCACACCCCAGTTTCCAGAAAAGCTGAGGAATAACTAATATCCTGATTCATGTTTCTTCCTCTAAAGCTCAGAGTTATTGTTCTTCTCAGCCCTAAGTCAGAAGCCCTCACTGCAACAAGCCTGGGTGATGCTGAAATACAATCTGATGCAGATGGTAGGGACCAGCTCTGATTCTGACCAACATATTTACAGCCAGGAGAAGAGAAAAAAAATGGACCTGCAGATAGGTAGGCAGGTGGCAGGCAGTTTATTTCATTGGCAGTGCTGAAGTACCTACTTCACGGGATGCTAAATGCAGTAAGTGGGGAGGAGAACAAATTTAAGAGGGAAGAAGGAGGGAGTGAAGCAGCCAGTGCTCTTCAGGGTATGAAGGGAACATCCTGCACTTCCAGAGGACTCTCAAAAAAAGAAAAACACCCTCAGGATGCTGCCTTTGCAGGGTCCATGTCTTTACTATTCATATCAGCCCCTAAAGAGGTGCTTTCTCTGAGGACATGAGTCATCCGGGAAAGCCAGCAGCCCTACCATGTCCCTGCTGCAAGTCTGGTTTGGGAAAGACAGTGTGTCCTGGGCTAAGGGTGCCAGATGATATGTCCTTATAACTGGGCTAAACCCTTTTTCTTGCTCACCTGGGTGAATCAAATTGGGATCAGTTCGACTTAATCAGACTAACTGGTGATCCTATCAGCACCTACAACTAAAATGTACCTAGTACCCTGCTGCTGCAGCCAGACCCACATGAAATATGTGCTGTCCTCTCTCACTCCACAAGCCCAACTGCTAACTAAGGTAGTGCTGACTAACCAAATTAGACCTCCACTCTGAGTCTATACTCCTAATACCAAGTCCAAAACTCTCTGAAAATGCAGCGGGATGCCAAAACATAGGGCAGTGCTAAGTGCATTTTCCTCTCTCCTTTTCTATCCCACAGTGAAAAAATTCAGCAAAGGCTTTACATGTGTTGTTTCATCCATGGATTGCCTCCCTTTTCACTATGCCCATTGCAGGAAAGGAGGGACCACAACTGAAATCTGGAATTTCAGTGCAGTAATGCACAGTTTACAACGCAAGACTCATTTCAGTGAATGGATTGACCACATGGGAGGTCAGCAAGGTGGACAATGGTAGCTGATGTCGTAGTAGCCATAAAGGAAAGCATTGCATAGGCTTTAGGGCACAAAACTATGCACCTGCAGGTGCCAGGAACAACCACCTTAAGGCAGGCAGGAAAAGTGTGAAGTGTCCAGAAACTTCATGTCTCATGCACAGCTTCTGCACAGTTCCCACTCCTCGGACTCCAAAAAATGGCTAGAAATAAATGTAGCATTTTTGTACTGCCTGGTAAGTTTGCAGCAAAGGCAGGAGTTTGATTGCCATTGCCAGGACCCCATGGACAATGTACCTGAGAGGACAAAGTCACTCTCACATTTACTAACAACCAGCATCGCTGCTGGCAGGCACACCACTGGGAGAAGGATTCGATAAAGCACAGAGAACTGCCCCATCTTCCACCTTGTTAAGGAGCATTTATAACCCAGTGCAATGGAGCATTTACAGTTACCGTGGTTGCACCAGACATCTTCAGTCTGCTGGGCTGTGATACTGGGCCTGATTTGGAATGAAAAGAAATACTAAACCATTTTCAGACTATTTCATGGGCTGCATTTTATTTTATTCCATTTGAACAGCGTTTTGATTTATCTTGCGTTTAATTTGAAGGATTGAGCAGGTTCCCAGTAAATCCCATAGTAAGATCTACATGAGAAAAACACTTTAAAAACCCCCCATCCCAACAACAACAAAACCCTTTCTTCTGCTGCTGCTGATAACAAGGCCTATTACTTCCCAGCCTGTGTTTGGTTTCAACACCGTATAATCTCTCAGTTGCAAACAAGAGACCAGGACAGCTCTGACTAGAGCTACCCTATAAATGGTTTTGTCCTCAATGATTGTTCGCACTGGAGACGTGCCAAACTCCCTGCTCATGTGGTTAGGTACAGGCGGTAAGTAGGCTTTTTGGCTGGTTCATAGGTAATTCACAGGTAGTTTGCTAGGAAAAGCCAGATTTATACCCAAGAAGAAAAAAAACACCTCTTAAAAAACCCCTGTGTTCTGCGGTTAAGGCTTCATTTCATCATACCTTTTCCCCATTCAGACACAGCAGATGATGTCCCCCAACTTGTGTGTTGTTGTTGTTGTTTGGTGGTTTTTTTGTGTGTGGGGTTTTTTTTTTGTTTGTTTGTTTGCTGGTGGTTGCGTTTTTTTGTTTGTTGTTTTTTTGTTTTTTTGGGTTTTTTTAGCAAAGGACCTAATCTGGCCAATAAAGATTCCATGGGGCTATGGACATGTAGCACACAGGGAAATACACCTATCCTTGGCCATTGCCTCTCCCCAACACTTGATAACATTTCTCTCTTGTCCTGCCCCAAAGCTGACAAAGGCTGACAGCACATTGGAGCTTCTTGGCTGCCCAAACTGAGGGAGAGTGTCTCTGTTGAAACTAACAGGCATGGACTGACTATGAATAAATTTAGTCTAGAAATGTAAAAGAGACGGAGATGTGGAAAAGCCTTCCAAAACAGAACAAAGAATGGGAGTGATCTGAACAAATGCAGATGCCTATAACAGAGCCAGGCCCCTTCAATTCGATGGAGAGAATTAAGCATCGCTTATGAATCATCTCACCCTAATGAGGCATCCAAAATAGACCAGATGAATCACAGTCCAGAAACACCTATTTTTCTCCCTTTGCTATAAGAGCCCAAGGTAACTGAGACAGAAACATTCACACTGTAGGTGGTTAAAGTTAGGTGAGATGAA
>VXAY01007081.1:342746-401953 GCA_013399855.1 Oxyruncus cristatus
TTTGTGTAATGAAATAAAAAAAAAAAAAAAAGTAAAGAAAAAATAATCAACAACAAATCCCTAAGAGTTTTTAGATGCAACAGAACACTTGCATGAAGGCTATCTGACACAAAAGGATGTAGTTGAATAAGATGATGCAAGGAGTCCACTGCAGGTCAAATAGGACAATTCTTGCAACAATCTGTTAATAAAACACTGTCTTGATGGAAACTGTTTACAACTACTGCCATAAAAATACAGATACTTTCCTTTGAAACTCCTTTTGCAGCACTCCTTGGTTTACTGGGATAATGAAGAACTGCATCTTCCCTGTTAATTTGAATTTAAGACCTAAAGATGACAGTGTTTCTCTTCTCTCTTTAATTAATCTATTTTTATCCACTATTCCTGTAATGAACAGAGGTGAATCAAGGGGTTTGTTGAAATAAGGAAGAAGCAGAAACTTATTCAGGAGTGAGGGTTCTCTTTATACTCTTTTCCTCTAATTTGTCTCAAATATCACCTTTCAAGACTCCTTTCCCCTTGAATAAAGCCAACTTTCCACATGGTGATTTCTGCTACCATTGCTGTCTCAAATCTCATAAAAAAACCCATTGCTTATGAGAGGCTTCACTTGTCAAAACTAATGAGAAACAGGGGCAGTTGATGGAGAGGAAAGATGGAGAAGGTTTTGAGTTCTGAGTACTTCTTTTCAGCAAACCCACAGTGACTGATTTTACAGAAGCCCACCAGGGCCTTTGGCACAGTTTGGATCCATGGTGCAGACAGTGCTGGATCCCAGCAGTGCATCCCAGCACAGGTACAAGATAAACTGAGCCCTAAAGGGAGCCAGCACACATGGTCCCAAAGGTATCAGTACCTTCTCCCACCCAGGATGGAGTCCTACCTTCCTGCTTTTGCTAGGAGTTAACAGAATTAAAGCACTGTATGGCACTAGTGGGGTTTTCTTAGGGTCAGGAAGCATCTCAGCTCTGGTCAGTGTATTCTGCTTTTTGGTACCTTTGTGTTGAATCTGACAACAGCACCTCCAGTTCTTGCTTTTAGTTAGGAAATGATGGGTGACATTTTGAAACAGAATCGTATTTCTGGGGTATCTACACTTCAACTCACAAAATACCACAATCACACATAGGGGACCCCTGCCACAAATCTCCCTAGGCTTGCACCTGTAGTCAAAAGATTCTGTTCAGAGTTCGGCTTCATCACTCAGGGGAGTAGATCCTGACACCAATGACTGAGCGATGTCATTTCTTGCCTTGAGTGTTCATTTCCTTATTCACATTTTTACCTCACTTTGCTGTCTATCTTGCATTAACAAAGAAATCTGTGTGCGTTGCCTGACTTGCCCAGAATTTCAGATCTCCAACAGATTCCCTCACAACTCTTTCCTCTTTCAGAATAATGACAGACGTGCGCTGGGCATGGCTCCTCTCTGACTACACCTGTTTGAAAGCCCCACACTAGCATCAGTCCTGCCAGAAATGAAATAAATCAAACACCACTTTTTCTTAATAAATGGGTTCTCTCTACACCCCCATCTCACTAAAGACCTAAATTATGTGAGCTTGACCTGCTAAATAATAATAATAATAATAATAATAATAATAATAATAATAATAATAATAATAATAATAATAATATATTTTTAACATACCACCTGGTATTCCAAGTGATGTGAAAACTGTTTTGAAGAAATCTGCTTAGGTTTGCTGGATGCAGGTGCTTTCAGAGCCTCTGAAAGAACTGCATTCTATCACAACTTATAGTACCACCCATAGCCATCCATGCCCCTGACACGTGGGTAGATGCCCCTCAGTTGCTCCTCTTACTTTTCCATTTCTTTCTTTCCCTCTCCATTCTTGTCTTTACAGGGTAATCACCTCATTTGGGAAAAATGTAACAAAACAACAGCTTTATGAGCGAAGAAGCCACAAGATGGCATTATAGAGCAATTAAACGAGAAATCTGTACTGGAATCTGCTTTCCCCCTTGCCGGTGGAGAAGAATAAGGAGCAGGGAACAGTGCTCACTGTAAGAGGGGACAGGTGTTTCGAGCAGCCTCCAACACAGCCACTGTCCCTTCTGTTGACGGTCTCACCTGGTTAACTCTTATTAACATTTCCAAGATTTCAAATGAAAGCCCTTCAGGAAGCGGAGGAGAGCACATGCCTCTTCATCTAAGCCTGTGCTAGTGTTATTTTCCTCTTAGTCCACTGCTTTTTCCCCCTTCTTCTTTTTTCCTTGTTCACAGGTGTATGTGCTCACGTTTGTGCTGCTCTTTTTGGGGTGCGTGCAGTCCATGAACCCGTTGCCCCTCGAGGCTGTGATACACCTATTTGACCTCAGAGTGTGCTGCAGCTATAAGAACGTGAAGAGGTGTTGGGGACCTGACGGCCCGAAGGAGAAGGGCAGCAAAGCAGTGTGTAGGGTGTGCACATGTGCCTGTGTGTGCTGTGTGAGCAGCATGCACACCCACAGGTTACATGAACACCTAGAGGTTATGTGGCTGAGGCACACGTGTGCAGGGAGCAGTGGTATGGCTCTACTGTGAAACAGCAAACAATTCCAGTGGAAAGTGATCTTGGGAAACGGTTGTAGGTGCAGTGTGTTTTTGCTGTGCTGTGGCAAGCTGTGTAGCTATCACAATGCAGTGTAAGCATGTGGGCATCTCTCGTGGCTTGCAGGCCCGGTGGCACAAAGCAGAGTGCGTCTGTGCCGTGGCGGAGTGTTAATCATTCAGGCAAACTGTGCCTGCATGGCCATCCTGGACACAGCCGTGCTGGCTTGGCTCTGTGGTGCAGCAGGCAGCATGTGTGCATCAGCACTCCCATGTCTCATGTTTCTGTGGAGCATGTGATTTATGCATGCATGGACATGGTGGAGGGCACATACAGCTGGTTTTGGGCAGTCACAGCCCACTGCAGCAGTGAGTGTGGGGAGGGGGAATTGGTAACATTCAGCCCCATCCTGCAGCACTTGTCAGCACTGAGGGGGAGAAATAAGGATGAAAAGAAATCCAACCCCATTGCTTACTTTCCTTGCAGCTCAGCAGAGAGTGTGGCACCTGCAGAAACAGCTGGGCTGCTCACCAATACCTGACACAGATTGGCTTGTTTTTGTAAATAATATAAAGTCTCCTTTATTCCACACCGTGCATTGTTACGGGCCAGGTCACTGAATGCATTAGGGCTGATCCCTCAGAGCATTCTGCAAATGAGACAGAGCTCAGAATGCACATGCTTGAGAAATCAGCTATTCAAAATAAGAGCTGGGATCGACAGACACCTCCAGTGTCTCCTTTCTTTTTCTTATGGTCAGTGAGGGCAGGTACTTTTCTTGGTGGCTGCTGGTGAACAAAGAGATGCAATGGTACAAATGTTGCTGTTTTACAGGCAGTGCTGTTTGAAGAAACGTGTAAAGAAACTATTTCCCTTTTTTCCTTAGAAGTCATGTTAGTATTGTTATTTTTATTACTTCTACCACTATGTTTATAATTGTTACTATTATTAAATTACTTCATAGTCAAATTGGCAACGGGAATCTTAGATTTTTTCCTTTTTTTTTCCCCAGCTATAACAGACCTAATAAGTTGCCGCATTGGGGCTCCAAGGAATTCATGCAAGATTATTCCCTCATGGATTACTCTCTCAGCGCTTTGTCCAGCTTAATTTTAATATTAGTCATCATTGTTTCATATTTGCATTGTGCTCCAGTCAGGGCTCATTTCGGTGCTGCATTTCTTTAAACATAAAGCTCCCAAAAGCTTAAAAGCAAAAAAAGGCACAGGGGCAAAGCTCTCTGTGTAGTGAGGTGTTATTTTTCACTGCAGTCCGTGCCATAGTGTTGTTCCTTTGCTTTCCTTTTCATGCCTGAACCCTTCTGTTTTGGAATACAGCTGTGCAATGGGGCTATACCTGTGTAACAACCAGGTATAGCCACCAACCTGCCACTGTGGGGTCCTGCCTCCCTCACCTAAACCAGTTTTGGTATCTGTAAGACACAGAGATGGTTAAACCTGTTAGCCCTGTAAAAAGCTATTCCCCCTTTTTAGTTGTCCCCCCCCACCACACACACACACTGGTCCTGTTAGTTTCTATCAATTCAGTGAGCTGATACTGCCCAGAGGAGATAATGCCATGGAGGGGATATAGCATGTGTCCCCATGGAGGACCCAGCTTCTACACCTTTCAATGACAACCTGAGCAGGCTTTCTGACTGTACAGGAATGTTATAGGCAGTTTGTGGTGAAATCATCCTTAGTCCATAAAGAAAAGGAGCATGATCTGCTCACCAACCCCATGTGCGAGCACGCCCTGCTCTCTCCCTCAACCTGCCTCAAACCTCCTGTGTAACCCCACCAGACGTGGTGGAGTGGCACCAGCTTCCAAGAAATTGGTTTCTGAAATGGGTCATGACAATGAGTGTCCAAGATTGAGCAGATGGAGCATGTCCATGTCCCTTGGGCCTTGTGCCCCATGGGAACAAGGGCAGTAGGTCACCAGAGAGTCAACTCAGGATGGACAAGAGAAAACTCGTACTCAAACACACACAAAATATACTGCAGGACACTAGAAAAATTAACTACAATGCTAAGAGCCACAGGGAACTACTGAAAATGGAGTGAATTGTTTACTTTGTGACCCACTCACCACAAATGAGGGAGGATCTAGGTCCTCATGTGGAACCTCGGTCTCTGTGCTGCTATTGCTAGATATTGCTACTGCTGCTGCAAAACACAGATGTGATGTAGAAAAACAGAGCAAAAGGGAGATGTCTGGGGAGCCAAGATCCCAGTAAAATGATTCCACAGCACAACTAGAAGAGGAAGGTATCTCTAGCACTTAGAGCCCAATATCCCAGTTATTCATATGATATGAAGAGACAGCTCTGCCCAACGCCTTAGAGAAGAAATCCCCTCCCAGGAACACTCTGAGGTCCTGATTTAGCACAGACTTAAAAATGCATTTGAGTCTCACTATCTCAAGTGACGCTTAGCTCTGTGTGTACACTATGGCTTTCAAAAACTGCACCAGAGCACAGAACAGCTTACACCCGAGGAGAGAGCAGACACAGGCACAACACAATTACTGAGGCTACCTGAGAGCCTTCTCTTTAGTGGCTATCCCTTTGCTACACACAACACGGGGAGACCTTTCTCGTAGGGTATCATCTGCTTCAGGCTGAAAGAGCTTAGACAGTACAAGGATGAGATGACCACCGATGTATGGGAGATTTCTGCTGAGTCTCCTTCTTGGCTCGAAGGGGACTCAAGCTCTACTCTTGGGTAAAGTTCATTTCCACCAGGCTACCAGCTACACTGTGAGAAAGGAGAGAGAATTGCACCCTCTGCCTTCTAATAGTGTGAAACTGGTGAGAAAATACAGAAAGAACATACAGAGCAGAAGAAAGGGGAGTGACAAGGGTATATCTCCACAGCTCAGAGATTAGAGAGCACACCTTTGAGTGGGAAAGTTAATGTATTTGCCTTTTATCCAAAGCTGATTTCATGTAAAATACATTCAGATATTTATTTCTTTAAAGAAGAGTCAAAGAGAGGCTAGACTATTCTTCAAGAACATACCCTATGTATATGGTTACAAAATAAGAAAGAAATGTTTTATGGAATTATTATAGAAGACAGTATGATTAGACAGGTAGAGAAAGACAGAAAGAGGTAGACAGACAGAAATATAAAAGAAAAAACCAGAGAGCTTGCTAGCTCTTATGAAAGCTGAGTATTATGAGAAATTATTGTGTAAAGTAGTAGTCGTGTAGAACAATAGATTAGGGAGAAAGAACCCTTAGCCTGTCACTGGGAAGGAGAAGCAGCGCAAGTTCAGGATGCAGCGAAGCATCTAAAGGATGGTTGAGTGGGTTAATAATGTCACAGTGACATAATCAAATTAGTAATGCTATCTTGGCGATGTGGTCTAGTCTATCAAGGCATTTACCTGGTTACATTGTTCAAAACAATACCACTCCAGAGGCAGAGGAGTCCAGATGTCCTGCCCATCCTATTCGGGCACACGCCATCCCCTCTTACGTAAACCTTCACTGCAGGGAGAAGGGAGTTAATGGGGCAGAAATTGCTGCCCGCCTCTCTCCTCTCTCCCTGCCTTCAAGCCCTGTGCCCTGGATGCCAGCATCCAGCAGCCTTGCTAGGGCAGAGGTTCGGGGCCTTGCTGGCACAGCAGCATGATGCCCTCCCTGAGACACCTCTGCAAAACAGGGCTGGCAGCAGGGAGGTGGCATCAGCCTCCAGGGCATGGCTAAACCCAAGGCAAGAAGAATGAGTGTTCCTGAAGTCCTTCCTAGAGGAAAAACATCTTCTTGGGGAAGGATTAGAAGTTTTATTATGATTCACAGCACACCCTCACTAGGGCTCCACTCCCCCTTTTCTTTCTCCATCATCTTCTATGATTCCCTAATAATGGTTGTGTGTCTTCCAGCCTGAAAGCAAGGTAGCTTGATGGAGCTGAGATGAATCTAGCTAGTCAGGGGAATAAGATAGGAATAAGGGGATAAGGACTGATCTTAAATGGTGTGTCACACTTGCGACACCCAAAAGATGAAGCACAAGGAAAGGTCTGCGGATGGTTGGGAGAGATGAATTTATTTCACAAGAATGTGTGTGTCCAGGCTAGAAATTTGTAAAGGGAAGGGAGAAGGAAAGAAAGATCTTAAAAGAACAGTGACTGGTGAGAAGGGAATATTTTTACATTTTCAAATAATTAATTTGGGCTGCTGCTTTATAAGAGCAAATTCCCATGCCTCACTTTGTGAGACTGCAATTAAAATGTGTTTATATTTATATGGTTATCTTTCATAGAGGTGTTTTATTTAAATACATATATGCAGTGTATATGGGTATGCACACATGCATGGGAAAAAAAGAGAGTCAATAGGTATAAGGGTCTTTGCTTCAAATTCTCATAACCCAGAAAAGACCATAAAGGCCACTGATATCTGTGTGAGAAAAGGCTGTCCCCAGCCCCCTCCATCTGCTCTTCTCTTCCAGGGCAGCAGGAGGAAAAGCAAGGAAATGCAATTCTCCCTGTTCCACTTCAGTGAGGAAGAAGCAGCACAGAGTCCCTGTGTCTGTCAGCAGGATTCGGAGATGGGCACAGGGCTCTTGGAGAAGGAAATAGAAAATAAAATCAAATGAGGCTTAATCCGAAAAGCAAACGTTTGCTGGGACAAAGCCACCGCAGGGATTGTCATTTCACAAATTGTATTAATCTGAGCAAATAGTGCTTCAGAAACAGTAACCATGGTGTTTATGCTCAGTTCCCCTTCCTGACCTTATCTTGCCTCCCTTGCTCTCCTCAATATGGGCCAAACCCTTATCACTTTGCACCAAAGGTCTCTTCCTCAACAGGGCAATCATGCAAATCTGGAATTTGTGCATCAATCCGATAAGGAAAAAAAGATGACTGAAATGTGATTTTTTGGTTTTTTTCCTTCAGTTTAACAAGTAGTGGTAGAGATTAGTGTCACAAGATGACAAAACTGGCACCCAAAACCCCATGGAGCAGTTCCTGCAATTTGTAGAGGCCGTGTGCTGGTAACTAGGATTGTGTTATCACACTCTGCATCTTGGGTCCAAATAAATGTGCAAGGCTGAGCAGGTAGAGGGAGGGCTGGAAAACTAAGGCATACGTAAGGGAAACAGGATAAGCAGGAAAGAGCAAGGAAATAATTATAACCAGGCTTGCAACACTTCCTACGCTCCTTTTTGGTCCAGCCAACACATTGGCCACCTGTTTGCCTTGCAAGATGGTTTGCTATAGCTGTATCTTTCATTTCAGAAGGAAAGTGAGAGGACAGCTTTTTTTTTCTGGAAGCTGATGGAATCTCTCTGCATTTGCCTATCTTATTATCTCCCCCTTGATATCTGGACACCTACAAATCGAAGGGTTTTCTATATAGAACTTTTACCATGAGAAAGAGGATTAATGACTTTCGGTTCTGAGTTAGTACAGAAACAATAAAGGAAAATCAGCCTTTCTTTCCTAATAAACACTCACTCAAAGTGACGCTGGGAGAATAGCTTTTCGGCTTGTTATGATACAAAATCTACCAGACCTTCTCACGAGATGGGGAGGTAGGGAAAATATTTTTTTTCTTAATTTCAAAGTCACTAAATATCGTGATTTGAACATTTCAGATGAACCTCTAAAGCTATTGAGTTCATGTTCTGATTAAGAGAAGCAGTGAACAAAGGAGCAGAGAGTGTGTGGGGGAAGGAGGTAAAAGAGTAAAAACTAGCACAGTGAAAAATCAGGCAGAGTGAAAAATATATTGAAACTGTGAAAATAAAAGCTCTAGAAGTGTGGAAAGAGCAAAAACTTACAGCGGGGGGGGGGGGGGGGGGCCCTAATCTTATCTGCATGCTAATTGCCAGATTTAGGTGTTTGTACCAAAGACGAGGGTGTGTGTGAGAGTTGTCGTGAGCTCATGTGCGTGGCTCCTGACAACTCACACATACAACCCGCTGATTCCCCCCTTTAGCTAGAGGATTTTTTTTTCCTCCTTTTCAATTGAATCACCATCAGAATGAGCTGAATTACAGGAAAGACAAGGTTAGGCAGCTTTTGAGAAATCCAATAAAAAAAAAAAATCCAAAGGAATCCCCAAACACCCGAACTGCAGGAAATGTGCTAGTTCCTGTGTATTACAAGGTTTCCTTCCCAACATATTAACGTCCAATACTCAGAAATATGCAATGGCATGTGCTGCTTTAGCTTTTCTTCCCGAGGCTTTCACTCAGCCTGCAGCTCTGCACAGTCTTCTGCACCCCTCCGAAGAAACACTGAGTTTTGCACCCACATTTATCCCCTCTGAACTCCCAAAATAACTAATTTTGGTTAAACTAGGATGTAAATAGAGCTTAAACCGGGGAAGGTGTGCAGAGGGCAGCTGATGATGGTTTAGTAATGCGGTGATGTAGCATCAGCTCGAGTGACAACTGCTCATTAGCAGCTAATCCAATCGCTCATGCTAATCCAATCAACTGAAGGAGCTGGAGTCATTGCTTTCCAAGGATAGTCATCTTGCTCTCTCAACTATCCTAGGAGATTAAGGGAGGACTAAAGGCAAACTGAGCTGTCTGGGTGCACCCAGCAAGTTCAGCCCCGGCACTGGGGGCATCCCCTACAAATTGGCCTTGAGTCCACGTGGCAAAACAGCGACAAGCCAAAAGTCGCTGGCACCCCTTACAGTCTTCGCGAAATACCACAAACAAGCTTCTCATTAGCTCACTTTGACTGCCGGGGACTGGAGGCTGGCTGGGGTGAGTAGGACGATGAGATGGAAAGGGTTAACACACCGTTATCCCCTCTCCGGGGGCTCCCACTCCAGCAAATTGCAATCCAGCCCTGAAAATTTTCAGCAGCCGCATCGATGTCATTCCACTGTGCCTTCATTACCTCCTGATCTCTAAATAAGGGCCAGCTGGGCTCAGAAAACATTATGTGGTGCTGTTACGACTGACATAAACCACCAAAGTGGCATTTTGCAGATGAGAAGAACGAGCAAAAACCCCGCAAAATCCTCTGCAGTTGGGTTTAAACGAGGGCTGTAACTTCTTACACATGTCCTGCTCCCAGTCTACAGGAAGAGGCTGATTAATCCTGCATGTGTTAGCCTGGAATATTGCATTACTGGAAGCAAAGAAACCCCTTAATCATATTGCTGGTTATGCCAGAGGTCTGTTTTCTCTCAAATGCATCACATTAAGAGCCATCCCTGGGCTACAGCACCGTCCCAGGCTATTTTTCAGGTTGCAGCACTACGTACAGGCTCTTTCATTCTGGCTTTGTTTTAGGGGCTGATGGGCTGGGTTGTGGTTAACCTTGAGATAACCACAAGCATCAAGGAAGTTCTGAGAGAAGACGGAGATGGTATTTTATCATCTCCCATCTCCAAGAGAAAAACCAATCAGCAAAGAAGAGCCTTGCTCATAATCTCCTTTTGCTGCTTGCTCTCAAAACAGGGGGGTGAAAGAGCTAACTGCGACACATGGGATGGGAAGCAGTGCTCTGTCTCTCTCCTCTTCTACCCTGATTTTCCTCCCTGACATGAAGGAAGAATTTCACAGGGAGGGTTGCTGTCTGCACCTTCAAGCCCTTTCTGAGGGCACAGTTCAATCCTGATTAGGTGTGTGCTAGCTGACACGGCATTCCCACAACCTCATTCTAACCTAGTGTAGCAAGGCTGGTCACTAATGAGAGGAAAACAAACTCTCTGAAACCATATTCGCTTGGGAAATCTGGAGCTTTGGGAATCTGTAACTCTTCCCTCGAGCCATTATGGGAGTGTACAGGGAAAGAAAAAAACACTGTCTTGTTGACACAGTCCTTCCTTAGGAAACCCAGGGGAGCAGATGAGAAATACACACACATCTTCTGACATGACACACCACGCACCTGATCTCAGTCCCCGCTCCCAAAACACCTGTGGGAGAGACACTTCTCTGTGCCAAGGAATAAAGAGTTTCTTTCTGATACTACAGGAAAGTTCTCATTCTTTGTTTATGCCATAGTTGTGGTTCAAATATGCATCCATGACTGGTCTCCTGTAAATAAGCAGGACACACAGCCCCCCAAAAAATAATCCTGTCCTTCCCCAGCTAGGACCTTTTCAGAGATCCAACAGCCAAATCAAAAAACATCCCCAAAATAGGAAGTCCTGGCAGCAGCTTCAACCATTACAAACACAGATACAAGATCCGTGACAATAAATGATGTCCTGCAAAGCATGAAACTAAGCAGAAATATCTTTGGGGATGGCTGATTTTCGCACTCACCCCAGGGAGGAGGAGGCGACAGAAGGAAAAGAGCCTCTGTTTGTACAAGCCACTTTGGACTTTCCCTTTGAACAGGGCACAGGGGCACTGAGTCTTACAGCCTTTTTAATAGGAGCATCTGCTCCTGTTCCCATCCCAGCTGGATGGCATCTATGCGTGTTTGCTGTTAGCGAGATGTGCCATGTGTCACGAGGAGGAGTGTATCCTGGGCAGGGAGCACATGCACATCTTGGAGGCCTTTACACCATGGCAGCAGGTCCATTTGTTTGGCCTGGACACTTGCTTGGGGGGCAGCAGCTGCATTCTCCATCTACTGTGGAATTTCCAAATGGTAAAGCCCCCAAGGGTGGTTGTCATTACCAGGATAATGTGTACGCAAGTGAGGGTGTGGAGGGAGAGAGCTTCATGGGTGCCTTACACTTTATCTGTTTTATTTTATTTTTCATTTCTTCCACTGACATCTGGAAATGAGAGTTATCTTGCTCCCACAGACCCTCTGAACTCAGGCCATCTGTGGGACCATCTTTTCCTCCCCCTTAGTGATGACCTGCCCTGCAGGAGGTTGATGGTGATGGAGAGGGAGTGTAGGAAAAGTCACAGGGATGTCCACATGGTCAATAGCAAATTTGCCAAAATGGGATTTCTGTCTATTTCAGAGGCTTGTTACGCAGCTCTTAATGCTTTGGTAGGTGTTCAGAGGGATGAAAATGCCAAAAAACCCCTATTTATTTCCAGTTGTTCTCCTTATTCCATCTATGTATTTTTCCTGCAAAAACATCCACTAGCAATTTGTAAAATGCTCATATTTATAGGGTGAGTGGGAGCAGATGAAGTAGTTCACCCTACCCTACCCTACCCCTTGTAAAGGATTCAGAATCCCCATGGAGACCTGCAGCAGTCTCCTCTGCCCATCAGCAGCAAATTTAACTGCCCCATCTGCCACCCCAGTCCTCCAACAGAATAGAGAATGGGCCAGCCCTTACAGCTAAAGGACAGATCATACACAAACTACCATATGCAGTGGCTATTACAGGGTTTAGTCCAAATGACTTGCATTCAAGAGCAGTCCCAACCTCATCAATCCCCAAATTTGAAGTAAGAACATTCCACAGTTTCTGCTTAGTAAAGAAACCTTTGCCTGAGAAAGCTTACTATGAGGTTTGTAAGAGGAGCCTGCATCAATTCACGCTGGGTGTTAATAATAAATCCAAAGAGCTACAGCACTGGCTCCTCGCCACCCACCTCGGCGAACCCGGCTGAACCGAGCAGACGCACATACGAGTCAAACTCTGTGGGCTGGATACACAACAAGGTACTGTTGTCCCATCTGTGGCAGTGCACACGCCAGCGGATATCAGCCTAACACAAGGCAAGAAGATACACAGGGAAGCGGTTGATTTTCTCCTTCCTTCCCACTTTTTTTCTTTGCTGCTCTGAGCTTGGAGGGGAATCTGGAAGTCGGTGCCATGTCCGTGGTGCTCTGGTACAGCAAACACAAGAGGATGCTCAACATATGCTCTGTTTGTGCTACGACACAGGGGCAGACGTTATGGGACTGATGTAAGCACTACCTGTGATGCTGACACCCCAAATTGTCCACGGTGCTTTACGACACCGATGAACGGGGCTCTCGCTGTCCAAACATCACAGGTCTGTTTCCACCAGGAGCCCCCAGCACCCACACCAGGGCCAACACCCCTGCAAGGGCTGGTGTGAAATTTGCTGGACATGACCTGGTTAGTGTCTCCAAGGCCTAATTGGCATCCTCTGCGATCGGTCTGGCTCTGGCTGCCAGGAGAGAGTAAACTGTCTCCTCCTTTCACAGATGGGATGGGGGAAGGGGTGACCACCGCGTGTCTGTGTGTCGGTGTCAGGGGATGGCAACAAAGGATGTCAAGAACGTGGCGCTGCCAAGGGGCTTGCATATTTGGCTTATAACCTGATGAGTACAAGGCAGGTGGCAGAGTCTATGTCATGCCCTGTGGGGAGTGGGGAGGGAAGGGAAAGAAAGGAGGAAAAAATAAGACTGGTGCAGATGGGAAGTGCCAGCTCCTCTTGCTGGAACAGAGCTGTTCAATTGGGAAACCCAGCCAGAAAAACTTAAAAAGGACCAGGAGGAAAAAAGCAGAACTGGTCAGCATCACCAAGCATCTCCTGATCCTTTTCTACAACCTCCCTCATTACTATTTCAAAAATCTCGTTTTGATTGCAAATTAAATTAAAACCCCCACAATTAAAAAAAAAAAAAGGCAGAACAAGCTAATCTCAGAGATTTCAAATAAGTATTTGACATGGGTGTGTGTGAAGGAAGGAAGGAAGGAAGGAAGGAAGGAAGGAAGGAAGGAAGGGAGAAAGAGAGACAGAGATTTAAAAAAAAAAAAAAAAACAACCTAGAAAAAACTTCTTGGAACAAAACACACACGAGGTAATGCCAAAAACTTGAGAAGGAGAGTGGTTACACACTAATTTAATTCTCTAATCCCCCTACTCCTGTCACTGTTTACTCACTGATAAATGTGCAGTAGCTTCAGCAAGACAGCCACATTTGCAGAAACTGACAGCCTGACTCAGAGACTATTTACCTAAAGACCATGAATATTAAAACAGGTTTCCAAAAGGCCCCCGTCTTGAAGGAGAAGATTAGCATGGGGCCCCTTGCTGACAGACTCTTCCCTCTCCACCCCTCCTTCCCCCACTCCGTGATGCATCTCTTGTGCAAACACTTGAGAAGTATCACCTAGCTGAAGAACTGAAATATTGGAGCAATGCCCTGGAGCTGTGCATTCAGCTTTAGCCTGACAGTGAAAACACCCATCCATCCAAGACAGAAGCTGGGGTTAGTTTTTTGGGGTGGATTTCCCCTTTGGTTGTTTGTGTGTGTGGGTTGTTTTTTTTTTTTTTTTTTTTTTTTAACGACTTAAAACAAAACTAAACCCCACATGTTTTTGCTGTTTTTTTTTCCTTCCCTCTGGAAGGTGAACTATGAGCACAGAGTCCTTTAATAGAATTAGAAAGGCAACAAAATTATATTCCAAAGTCATAATCCTTAAATGAGTTTGACTCTGTCTCCTATGACGGTGCATGGAATTCACCAGAAAGCTGGAAAAACAGTGAAGTAGAACTAGAGAGGCCAGAGAAAAGGATGGGCTTTAAAGATTGGAGGGAAAGCATAGTTTCTATAGAACAGAGATGATGAAAGGGTCTAGATGCCCCAACAGAAATGACAAAACAGAGTAGAAATCAAATTGATCTATATAAAAACACAAATAGAATTCCAAAAATTTTTCTAAATAGGCACATAAGAGTCACTTATTGTAATAATAATAAAAAAAAAGTTAAACAAATTTGTAATAGAAGTAAGAATTATTAGGTTTTTATGCCATGTATGGAGGAATCCTTTGCCACAGAACCTTGTGGGGACCAAAGTTATAACTAGGTACAAGAAAACCTTAAGAAATTTGTCAGAACAGTGTAAAAAGTGCTTCTAAAGGCAATGATGCAACAGCTAGCAAAGAATCACAGGCTAGTGGAAGAAAGGCAAAGTAGGCCTGTCCTGTTTGGCAGTGGAGTTAGAAGAACAATTTATTCACATGGATATTGTTTCTCTCTCTCCTTTTTACACCTCCTCTCTACTGGGTGTGAGAAGCACTCCCTTCCGACAGAGAAAACCTCTACACACTCAGAAACAGGGATGTGCACCTACAAGCCAGGTGGGCTTTGATTGTAACTCTCCCCATGTAGCCTGAATATTACCACATCACTGACTGACTCACCCTGGTGAGAGCAGTAAGACCCACATCTCTCACAGTGGGTGACAACACTGCAGTGTGATGCATTTGTCCTGATACAGCCACTACTGCCCATCCTTGGAAATGGGTAAATATCTTGGCTCTGAGGATAATGACTTCCAGTCTTCCCCCTTGGGTCAGTGAACTATTCAGACAGAATTAAGAGTTCGTGATTTTCCAGCCTCTCAACCTGCTCCAAGATCTCTTTATGTAGTTGCTCATTTGGCATGGAATGACACAACCCTGTTGAAGTCAGTGGAGTTATTCTGTTGAGATTTTTAGCCCCACATGAGGATCAGATGTTCTCAAGGCAAGCCTTTGGAATCATTACTGTCAACTACATAATGGACAATGCTAACACAAGGACAAGCATATTTGGCTTTGAGGGAAAAGGGTTAACAGTCATCCTATTTTCACTCTCCCAGCATCCCTGGACACCTTCCTAATTGCATCCAGACAGTCCGTGCCTGAAAAACTACTGCCAGTGAGGCTGCCCCTCAGCTTTGCCTTCAGCAAGAAAACAGATTTCAATAGAGCAGTGCAAGAGGCCACTTGGTCAGAAAGGCCTTGCAAACACTTGGTGATTGAACATGTGAAAGGGTTAAACCATGAGACCACCTGGCACACACACAGCTCCTCTCTGACCTACATCAGACCTACATTTCTGCCTCCACAGCAGTCCAAGCAACAACCCCAGCCCTTTCAATATTCATAGTTCTCAGCTGCCATGAGGCTAAAATTAACCAGAAAAAGATGAAGTCTCCTTGTGAACACACTGAAGGCTACTGAAAGACGGATCTTGTTCAGAGGGGATGGGGTGAGGCAGGAGACAAAGTGAATGGAAATCTTTGCTAACACAGATGGGAACTTCTCGATGAACATTTTTTGCAGGCTGGAATTGGTATCTTGTTAAAGCAAGAGTTTAATTATAACTAAAGCTACTAAAATGAACAGGCAAAGGTGGAATATTAGGAAAGCTTCCTGGAACCAGAAATGAAACATCAGAGTGTACATGAGTTATTCCAGTCTCAGAATTTGGCCCCAGGACGGAGTGGCTTCTTCAGCTTCTCTTTAGAGCACCTCCCTCTGCAAAACCTCTTCCTAGCACCTGAATTCACCTCGCTTTCTTTGCCGACCACAGGCTTTCAGGAGAAACTGAGAAGCCTGTCATGACTCTAAATATATACTTGCATGGACAAATTGAGCCTACCTCAGGTCCAAATTTAAATGCAGACTTTAATCCATGCTCAAAGGTTAAAGAACAAATGCTATGAAGTTTAAAAGGTGGGAGCAGTGCTTCTTGATGATCTCACAAGAAATATTTTAGTTTCTGGAACATCTTAAATGGAAGAGGGTTTGGATGCCCTTTGGTTTAGTGGTTGCCAGAACCTTGGAGTGGGTTAATGCCGGCAAGCGTCACTCCATGCTACACTTGTTTCTTAAATGCTTCTTCTAAGCATTCACTTTTATATCATTGAACAGATGGGTCTTGGGTATGTCTCTCCCAAGGAGGCTGAGCAGGTATGGTTTTCTGTATTGATTGATAGCTCATTGTGGACTTAATTATTTGGGAAGCTTTTATCGGTATGCTGTTTTCTCTCGATTGGATATACAAGGGAATATCTACACATATGGAATTACAGCATCTCAGGAGTATAGGCAGCATCCCCCTGATTTAGGAGAGTCCTGCAGTCTTTATGTAGTAGAGCCATGCCCAGACTCCCAAAGCCTGACAAATCCACTCTCAGTCACAGCTCAGGTGACTCATCCATCTCACTTGCAATGGTTGTTCTCTGTTGCACACAACATTATGCCAGTGCACTGAAATGCCCCAAACTCTTTCCTGCTCAGTGCATCCATGCGCTCCGTAAAGACTGACCTGCTGTGGACTGCGGGGTGTGTCTGGGTTTGTGCAACACGCCACAGAACCCCTGCAGGGCTGTGTATCTCCTACTGTATCTGACTCCTTGCTTGGAGCAGGAGCTCCTCTGATAGGCATGTTGCCCAGTAATGATGCTGTGCACAGGCAATTGCTCTTGTGATGTGCCTCAGCAGAGCAATCACGCATCCCTCTGCATGTTTGTGTGCTCCTCAGGCAGTTCTGCACCCCTGATCCATGATAAGACCCCATGTATAAAAATCAGCACATTGGGAAGGGAGAAACTTGAGTGATCTGGGAAGACATAAAGGTCCTTAACTTCTATTTCGATATTTTATGCCCAATATGAGGAAGGAAGATTAGGGTCCTAAAGAAGAATTTAAACACATAAACATTGTCATGGGTGTAGGAGGCTGTCAAAGAACATACCACCAAGACTCTGAGGAAATAGTTTCTGCTTTAACACCCACAACCACGCACTCATCACCCATAACACATGCAGACAGTCCTCCTCTTCCCTCTCCCTTCCTTCATCTACGGCAAAACCACACTATTCAAACTTTTCCACTATCAGTAAGAGAAGCTGCCATTTACACATTTACAGAGCAGCAGACACAACACCAGTTTAATGATATAAGGAGGCAAAGAAATAAGGAGCAATCTCAATATAATGTATACACATATATTTTAAAGACTCAGCAGGAGAGACTCTGCTGTCATTTTACTTTATTGAGAGATGGCTAAATATTAAAGAGAGCTGGGGCTGATGGAATTGGATGGAAAGTTATATCTCTGAATCTATTTGTAATCACCTGTGTCTCTGCTTCTTTTCTCGTAATACCTGCAGAGACAAGACATACTGCTAGCTACCCCCAGAGCATCTTATAAAGAATGTAAGGGTTTTCCAGCCTCTGGCATTCAGGTGGTGTTGGACTGGAGCACGTGTCAGCCCTGATAAAGCAGGAGGGAGTTCAAACCAGGTGCTTGCAGCATTTGCCCGGAGAGGGAATGTGTGATGGCTAGTCTACAGGAGGGATCACAGTGTCAGCAGCCATGGTGTGACTGACCTGTGTGACTGTAAAAGGCCTTTAAATCTCTCGCTCTTGTCTGACGATCCCCACTTGCTCATTGCAGCTCCTGCACTGACACAACCCCAGCCCCCTATGCCTCCCAAGCTCTCCACGTGTATGCACCACGTGCATTTCTTTATCTCTGTGTGCCCGCCCTTCCCTCATCCTTTCGTAAGAGCCCCAGATGGGTGTGATTAACAACACACACGCCTTACACACCTTCTGTGGGAAGCAGTTTTCAGCAAATTTTCCCAAATTACCTTAATTTTACAGGTAGGCAGAGGGAAAATGAATAACACAAGTCATGCAGCATGCCCAGTGGAAAAAAAAAAAAGTGGGAACAGAATCCAAATTTACTTTTTCTTATATTTTTCCTCTACTTTCTAGGCAGCACAGTGTGCTGTAATACTGGTATTAAAGGTATTACTGGTATTTTAAAAATCAGTCACAATTGTGGAGTTGAGAAAAGGATTGAGAGACTTTTTGAGATTTTTTTTGTCTCGTACATATGCGCTTGCCGAATTATTTTTTGAGTAAGTACTGACTATTTCTTTTTAAGAGCTATTCACAAAGGTGCGTGGGAGATGCATTTCCTGGACTACAGCCAAGTGGCAGCCATTTGTCATCAAGGCAAAACATTCAATACCCAGTTTTGATCAGGCAAGGAGGTTAGCTGGCAGTATGGATACACGATTTTAGACCTAATCTCAGTTCCTAGTCCGCCAAGTTGCTTGTCCTGTCTGTAATTCCCCACAACTGGCCACAGAGTTAGTATTTTTCTGATTTTCCGAAGTTTTTGAGGCAGTATGTCAAGTAATAATCAAGAGGCACTCCACAGCCTGGCACAGGGAGTACAAGCACCTAGGCAGGCAGATAAATTGTTTGTGTTCTCTGCCTGGAAGAGCATAACTTTTGCAGTTGTGTGTTTCCAGTAGGAGCATTCGTAATTATGAATTCAGCAAGTCACTGCGCTGTGCATATTCCACAGCGGCTCATGGAGAAATCATTGTCTGTGAAAAATGCTTCTTCTATGCAACAGGCATAAAAATTGAGTGCAAACTGTCCATGAACAGGCAGAACAAATTCAATTCGGGAGTCACAGGGCTATTGTGTCCTGCACGACGGTCTGTTGTCACAGAGTTTTGCATAGGCTCCAGGGACAGCCGTAGGAAACTTTGACTTAATTTTCAAATTATTTTTTGTTTGGTTTCCTAAAGAAATGAAAGATTTTGTGACTATTCTGTATATTAATGTCTATTTACATCTCTCTCTCTTTTTCTCTTCCCTCAATAACTTTGAACCAATTGGCACAGGAGGTTTCATTTGCAGCTTGATAGACATGAGAGAAAGTAATCACACGATGCTGTAGGGAAATAGGCTCTGCTGGTTTTTTTCATTTTCCAAGAAATGCATGTTTTTGAAAAAATTCTCCTGGAGAAACGGAGGTGTTTTTGAGTATTGACGTCTCCCACCATTAAATATATAGTGAATAAATTGAGATCCTTATTTGAAGTAAGTTCTAAGCTAAGACAGATGCTATTTGTGATTTAAAGTAAGTTTTAAGCAAAGACAGCTGCTATTTGTGATTTACTTTGTCCATGTAGGACAGAGCAAATATCCTTCAGCCCTTTGCTGCCTGGAAGATCAAGGTATGACCAAGTCTTGTCTCCAGTACTTGGTCTTAGCAGGTTGCTACTTTAGTCAGGATGATATTGAGGGGTCTTAAAGGCAACAGACTCTGGGCTCAGGCTTAGGAACCACTGGCCTAAACTCATCAGTCAGGTAGTCATGTCTACTGCTCTGTTGCTGGCTAATGAAATAATCAGTCTAGCTCCAGAAATTCATTCAGTCATTTAGGGCCAACTTTACAGTCATCCTTATGACTGACTTAGCTCCATTTGCCTTTTCAGTCCTTAAGGCTAATAAAAATAACATGAACCTTCATGCTTTTCTAACTTTTATGGAGGAACAGATTCAGACAAAGCCCAGTGTAAAGGATCTACAAAGCCCATCTTTTCCCTCTCTCTGTATACACTTCACTGACAGATCAATCCTGACCTTGCAGCAGAACAACCCAGTAGGTAAAGAACCAGCATGGGACTGAGCTGCAGGTAAGTCATTAGCCATTTTCAGCTGCTAGCTCATTAATTTCCATAGGTGCCTAAAAAATTTCCAGCATCCGGACTTCTGTACATCTGTGCCTTGGTTTGCCACCCACTAGATAGGAGGAAAACCCATTGGTCTGTTTCACAGGAGGGTGGATTTCAGTAATGCATTCCCATTGTGTGGTGCGCAGACACTGCACAAATGGCAGCCATGAACATACATCCTTGTAGATCCTTCCTTTGCTCCACAGGACAAAATTCATCAAGAGCAGAGCAGACTAGACTCAATCCTTAGCTAGAGTAAATTGAGGCAGTCTTATGAACTACCACTTTACCCCTGCCTGGCTCTAGAGTACATGATGAGCTGTGTAAGCTGGGTGCTCCTCCACACTACTAGGAAAACCAGTCAAGCAAGAATTCAGATTAAGAGAAGTGTGCACAAATGTTTTCTTTATAATAATTAATACATGATTAATAGGAACAAATTCTGAAAATAAATTATTATAAGATGTCTCTATAGCATGCCACCGGGATGATGGGGATAAATGATGCAGAGGCACCTGAAAGTTGAGAGCCCATTACTAAGCATTTATAAACAGGAATGCATAAAAATATTTATCCACGTCTTTCTGAAACATGTTCTAATGTGTCTTCGAGCAATTTATCAGCTAAAAAGTAATTTTCATTAATCACTTATTAATTATTAATAAAGTGTTTGTAAGTGTCACCTTAATTTAAAGAGCTTCGGAGTCAAGGTGCACTTCCAGACTTTTCTTCAAGGAGATCTTGTTTCCCAGACCAGAGTCCTTCAGATTCAAGTGACCTTGGTACATCCTTCTTCACCCAACCCACTCTTGGCCTCCACAAATGTTAGGCTTGCAAATGGGACTAAGTCATGTTTCTGGAAACCACAATTTGTCATTTCGGAAGGAAACTTGATCAGATCCCCTCTCCTCACTCACAAAGCTGGATGCCCAGACCTGGGAACGCAGCATTCAAATGTTTCAATTTATCATTACAGTGGAACCCTGAAGAGATCACATCTGCTAAGACCATAAATTGGACAAGGTCCCACTTCAGAAGGAGCAGGCTCAGCTCGATATTCCCATTCTTGAACAAGGGACCAATTAGGCAGGCTTATTTCCCTGCCATAAAATGAGATGTTAGCCAGTGGGAGAAGTCACTTAAGGACAACAACAACAAAAAGTCTTTCTGATCTCTCTGTTAGAAATGGCCAGCTTAAGAAACAGATTCTCTCCACATTCTCACTTCAGCTTGTATGTTCTCTGTTCCTTCTGTTTCTTCATTCCTCCTTTCAAGTCAGTCCCTGCCCCTCTCTGCCTTTTCACTTTCGTCTTACACATTTTATCTTCCTCTCTGTCCCTTCTGTCTCTTTCTGCTCACTCTTCTTCTACTTAATTTTTCCTCCCCGTCCTCTTTTGCTCTTTCTCTTTTTTTCTCTCTCTCTTTTTTTTTTTTTTTTAGCACATGCATGCTTCCAGATAAGATTTAATTTTGAGCTTTATTACTGAACAAGCAATCAAAAAGGTCCTACATCTTGGAACAGAACCTGGGCTACAAAACGAGCAAATTGCTCACACTGCCTTCCCTTCATAAGATTTTACAGTGAGGATTGGATCTTTCTCTTGCCAAAAACTGGATTCAGGTCCCAAGAGACAGTAAGGGGGAAATCTTCAGGCTTAAAAGTGATATTTTCTGCTTCTCCTCATAACTTCAAATAGGCTTCTTCACTAGATGGATAATGGTGTGCAAGCATCCAGAGTGGAAGCAGAGAGAAGCAGACACACATCTGTCAGGGATGGTCTGTGCACATTTATCCTGCCTCCGTGCTGGGGGATGGATGAGATGACCTCTTGAGGTCCCTTCCAGATGTACTCGTCCATGAGTTCATGATTAATTGCCTTCATGATCTGCAGTTTATCTATCCAAAGAAATAAGCCTCAAAATCTCTGCAAATACATATCTTGTAGGCTGCCTGAGGATATTGTCCCTCCATCCCCGGAGTGTTGCACCCTAATTTAGACTCCACAGAGGGGATGTCCCCCTGCTGATCCCTGCAGAAATATAACCCCTTTCACACCCAGCAAAGGAATTAAAGAATAAAGCTGATTTATCTCAGTAGAGAAAAGAAGGGAAATTTAGGCTCTAAGTGGGAAAGAAAATTTCTATACTCTGTACTTTGCTTCCTCAGAAGGCAAAGACGGAGAACAGGTAGCTGAATCTTGGTGATGCCATATTTTGGCTTCCCAGTATTGTCTCCCCTCCAGTACATCCAGAATTAAACTGTGGCTGCCTTCCTGGGGTTATGAGATGTGGTATGGCACAGAGCACCACCATCCCTTCCAGATGGGAGCCACAGGAGAGAAGACTATGACCCCTTCTCTTTTTCAGTCAGAGGGTGAAACAATGTTTATCCATGCAAGGATGTTTTCCATATTCATCCACATAAGACTGAACATGGAAAAGGGCAGACACATTTTGCCAAAGTGGGCCAAAGGAAGGAGAAGTGAAAACAGTGAAAAGGAAAAGGATGATAACAATGAAGAAGGGGGCTGGAGAGAAATCGATCGTGGATGTCTTGTGAAACACAGACATGAAAGTGGGAACTTTGTGCTTGTCTAAAGAGGTGCAGTCCTGCTCCACCTGAACTATTGGACATCTCCAGCTGATTTATCCCAACAGTGAGATTTATTTAACCCTAAACTCATCCTTTTGTCCTCACAGGCTGTTGTGGATCTACACAAATATACGCTGTCATGGCACTGACCTTTGTTCAGATATAAACTATCCAAAGAGAATTTAAGCTGTCTTCATTATGGCATGGGAGGCTGGTAAGTGGAAGAGTCGGCCTTTCTGGAGAAGCTGGTCATGCAACATTAACTTACTGAAAAGGTTCCTGGTTAATGAATATAATATGTAATAAGGATATTCAAGACTTAATGTGGCATTTTTAGGTTGGTCAGATCTGGAATATGAGGAGTTTATATTATCCTACCTTTTCAATAGTCATGACAAAAATAATAGAGAAAGTTTCATATCACACTTTCTGTCTCTTCTGAATCATCAGAAACCCAAATGAGTTAAAAATGAATATGGATGAGATTCAACTTAGTAAACATAGATACCTGTGTATATCTTACCTAGTCACCCTCAACTCCCTTGTTAGACAAAAGAGCAAATTCGACACTTCCATGCACCTCAGTAATTTCCTCTTAATGAGGAAAAAAATGTACATATCTAAAATAGAGATCAAGGAACTGTATAAGAAAGAAATCTTATTTTCACACGTTGACCATAATGGGAACTTAACAGTTCCATATGAACCACCAGTTCAGATGCAGATCAAAGCTAGATTAGATTTCAAATTTGTAAGTTAAAAATAATAATAAATAAAAAAAAGGTAAATACTTTCTCTCTACAGACTTTAGCAGGAAAAGAGTGTCATCTCTATGGTTCACCCTCTTTAAGAGCTATAGAGCTGAGAGATGATTTTAAACTGAGCATTTCCTGGTCATATGCAAAACCTCACAATTTTAATTTTATATTTTTAGATTTAACTTGACCAATTTTCCTAACGTTTCTTATTTCTTTCATTTTCTCTGTCTCCTTCCAACAATCTCACCACTCGTTTCTCCACTTCCTTTTCATCTTGAATACAAAGAGCAGGTTGATCCCAGCTCTGGCCCTGGAAATGTCAGGCTGAAAATGTTACTCTTGGAGTGATTTGCATGCATTACAAAGTGACAGGTGACAGGAGCACACAACCTCAGCTAATAGATGATTAATGATGTGATGTTGGCCAGCACTGTTGACTCGTTTTCCTGCTCTTCGGGAAACTTCAAAGGCAGCTGGCATTTCTGTTGCCTTATGACAGGCTCATAGGTGAGTGTAATTGTTTAGTCCATATGTGCATAGCATAGAAGGAGCCATGAGCATGCTCATGGAGCACATTTATCTGTATGTGTGTGTATATGAGGCGATGTGCAGGGTCGTATGCAGGAGCTCCCGCGTGCTCCTGTGTGTGCATACAAGCTTCTCATATACAAACTGCCTGGTTTCTGGGGGTTGCTGAGAGCATCATTATCCAGCTACTATATTCTGAATAAAATACCACGGCCCATTTGGGGTTACAGTCTAAAGGAATGAAGGAAACTCACTGGAATTTTAATCTGGATGGAGAAAAATCAGCCCTAAAGTAAACAGTATGTTTGGAAAGGAGCCCAGTAAATAGCAATCAGAACAGGATTAGAAATAGGTCAAGGCTGTAAAATTGGATCTTTTTTCACACCCATTTTTTTTTCTCAGCAAAATTTGGGAGGGTTGAGGTCATTAAAGAGATTAAGGCTAGTTCAGACTCCAACTCCACCCAGAATTTGAGGCATAGGCTCACTTCTGACGCATACATTATAAGTCTGGAGTTCAGTTAAGGAAGTATTTGGAGTTTTCTAGAAGAATATTCTTAGGCAGGATCCTCCCAACACATATAGATGCCAACCTGTGGATTTAAAATTCTTGTACTCTGTAAAGGTGAAGGAAATCTCATTTCCTACTCCACACATGAACACCTCTGGCTTCTGCCCTGGGTTTCCTATTCCCCAGTGCGCTGTATTCATGAATCTCTTTCAAAGATGCTCAGCATTAGTGGAAAAGCAAGAAAACAAACTGTAGATGAGAGTTGGGGTTTGCAGTTCTGAAAAAGAATCAGCCAAATGGGTCTTTAAAAAAAAAAAAAAAAAAAAAAAAAAAGAAGAAAGAAATTAGTAGTTTTCTGAATTCTGTGTGGGTTTTTTTTTTTCCCTTTAGATGGAAAAGTGTTGAATTTGGACTCTCTTTGAAACAACATTAAACCAACAATTTCTCAAGAGCCAATACTGCATGAAGCTGCTTTAGCATAGAGGAAGAGTGTAAGGAGAGCTTAAAATAGCCACATTTTTTCTTTGTTCTTCCAATAGCTGTCATTTGGAAAAGCACAATGCAGATGTCAAAAGCTGAAAATATATATTCCTAAAGCCAGAGACAAATGGCCAGAGGAGGCCTTGAAAGATTTGTATCTTCTGTTGATTAAAAGGCGAACGTAGGAGAGTCACTGAGATAAATCTTCCTGCACAGAATCACGTAAAATTGGATTTGAAATGTCCTCGAGAAATCAGCTGGGCTCTGGTCAAGAAACCTGTCCTAAGCAATTGAAGCCCATGTCTGAGCTCTGAGCGAGCCCCAGCACAGGATACACTCAACAAATCAGCTGGATGCAGAACAGATTTTGGGCCTCTGTCTGAGTGCCTGCCTGTGACCCATCCTACAGTGGTTTCTCCTGTCTTTAGATTCAACATACAGGGGAGATGGGCAAGCTGTGAGATGCTGCTCACAACTTGAGGCAAAGGCTTTGGTACTTCTGAAACTGTTACTTTTTTTTTTTTTTTTGGTTTTCCTTGCCTCAGGGATCATTCAGTTTGTTAACTCAATCTAAAGACTTGCCATGTCCACTTCACGTTTCCCAGCCCTCACTAACCCTTCAATTCAGAGGACATCACCCACTCCAACTCAAATGCTGCTCCAGACAGGGCAAGACACTAAGTGCCAGGACACCAGAAAGCAGAGAGAAAGGAAAGAGCTGGTAGGCTTTGATCTATTTCAGACCTGTCAGATTAAGCAGGTCTGGAGGTTTGGGTGATCGGACTTGTGCTTCATGCTTGCTTAAGCTGAATTGCCTTGGAGAAAGCTGAACATTCCCTCATGGTGAAGTCTGTGTCACCCTAGCTCCATCTATAAGCAGCAGCAAAAAAAGATCTCAGCGCTTGGGGCTTCTGAAAATACCAGCTCCTAATTTGTGGCATTTGTAACATCCATGTCACAGAATTACAGGTTAACCTGGACTGATGCTAAAAACAAGAGTTGTTTCTAGTGCTCCTGGAAATGCAGTTCATTGTATATTAGTCAAAGTCTGTTGAGTAACATGAAAATGCATGGTTTTGTGTGTAAATGTGTGCAAGGGGGACATCAGAGTGACAGAAAAATGGCAAAAGCCAATCCACAGCAGTATTTCTTTAAAGTTTTAATAATGTTATGATATTATATAAGTATAGGTTATAGGTATTATCATGGTAGAGACATGGGTGCATGTACACACACAGACTAAAGAAGAGGAGATGTGGCCATTTAATAGTAGTGCTGAAATTTTATGTGATACATTAAGTAATAATTTTCTTGTTACTTAGCACTTTGAAAAGCTGCTTTGAACACTTTCCCTTGGTTATTGGTAAGTATTAACTTCAGGTACCTGTACCATGTGGTTAACTTCAAAATCCTGAAAATTTAAAATTACAAAAATAATTTTCTTCCAAACACGTTTTGTGAAGTCTAGGAATTTCTAAGAACAGGAAAAAATCCAGAAGGCTGAAGTTCCTGCCTTACACTTACTTTTGATAGAAATTAACACCAGTAACAATAGAAATGCTTTTTCCCTTCACCACATTTAGGAATCTGCCTTTATTTCATCCTATATTTTTATGCAGAGTTTGGATGACAGCATTTCAGGTGAGTGGATGGTTAGATATTTTACTTTCCTTCCAAAGCTTGCACTGAGCAAAGGAGGCAGGTCCAATTCCACACAATCTTTCTGACTGTCTTTAAGAAGGAAAATTTTCAATAAAAGGTTAATGCAAGGTTTTGAGGAAGTTTTCAGCAAGCATAAAAGGGAGAATTTTAGTGGGAAGTTGGTAAGTGGTGATTGCTACTGACATTTGCTATAGTACTGGAGTCACTGTTCACCTGCTATGGAATTGCAGCCACCTCGGGGTGGAATGCACCAGCAGCTGTAAGTCCCAGCTTAAGGCAACAGGGGTTTCAGCGTGTCCACAGTGGAATCAAGATTAATTGCATATACTACACAGCAAGTGGGTACATAAGAAACAGTAATTTCTTTTAAAGTATTTCTAAGTCTGTTAGAAAGTTTCTGTTGTGCTCTAAGACCAAAAAGCTCCTTCTCCAAAGCCTCCCGATGCCGTGCTGGACAGTTCCAGGAGCAAGCTTGCTCCCTGTGGCTTGCGCAGCTTGCAGAGTGAAAGTGGAAGCGCTGTAAAACAAGGGAAGTAATTACAAGCTCTCAAAACTGTCCCGTGAAGAGAGATGCAACATCCTGAAGTTTCTCCTGTGATCTCAGCCATAACTTCATACGGTTACATCTTCTACAACCCAGCTCCAAAGGGCTGCCAAAACGCTGCTCTTGCCTTCTAGACAGTGTGTGTATCCGATCAATCCATTTGATTTGTAGGTTAGAACTAAGCCTTACAGTCAGACCCAATGATCTCATTGCTGCTAGCATGAATGCAAAATGCTTTGAGAGAAAACAAGGGGATTGATCTAAAAGGACACAGGTAATTTAGAGCAGAAGTTGGGCTTTTGTGTATTAATTAAAAAGTTTGCTGTAACCTATGGGACATATCAACTCTCTTGCAAAGGTTGTCATCTCTGTGCAGCCAGCCATTTGTTTTGCTTGCTTCCTGGAGAAACTTGATTTTCATGACGGGCTATGCCTTTTGCTGCTATATCCTCTGGGAGAGAGGTCTGGTCAGATGATTAACATTATCTTCTCTCTTAAATATTACATTATTAAAATCGGGCAGGCTTTTTTTTTTTATGGAAACTGACTAATTAGCCCCACGTCTCATCTCAGCTGTCAAAAATCTCTATTCATTGACAGTTTACTTTAAGTGGCTCGATTAGCATAACAAATGACTCACCAAAAGTTCTGTAGGCATCCTGTTGATTAATGTCATTTATCTTGCAAACCAGCAGTAGATGTGTGAGTTGCTCCTAACAATTATTATATACGTTTATATACGTATATAATAAGTACCTCTCAGAGAAGCAATGCAATTTAGGTGTTATTTGCAAACATTTAATAGCAATAAAGGGCTTTCATCAGCAGCAACAAGATGAATGATTTCCCAGTTAGGAATCAGGTGGAAGACAAGGCCATGTTTCCTTGAATATCCCACTGCATGCATCCAAGTGATATGAAGAAAAAATTTCTGTGAACACATGATCAGACTGAGGAGGAAAGAGAGTGATCAGAAGTGTTATTTTTGTATTTTTGACTTTTTCTGACTGTCTGCACACAATGTCTTTCAGTACATTGGTATACATTATGGTAACAGTACAGGATATACTATTTTGTCATGGTATATAGTATTTTGCTCATGCATTACGTGTTCTGTGGGTAATGCACAGAAAAGAAAATGGCTGGGTTCTTCAGTTGCAGCTTCAAAGACTTGCCTTGTGATTTTTGCTCCTAAAATGCTTATGTGATTTTGAAAACCCAGTGTCTTAAGCCCCCATGGCCAGAGGTGACAGCAGATCAAGGGGCACAGTACAGCAGCAGGGCAGCTACTTTTCTATTAAAACAGGACCCTTAACAAGTGAGAAGGCAGAAGTACTGGGCAAGTGGTGGGGAGGAGGTTTTTTCCCCTCAGCTCTGCCACTCAGCTTTGGCATGGCCTTACTTAATTCCCCCTCTGGACTTTTTTCCATCCACTTTGATTTTATCCATGCTGCTCATGAGGTCTATGTGGTCCTTGTCACAAGGACAGCCCCTCCCTGAGTGTTCATGCAGTGCTTTACCCTATCTAAGGTCAAGGCCTCAGAAACCCCCATTACATAAAAATAGCAGCATTTCGCCACAGAGCAAGTTCCACGTATTCAACACTGTGGGGGAAAAGAGGCTCCTATCAGATAGTATCTCTGATCAGATGACAATGTTCTGAAATTTCTGCAGATAGAGGATTTCTGCCAGTGAAATCAGAGATGGTCATATCATACCCTGAGAGGCATTAGTATGGGTGCCTCTGTAATCACCGCCAAAAAGTATGTGTGTGTTTCAGTTGTTTCAAAGTATTTCTCCTAGAGGAAGAAGCTTTTATGAGTGAACTCTTTAATAAGGGCTCTTCCCCCCTAGTCTCAGGAGGGACCGTGCAAGCTTTAAAGAAAGTACAGCAAGTACTCTCACTACTGAAGCCACTAGGAGTATATTTTATAAAGCAATATTAAAGAAATACTGAAAGCAGAATAATTTAATCAGATTCATGAAATCAAATACCCCCAAGGCAGCGATGAAGATGCAGCTCAACAGGTATTGGCATTTCATTCCATAGGAAAAGGAAAATTCATCAACTCCTTTCTTTTTTTAAAAAAAATTTTGTTTTATTTTTTTTTCTTTTCTCTTTATAGAAGTAAAACTTGACACTAAATAAAACTAAAGTCAAATAACCCTAGGATATGAGGATTAGTGCAAAGGCACCTTGGGCCTGTATTCAGTCACAGTCTGTCCTGTCTTTTCTTATTTGGGAGCTGAAAATTATTCACTACTAGGGAGTTGGAGAGAATGTTGTCAGGTGTTTCTTTAAATGGCAGGTTATTTTCCTGATCACACAATCAGTCACTGGAAAAATATTTCACCTCCTTTTCTCTCTCTACTTTTATTATGTTGCCATGATTGCATTCTCTTCTGGTAGAGAGCAGCATGGCAGATCTTTATCCCAAACTGGGATCTCTTCATATTGCAGAGATGAGTAAAAACAACAAATGAAAATCATCTTGAAAAATTAGCAGTGGAAGAACCCTCTAAAACTTGAAATTTAAGGTTCCCATGTGTCCTAAGTTTCAAAAGTCTGTTGCAAGGAAAGAGATTGTAATTTTTGTTCTTTTGAGCTGTTACTCACACATTCAGCTGATGGCTGATGGCTTTCCTAGGGTTGTTGCAGGAACAGTGTTTCTGTAATTATATCTGTGTAGGCAAAGAAAATGAGGAGCAAACTGACTTTGATAGCAACTTGTACTGTTAACTAGGAGATCTTGGGAAAAGCTCTTGGCAGAAAAAAAGTTATGGTTCCTCATAGCATCTACTGTGATCCCATTGAAATGCCAACTGAGCAACAATTTGGAGGGTACCTGTCCTTGAAAAGTCTCTGGAGAAGTCATCTTATTCTCATTTGCCAGGTACGTAGCTGAAGCCAAGTGACAAATTCATCTCACTTAAATCTAACCAGCAACGTTCAGACACCAAGTTTGTTCCAGGCATCTCCACTTGCTATATTATCAACAGAGAGTCAGGTGCCCTGTGCAGTGACTCACTCTCTGCTGCAGGAGGTGGCATCCATTGGCTTACAAAGGTGTCTGTGTCTCCCTACTGACGATTGAGAGAGCCAAGAATGGTAACTTAGGCTGACTACTTTCCCTTTTACTAGAGCTAAAATTAGCTGAGAAGATTCCCATCTAGCTGTATTCTCCAAAGTAACACAAGAGAAAGTGGATAGTAGGGAAAATTATGCTTTCAGTTCACCAGGCAGAGCATGCTGTGCAAGGGATCACCCTTCCTTTTTATATGGCCATCAAACCATTCCTCTGCAGTGAGGGAATGGAGTTGAAACATCAAACATCTGTGTGCCTGAGGTCTGGGTGAATGCAGTCTACAAGCACTAAGGTGATCTGGAAAAGCTGAGTGACTACAGGGGAACGAAACATTTAGGCAGTGCACGATCCTTAAAAGTGGCAACAATATCCCTGAGACAGATTTTTGAAGAGTATGGAGAAAAGAGCATTCAGTTTATGACGCATATTTAACAGCTAAAATATAGCAGCAGTACTGTCCTGTCCTGCCTCATGGCTTCTTTCTCCAACAAGGCCATCATAAATTCTGCCTTGAGCAAAGCAGAACTGATTGAACTCAATTTGTTCTTCTTTAAAACACACACACAAACACATTCACTAGGGAAGGATATAGAAGTTCCAGGAAAGAGCCGTAACTCAATTGCCATTATAGAACAGAAAGATAATTAAGTAAATGTTGGCAGGGGATAGCATTGAATAACTTTAGCAGAATGAGTTCTTCTTTGCTTTGCCCTTTGCAGAAAATATGCTGCATTCTCCAGAGACCCCACCCTAAATTGCTTTGGATAGCTTCCTTTTCCCTGAAGGAAGTCAGAGAGAACAGGGCTGGAAGGGATATCCAAAGGTCAGTTTTCCCCAGTACAAGGCAGGATCAACTCAAGATAAGCTGGTAAAGATGCATGTTTTCTCTGCTGGTGGGCAGGAGATCTGTATGCTGTGTAGGGCTGCAGTTAACCCTTCCCATATTGCCACCTGGAACTTAGGAGGATCCGGGTAACATCAGAATCACTTTGAACTACAGTTTGGAGCAAAGAGAAGATTTTTAGAGAGAAATTAATAATAAGTGAGACATAAGTAGACACCCTGAAATATAACTGGCTTCTGTTCGTGCCTGAGTATCCAGAGTATAAGGGAACCATGAGCTGCAGTTACTAATTAGTTCCAAGGGCAGATAAATAGCATTTCTGCCTTTTATTTGTCCCATGTGGTGATCCACTGGGTTTGCAGACTTTGGCACATTTTATGTCTCAAATTTATCATGAGTTTATAGCCAGACAATAAGTTAACAGAAGAAAAACAAAAACCAAAACCAAAAAAATTGTAAATCGTATGGGACTGTATTTTTCAAATAGAAGATGAGAGAGAAAGAGCACATGTGAAAAGAAAAGAAAGAAAATAGAACATTAAAAATGTGAAATTAACATGTTCATGCTTGTTGAGGCTGCTTGGTTTCAAATAAAACAGCTTCTCTTTAATATCAGTGGGGTTTGGACTATGCATTTCTTCTTTTTGAATTCATTGAAAGAATTGCGTGCAAAATGCTATGCGTGTGTATACATATGCAGCCACCTCAAAAATCTAATTATTCTAAATCAAAATCTTAGAAATATTTTATCTCACTGTCTGTCATGAAAGGGTATTCAAGCTTCTTGGTAATGAATCTTTGTCTAAAACATATTTGGCAATCTTTGCATAATCATGTCACTGTATGTCATAGACTACACCTTCAAGAATCACCACATGATGTGTGAAATGAAGCAAAAATAGCAGATATCCTTAGAGTGACTTTGGTAAAACAGGGCTAATTTTTCAGCCTTCAGAAAGATCAATGTAATTTTAAAGTTTCAAACACTTCAACAAAAATATCTTTCAGGGGGAAACAGAGATGTGTAAATGGGCCATTTTCATTTAATAGGAAAGTTAGCACAAAGAAATTTTAGCCTATCACCACACCTGAAATGTATGGTAGGCTCAGGATGAGAAGAAATGTTTCATGATTGCACAATTACAGGCATTTCTACCCTTACATGACATCTTTAGAGCTGCATTTTGTATCTTAGGGTCTGTTATGACAACACCTGTTCAGAAAGTCTCATTTAAAAAATGAGATTTCCAACAATACTGTCCCGTATTTGTATGGGAAAGAGAAGATGATCAAGAAGAAAAAATGCATTTGACTGGATCAGAAGACAAAACAAAAACAAAACAAAAAAAGAAGCAGCACTATCATGCTTGTCCTGGGAACTGCATAAAAATAAAAAGTGTGTGTAAGTAGAATATGATTCATTTAATCTCTATCAACCTGAACTTTACCAGTATAGCATTTAGTTTAACCTAATCATTCTAACTTCTTCCATGATCAAATAAAGAAATGTACATACATCCAAAGAGACATTTTTTTTTTTGTTCTTTGTTTTAGCTTGAGGATATAGAAGACAAACTTTATTTTGTGATGGTCCTTTTTCTTCATTGGCTGTGGAAAGGTCTAGATGACCAGATTAACCTCAGTACCTTACCTCTAGACATTTAAAGTTTGTGTAGAATCTAATCCAGTAAGAGCTCTCATTTTATGGCTAAGATAAGAACAGTTGAAAAGCAGTTGAAAAACCATGTATGTTTTCTTTAAATACAATATTAGAGAACATAGATGACCTTATTAAAATTTATTATTTGTGTTTTAGTGCTGCGAGAAAGCTTAAGCTTCCTGAAGACTTCAGAGTGTAAGCAGAGATGATGGATAGGGAAGAATGGAAAGTTCCAGGAGCTCTAGCACTGAGATCTAGTGACTACCTGAAGGTCACAACAGATGAACATTTTTTTTTTTCCCATAAGTACTGTGAAGGTAGTACAGATAGAGACAGTGCAGCAATGGGCAGCTGGAGAGGAAAGAGTGTTGGACAGAGGCTTGTTTCCCTAAGGATATGAGTTTAACCACAGCTTTCATTAGGTAAGACATCTGAGTTAGTTGTACCAGGCTCCTTCTGCAGTTATCTGACAAAGTAACAACACCTCTTGAAAATGAGTCAAATTGCCAGGGGACTGAATTGCAACCTGAGTGACCTTTCTATGCATGGATTGTAAGGAAACCTAATACTGACCCCACTTAGAAATACATCACCAAGTTTGATGAGAAGAAAGTTCCTGTGAAGACCGAATGAATAGATGAACAAATCATGTAATGTGGATCTGGATAATTTGAGATCATCCTGCGGATGAAGAGGTTTTGGTCGTAAAGTGTTCCCTGAACTTTGCCACTTATTTCAGCAGAGCCTGGATTATACCAATATTGGAGAAGCCCAGACGAGGTGCTGTGGAATTTACAGATAGGATTGCCACAGGTTGTCTGAGCTTGGGACAGGCATCCAGAGGATGAATAGGACATCTACAGGTGGTCTAGGTTTAAAATTATCCTCCAGGAGATGATTATCAGCAGCAGATCTCTGTATCTGCAGCTCATCTGTCATAATTTCTTAGTACGGAAGAAATGAGGGACAAGATCTGCCAAAAATACATATGATGGATCAGCCAAATTGTTTCTAAATGGTACCATAGTCAGAGCTCTCCACAGGGGGCCAGCATCCAGCTGCACTACACTATAGAGTAAATGCTACTGCTTTGGAAAAGAGTCAGTGGCAAGTGATTTGCATTTAAACATTTTTTTTTCTTTTGTTGTTGTTGTTGTTTTCGTTGCTATTTTTGGCTAACACAGAACTGCATCAGCATGTGATATTTACAGAGAAAGTGCCCAGTTGCTGATTTCCAGTACACTTTTTGTCTCCCTGCTTAGAGATTTTACTCCCAAAGGATGGGGAGGAGGAGGAGGAGGAGAGCGGAAGGGTGGAGGTGGTGATAGGGAATCAAAAAAAATCCAAACCATCAACCATCCAGAGACAGAAACGGTTTCCGTTTTCCAACATTCTCTTTCAAAATCAAGAATAAACAGGAATGTGTGAATTTAGAACACCTGTGGTTCTCTTGCCTTGGAAAGGAGAACTGAAAGGGGAGAACTAGACCTAGGTTGAAAGCCAGTGAACTCATGAATATGAACAGGGGGCATGGAAGTAAACAAAGCCCAGGGATTCATGGATCTCGTCATGGTCTAGAGGCGCTTTCAGCATATGTCTAGTATGCAGCAGGGTCTGGCAATTTTCCTGGTATTTAGGCCGGTTTTGGGACTGCTGCTCTTCTGCACATGTTTGTCCTGGAGGATTGTTTTCGCTGATATGGTGTGATGAAATTCCTATCTAAACACTCTCAGGTGTATGTAGGGATGGCTCTGGCCATAAATCTGGTCGCTGGCCCAGACAACAACATTGCTAGGGGCAGAAAAATGTCTCTGCCCCTCAGTTTCCCTGCTCTAGTTTAAGGACATGGTGGGTGTGCTCAAGAGATGCTACACTCACCCTGCAGCCACCACTCTGTCTGCTGACTGCAAAGGTAAGGAGAAAGATCAGTTTCTCAGAGATCTTCCCCCAGTTCCATTCTTTCCCTCCTGTGACAGAAACAGCCTGGCCAAACCCAGCCTCTCATCCTTGGAGTGTAAAACACTTGGGTGCTTTCGAGTGTTATCTCTACAAATGTTTTTCACATACCCAGACACACATGGATTTATGTGTAAATGCAATCACATAAGTGTCTGGAATGATTGCTATAAGGATAATTACACAGGTAGTTGTCTACATTAAGATGCATCACACACATGGATGCATATTTATGGATCAGAAAGACAAGCAAATACATTAAAAAGATTCAAAAAAATTAAGGCTGGAAAAGACCACTGGAACAATCCAGGAGTTTTTCAGCCTTGCATTAACCAGCCTTTATCACCTAAGGCAGGTTCTGTTGGGCTGCACAACACGCTGAAATCGTACAGTATGATGGGAAGAGAAACAAGAACAAACAATAAAATATTTAATATCCTCTAGTGGCACAGTCTTTAAGCACAGGGCAGTGCATTAACACTGTTCACTATGCCTCCTGACACTCGAGTGGCTAGAACTCGACTATGGGAGACAAAAAGTAGAGAACAGTTTTTGCACTCCTTTTGCACTGAAAAAGCCTCAGCTGAACTGAGGTTTGGGCACTCTACTTGAAGAAATCATGGATGGATCGGCGGATTCAGAGGAGTGGGGATTAGAGGCTGAGAAAACACTATCCATAAGAAACAGTTGAAAGAATTGTGCCTGCTTAGAGTGTGGAAGTAAAGAATGTGTACGGGTAATGAAAACAGTATTAGAATATGCAAAGCACTTTGCTCAGAAAAATGTTTGCTCAGTTATGAAGATGTTTCAGGTAAAGTATAAGATGCTTTTTACCTGGAAAGGTTACATATTATAGGGTAAGGAAGCTCCTACTTTCTTGAGGTGTCACTGTCACTTCACTGCCCGTGGGGCAAGTTTAGTCAACATGCCTAATTTTTGTATGTGATGACAAGGACCCTGTCTAGGCATGATGGCACTGCCTGAAATACAGGTGTTTCACAAATCAGTGCCATCACTGTCAGGCTACTCATGCTTTTTTGACATCTTTTCCCCGAGTATGTGCCACTTGCCACAGTTAGGCAGTATGCTAATCTGTGAATCTTTAGGATTGTACATATATTCTTACATGAAAAGCCCTGCTAGAATACCACTGAACTTACTCTGGACTGATGTGTGCAGCATGAACATGAAACTGTATTTCATTTGTAATCCCTTGCTCCACAGACAGTGTGTAAGAATGGAATTCACATCCAAGAATCAACACCTGAATTTTAAATACCCTACAGATTCCTGAGATTCCTGTACTCTTTTACCAAAGTCATGAAGAGTTTGATGTCCTGAGTAAAGTGACAGTGGCCAAGTTCAACATTTCCTACTTTTAAAGTGTTCCTAGGATCATCCATAGGTTTTAATGCCCTGCAGAGGAAACACAGCTGAAAGGATTTAATTCCTTTTTATTTGGGTTTGTTTTGTTTTCTCATGAAAGTTCCAAAACCCAACCTCTCCTCAGTGAATTTTCTTTTGTTCTCTCTGGTTTTTTTTTTTTCTTCAAGAGAACATTTACAAGTCACTAAAACTAGTTAAAGCTCTAGCAATGTACAGACTTCCTTGACCTGCCTGAAACACACTGCTTTTGTGCATGAAAAGGACACGTGTGCAGTAATTACCAGATCTACTGTTCAAGCAGACCTTTTCTCTCTGGGTCTACTAGTCCTGGAAGAGGGTAGCCTGTTTGTGACTCCACCTGATGCAGACTCAGAAGAATACAGCATTCACTGTAGCAGAAGAATCAACTTAAAATTCAAACACCTTAGTTGCAGCTGACTAAAGATTCTTCCTTCCTGAGTACTCTTTTGACCACACAGCCACATCTCCAAGGTCTGTACCTCAAATGCTGGCAGGAGCTCCCACGCACTCAGAGCAGATTTGGTAAATGAGATCCAGACTGCAGGTGAGCTAATTCAGTGCCATTAGCTGCAGCCAGGACTTCATCTCCTCATTAGGAAAGAGATAAATTATGCAAAGTGTACTCTCAGTACAAGCAGCAAGAACTGACAAAGCCATAGAAATGAGAGAGGTGGAAGGAAAAATAGTCTGTGAAGCAGGGCAGAGTAAATGCAACACTGCACTGGAAATGGTGGGAGGGAGCCCTCATCTTGGATCAGCACCTGGATGGAAGCAGAAGATTTCACCTTCCTTGCCCCCCATTTCACCCTGCCAGCTGCAGTGGAAGTCAAGCTGGAGTAAGGGCTCTCCCCTTCTGTGCTTGCCCATGCTCCAAAGGTCCCTTACTAGTTATTCTTCATGTACCTAAGTCTTTTATGAGAAATTGAGTTGTGTAAAACTCCAGAGCTGAAGAAGGAAAATATTTACCTCTTATGCCCCAAGGAGACCCTCCACAATCAAGCCTCTGCCCTGACACCACTTTGCAAAGCCTGATTTTTTTTTCTGATGGCTGTTGTTGCCTTGAAGCATGGTATTAATGGGAGCTCTTCTCTGGTATTGTGTTTATTTTGTTTCCAGAAAAAAATACAGTAGGGAAGAAAATGACTGTGTGAAATATGCTACAGCCACCTGAGTAAGATAAAATATCCCAGGTATGGGCAGGAAAAAAATGGTTGACATTGGCTTAGATACCAGAACCCTCTCAATCCTGGTCCCTGCAGGACTGTCAACATGGTGACCAACCATTCTGGCACCCTTCTATGGGAGGGAAATCCTGCCAGGAGCTGGGCTGGACTCACATTAATTTTCTCCTGGCCAGCAAAGACAGACCAGATTGCAAAGACTGTGAACTCGTGACCTTGATTTGTTTCCCCTCCAACAGCTTCCTGGAACGTTTGATTTCTCAGTCTCCTCCTTTTCACCCAGGAGCCATCACAGGGGCAGATACAGCCCTGACAATGGCCCCCAGGTGTGAACCTGCCCTGCTGGGTGCAGGAGGAGCCAATGTTGCCACACTCCATCAGTCCCCCCCCCCAGCAGAGCTAGGACTGGGCTGGAAGGACGGCATAACAAAGACAGACTACATTTAGCTGGATACTTTCCCTCAATCACGGCATTAGCTTTGCCTCATCCTATAGTTAAAAACAGCTATTTATTCTATCACTACACGCTGGCAAAGATATATTGCACCAAGTCAGCACCTACAATTATTATAGTACAGGAAACCTTTGCTGTAGCACGTTTAGTACAGCTATTTATCAGGCACAGCTATTACATCCTGGCTCCCAACAAGGCTATGCAATTCTGGCACCCAGGAAGACAGCAGGTGCTCTGAATTAAACCAGAGCCCAAAGACTTTCTCTTCCCCTTTCTCCTTAATAGTCTAGCAAGAATTGGGGGCTATGAGGAAAGAAAAGGGTTGCAAGAAAGCACTCGGCTTATCTGACACTATGTCTTAGTGTCATGAAATACCATGTGTAGCAGGGAAAATGTTGCTGTGTTGTGAGGGAGGTGGCAGGATCTCTAGAAATTAAAGAAATTAGAATCCAAGTAGGTTATACAGTTCTCCAAGGTGCCAAACTGACAGTATTTAATTACAGTAGATTTTTCTTTGTGAAATGCTTATCCAATACCACCTGAGAGCCAAAAATATTGCACATCACGGTCCACCTGCCTATCCAGCCAAGAGAAAGTTTACTGATTCTAATTCTGGTCCATTCACATACAAACTCAAGGCTCTGGACACATTTTTCTTATCTTTGCTGTATCATCTAAACTTTGCTCTCTTACTCTGAGCAATACTATCTTGCCAATGGTCTGTACTTCAGATTCATTTGATTTCATGCCTTCCAAAGGAATGGTATTTAAGAAGGTTTCTAATAGAATCCTCTCCAATTTTCTAACTTCAGGGTTTTTAGCAAACTAAAAATTTGATTCACAAAGTACACAGATTTATTGTAATGATTAGAAAAAGGAGAAGAAAATGCTACGGAATAGCTGACTGATCAGCAAAAAGGGAATTATTTGGATACTTTCCTGAGAGCCTGCTATTGCAGAGGTCTCTTTCTCTCCCTATGTCACTAATTTTCAAAAGAAATTCGAGCCTGAATCTAAGAGACTTCCCTGATGATTTCTCTCCGGGAAAAAAAAAAAAAAGAAAAAAGAAAAAAAAAGGCATTTTTTTTAAAACATGATTTTTCAGTAGAAAAACGTTGTCTAAATTACTTTGATCAGTCTTTTCCAACATCTTTCCAGTCCAGAGTTGCCAGCAGCTACATTGAGTAATCTGGGTGTGCTCTCAGTGGAGCACCACTGTCGGCTACCGCGCGTGTTCCTAGTGCCAAAAGGCACTCGGTGTCTGTCAACTCTAAATGTTTGCAGGGGCACAACCCAGCTTGGAGAACTTCTAAGTTCTGTAAGAGGGCCCAAAGGCAGAGAAGAATATACAGGAATAGCTGATTGGGGTCAGTACTCAGCCAGCTACTCAAGACCAAGTAATAATGCAGAATACTTTGGGTCACCGCTGTCAAGGATATTTTCCTTAAGAACTTTTGGGGATACTTTGAAATACATAGGTTAACTTTATTGTCACCACCTTTCGGCCAGTGTCATCTTTCTGAATCTGCTCCTGAAGGCCTCAAGCTCCCAGGCCTCCTGTTGGCAGTAAGCAGGTTGTCATCATATTATGGAGCTACTACTGACCATAGCTGGCTGATTGCTTTGCCTTTGCAGCATGATGGAGGTGTGGGATTTGGTGTGATTTATTTATTTATTTAGGCTTGATGCTCCAAGACAACAGCGTGGTTTTGTTAGAAGGAATAAGCAGATGAGACCGTGTGACAGAGGAACAAAGGGAAAAGGAAATTAAAATATTCTCAATAATAATAATAGTAATGTTAATTAATGCAAAAGGAATATTTTGCTTTGGCCATCACTGCTGATGTACAAGACACCAACGCTGAGTGGATCTATTGACCTGATATTCCTGCTTACTGTGCAAGTGGTAGTAATGTTAGGAGGACCATATTTAAGAGATAGCACTCCTTGAGAGGCTGCTGATGGAGCTGCAGACACCACCAAAGATTCATGCTACTAACTAGGGGAGGGACCCACACAGTGGAAATAATTTGCTTAAAAGCATGTTGATTTGGACATCACTAATCTCAGCATTGATCTCTGCCGGCATTAACTTTGCTGTTAATGCAAATAAGTGAACATAAGGATGCCATTAATTGTATTGATATAATGGAAGGCATTGCCCTTGACTTCAAGGCTCCCCTCTTTGATTTAGTGCTTGCCAACGACTCGACATTTTTGTCTTCTCTCCCCCTTTCTGCTTGTCCAAAATGATGTTTCATTCCTTTTTATGTCCCTGCTATGCTTGGAACATCCTGTCTCCACGTTCTGCTCCTTCAAACGCTCCTTTCTTCCTGAAGGTCCCGCATTCACCTTCCCTCCTTTACCCAAGTGCATTCTCACAGCTATAACGGGAAGAAAGCAACAGTATATATCCAGAACACAACAGCACACATGAAGAATTCAGGTTGTACTGCCAGAATGGCAAATTCCCACTGTGATGCCCTGGACCAAGAGGACTGTGAATTTCATGAGTAAAGGCTTAATGAGAAAAAAGTAATAAATGTGACTTATCCATATGGCTTTACTGAGGGTGTTGGATGAAAACAGTGCCTTTTCTGACCACCCCTTTTACAAACTGAGTACTGATAAAAAGTGAAGGCTCTGGAAGGGTTAAAAAAAAAATAAAAAAAGAAAGAGTTGAAGAGTTTAAGCCCTTTATTCATAAATGAGTTTAAGGCTACTGTATATATAGCTTCTACAAGTGAAGGTTAAAAAAATTTGTTGCCCTTTATTATTACTTATTAGAAGAAAAAAAATATCTGATGGCAGAGGGCATTTTAGTTTAGGAAGTAAAGACACTGCAAAATATCATTGTAGAAAAACTAAGTCTAAAATTACAACATGGTTTCTTTTGACTGAGTCAACTTTCTGAGTCTTAAAATCTTTAAATCAACTTTAATTTTGTACAAGGCATATTCAAGATATGAAGAAAAAAAAATGCATTAGGGTGAAGGCTCTTGTTTTCCCAACAGAAGTGTTAATTTAGTCCAGAAACTTAACAAATACGTATGAGAATCACTTTCCCTAACCCAAAGATTTAGCAGTGCCAAAAGGGAAGACACAGGAAGAGAAATACTATTGCAGATCTATCATGGGTAACCACAATTTTCATTGAATAATAGAACGAGCATCAATTAACTTTGCATTTTTCTCAGCCATTATTAATTGTTTGATTTCCCGAGGGTGCTATCATGGTAGAAACTGGTATTGAGTGGATCTGAAGAAGTAAGGGTATGGGGAAGATGTCATATGTGTAAGTGGCTTCCTGGATCAGGAGGCCTTCAGGCTGTCTTTTTCAACCAATCACCACAGCTTCATTTAAAACAGGGTTGCTGACTGTTTGAAATGCTGTCAACTTTGAGATAATCAGAGGCATAGCCTCTGGAAACTAGCACATTGTGGGACTGTAAAAGGAAGCCCCTGCAGGGGAAAGTAGGAATAGTATACGTAGCAGTATTAAATTGGCATCTATTTGTCAAAAACATCCTTTGCCACCTCTTTTCTCCAGCAAAAATATTCCACTGAAAAAAATAATAAAAAGAAATAAAATCCACCAAAACAACAAACAAACAAAAAAACCCACACTCATCCTCCAGTTCCTCAATTAACATCTGAATTGTAATCAACAACCTTACAGTCCAGGAATCTTTCAAAAGATGAGAATTGTTGTTTTTCAAGCTGAACATGAAAATATAGTGATGATACTGGGATTATTTTGGAAATACATGGCCAGTAGGAACCTTGGAGGGACTTGATCCATTCCAAATCCAAATCCCTTTCGGTCTCTTAATCCATAAAGCTTACTAGAGAAGTATGCTATAGCTAAATAGTTGCGTTCAGGATTTGCAGCTGGATTTTCATGTACAGTTGTCTATCATCATACATCAGTAAATGCATCTTCAATAACTGCTTTTCACTTGCAAAGGGTTTTTCTCTGCAAATCAGTGGTAGAAATGTTAATTTTGCATAGCAGTTCTGTAAATGGGAGGTGTTTATTAGCTCTAGCTTGCAGATTGGAAAACTAAGAGGCAGAGGGTTAAATGAGCCTATTTTTTAAAAAAAAAAAAAGTCTAAATGATTAGTATCAAAAGAACACATAGAGATTCAGACGTGAACTGAAACCCCATTAAAATCAGCACCATAAAGGAAAAAAAAAAAAAAGGAAAGAAAATTGCTGTCTCAAGTGGCTTTCATCGTAATTATAAGACAATAATAGTGGACAGGTGGTTTAACACGAAAAATAACATGCGTAAAAGTTAATTTGCTCTTTCCCCTTCTTTTGACTGTATGATGTCTATTTGGATCCTAATTTCTCCTGATTTAGTGAAAAGGAAAGAAGTTTCCTGGTAATCTGAGGAAATGGGTGGATGCCTTGATTTACTTCAGTGAGGCAAATGCCACAGGCACCACTCACTCTAAATTCTCTTTCTTTAGTGTAGGCTATGAGGAATGTGGTCTGGGATGCTCCTGCCCAGTAAAGCAGCAGGATATTCATAGCATCTGTCTTTTCATTAGCACATAGAATATAACATGATCTGTCTGTCCTTTAAACTATGAAGCAAGCCAAGTCACTCAAAAGGGCCAAATTTCATGCTGTTTTATCTCCACTGACTTCAAAATCCAAGACCTAACTGGAGACCCCAAATATGCCACAGATCAGTCAAATTTCAGTGGTTCCACAGTTCCTGAGGAGGAGGAACAGATGGACAGGAACACAAAGAGGCTGATTGCATAAATTCTGTTTCTTAAGAAACTAGGCTAAAATTAGGTGTTTTAAAATCCAGATCGGGGGTTAATTTTGTTTGGAAGTAGGTGCCTGAATACTAACACATATGGTTAGGACAGTAGCTGCTTCTGTTGGTGTTGTCAAAACCAGGTTCTGATATACCAAATTCAGTTCTGGTATATCATTAGGGACTGTTACGTCATAGGATGAGATATGCTTTGTGGTCATTTCCACTTCATCCATGCAAGCTGCTAACAATAACTTCTGGTTTCAGTCAATTACTTTATAATTATGCTTTAAAATGTCATGTCTGATTTGAGCCAAACACTTTGCTTTCAGCCTTCCCAAGAGAAAGACAGTGGCATGAAATTGCAATATTAAAAGTAAAACCTGTACCATTTATAGATGTACTCACAATTCAGGGCTATATTTCTATACATAACTTGGGACACGGTTCCACAACAGATATCCTTCCACTGCAGACTCCCCAGAAAAGGTCTCAGTTTAACTGCTTGTGAAATGATCCATTAGTTAAATAATAAGTATTAAAAAAAAAAAACAAAACAAACCCACAAAACCCCACACCCCCAAGGGTCCCCGGTCTTAAGTAGGAATGTCATCGGCAATGAATTTAATTTAAAGTTCATCCAAACAAGCATTTTTGTTGGTAGGGATGACAAGGGCAGTAACCCCTTGCACAAGAGTGGTGAGAACAGGAGACACTAACACAGAAGATTGGTAAGATATGATGGTTATGTATATAACCTCTTTCTGAGAGTCCAGAAAATTGTTGTCTAATCTGACACACATTCTAGCTTTCAAACTGCCAAACACAGTCCTTCCTGATTTCCTTTTCTCACCTATCCAGAGGAAAGGTTTTGCCCTGTGGTGAATTTGCACAGAATTATGGAGAAGGTGATTTTCTCTAGTGCTATCCTGGAATATCAATACCATGCAACAGTGTCAAAACCTGCTGCAAATCCTGATGCAGCCACAGCCTTCCAGGACTTCCTCCCACCAATTCCCCCAACATTCCCCACTACATGCTCTGGTATGAATCATCTTTCACAGCAGGAAAAGAAGAAGCTGAAATTCCCTGGTGTTACCTAAATGTGCTGTTTTAAGGACGAGAGCTGTAGTTCTGAAAGTACCCCTCCTTTGCACAGGGCCAAAGTTCTCCATGCTGAGTAATCCATTAGAACTGCCATCAGCTGTGTATTCATGGCACTCACATGCAGCTCCAGTCTCCACTGTGGCTTTGAAAAATCTACCCCCAGTGTTATTCTAATGCAGCTGTTTGTCTCCTTGTGAACTTATAATGATAATAATGATAATAATGATAGTAATAATGACTGACACTTATATAGTACCTTTCATCCAGAAGGATCCCAAAGTGCTTTGCAAACTGATTTGCAAACGACCGCACACCCATACTAAACACCCCATCCCTATGTTGATGCAATGTTAATGTTGCAAATGTGAAGCGGGAGGGGGGAAATAGACAGGAAATGCAAAGGTAACAGCCTCAGGAGCAACATCCGTGCGCCCAGCATCTTGCCTAAGAAGTTCTACCATTTAGAACATCACCTGGCAAACGCTGCACAGCAAATAATGCTTCCCAAACTGACAGAAAGGTGATCAAAACCTTGTGCATCTGGCCATGAAGGCAATTGGGTGAGCGAGGTGGAAGTTTCGCCCAGTCCCCTTCCTCAGGTGCTGATATGGAAAGCTGAGTTCCCTAATTTTCTATTTTTATTTGCTACAATTGAGAGGGCAACACTAGATGTAGATGCCCAACAGTTAGAAGTAATGTGGCTAATGGTGCTGCAATTGGACAAGGCGGGGGGGGAATGGGAAGAATCCTGCTGACTTAAATGAATGCTGGGTCAAACATTTGTTGAATTATCTGAACACCAGCAAATTTCCACTTTCCCCCTCTTTTCTACTTATTATTGGCACCGTGAGTTGCTCTGTGTTTTCGCAAGGGAGAAACCATTCTTTTCTTTTGTGCACCTTTTTTTCTTCAAAACTCTGGGTAATGCCCCTCGGAACCGGATCTCACATGACAAGTTTCAACTGAAAGGTGTTTTACGTCCATTTGAGCTATGTTCCTCTGTTTATAGAACAGATGAGCCCAATGTTAATGGTGCAAATGGTGCTGTTTTCAATGGACAATTAACCAGGTCAACACCGTGATGAATAAAAATTAAAGCTGGGATCAGGGAAGACCCCTTAGAAGTTGAAATCAGTTGTTTAGATGCCTGTGATTCCCAAAACATCCTTATCTCTCAACAGGCACTTTTTGCCTCCCACATAAGGTCAAATCATTGGCATCAAATGACTGAATTGGAAGAGTTGAAAGGAGAGGAATATATGTTTGAGAGTGAATGATTTAACAAAATCAACAGCCCTAACCCTTGTGACTCAACCAGCTGTGAGTTGCTTTTTGGACCATCTGGACAGAGAGGGATTTTTTTTCTATTTTACTTTTTTGTCTTTATTGGAAGATGACCTGGTTAAGAGGGTGCAAGTACATACACAAACACAATAGAAACTGGCTGTGTGTACAGGGCAAACACCCACCAACTCATTGCTACAACTTCTTAAAAGCAAATATTAAAACCAAGTCATCTGTTAGGGCAGTCATCTCTCACAAATTGTGAAGTCGATTCTGCATGGTCAGATCATTTAGTTGCTCTGGCAGGAGTTTGACATTAGTCTGGACTCATCTGTCTGAGCTTCTGGCACACCTTTTATTGCTGGGTAAATCTCTCAGCAGAGTGGGGAAATATAAGTACAATTTTATCTATCAAGTTTCTCCAGGCTTTTTTTGCTCTGTTTTGAGAGGATGTTTCCTACCAACTGTTTATCTTCACACAGAGATGGCACACGGGGCGGGGAGGGAAGGAAAAGCAAAAAAGAGTGGCAACAATATATGGGATATAAACGATTTACTTTGAGGAGGACTTCAAACTGGGTTTGCCTCAACATCCATGTCAGCACACAAGGGTTAAAATTCCCTCTCTTGTAACTGTTGCTGTCAAGGCAGGTGACAGAGTGGCTTCCCAAATCTCTTGAAGTTACCCTGGGGGTGACTTCAGTTTATCATTTTTGCACCATGAAGGCTTTCATCCCACCTCAGATGAGATTCTGTAACGGCTGGCTTTGCTCAGCTCTGGGAGAATAGTAGTTAATAGTGTCATTTTGGAATTTCTTATTAATAGGCCAGCAAAACTGCAAGGTTGACAGCACTATTAAATATGACAAAGTCTTCTTTAAAACACTGACTGTTTGACTGGTGGGAGAAGAAAAAAATCATGGCATGATTTATTCCCAGGTGTACAAGTCACAGACTCTCCTCTATATCTTGTGTCCGTGGAATGATCACTCATCTATAGTCTGCAGTGTCCTCATACAGCTCGTCACAGGTGGCTCATCTTGACTCTACAACACTGAAACACAATTGTGTGCCACTCTGCACCTTCCCTGGAAAAAAAACCCACTTTTGGCCCCCAACCCACAGGAGAGTTTCTTCTGAAACCAAAGCATTTTTAATTGATCCCTACACTAGACAGCTGTTTGTTCTGGGTGGAAATTTCATACCCATAATGAATGACATCACTGCTTAGGTCAAAGATTTCATGGTTGGACTGATAAGGTGTGAGAATATCTCAAAGCAGAAGGCCACTTCCAAATGGGATTGAAGAGTTTGTTAAGAAAGATTTTATGTATATACCTGGGACTTTTTGAGACACACAAGAAAAATGCATTAGGATTAGATTACGTGAGATTAGATTAAAAAAGCACAGACATAGTGGACCAGATCAAGAGTCAGTCTTAGTTCAATAGCTGTCTCAGACAGTGGTCAATACCATCTGCTTCTCTGCAACAGGCAGGGCACCCTTCAGTGGGCAGCTATGGGGATAACATACTCATAAGGACAATGTCTTCCTAAACCCCATTAATTAGAAGTTGGTTTAGGCACTGAAGCAAGAAAGCTTTTATCCACTCTGAAGCTCTGGGATTTTATTTTTTTTTTTTTTTTATAAATCCTCACAATAATAAATCTGGATGTTCTTGCTACCTAATAGAAGTCTAATCCCATTCTCTGCCTTTCCCTCCTCCTCCTAAACCGTCAAAATTTTGGTCTGAAGTATTAGGTTTTTGTTTTGGTTTTTTTTTTGTTTTGTTTTTTTTTTTTTGTTTGTTTGTTTGGTTGTTTTTTTTGTTTTATTTTGGTTTTGTTTTTGTTTTTTTGTTGTTTTTGTTTTTGTGGTTTTTTTTATTTTTTTTGGGGTTTTTTTATTTTTTTTTTTTTTTAAACTGAAGTTTTTGCTTGGGCATGACTGAGAAACCTGTGTAATAGCTCACACAGTTCTCCACAGCCTTGAGGAAATGAGGGAGAAGAATTACTTCAGTCACTGAAATCAGCGATGACCAATTTTGTGCTATCTGGCTGTAATCACTAAAGTAGCCTGAAAAATGTAGCCCTTCCATGTATTTTCACTTTTCACACTTAGCACCCATTTCCTTTATGAGACAAGTCTAGTAACTAAACCAGCCTGGAAAGGATCCAGGGGACATGTTTAGCATTCTGTATTTCAGACATCTTAAGTGCATGTTTCTTGGCTGGGCCACTGTCTTTACACCCCATTTGAATAATACAAGGTTTTACTGAGAGGAAGAGGAAGAGGTATTATGCAAGAGAAAATGGAGATACATCAGCTCTGACTCATTTCAAATGCCAGTCCAGTGTCCCATTTTACTGGATGAGTTGTGTAAGGTCAAGAATACAACGACAAGGCTCAAGGAGAGAGAATGTTGGTAGGGGGTTTTTTTGTGGTTTTTTTTTTTTTTGCATGAAGCTTGAAAAAGTTTAAAACCACAAACTTCCCATTTTTTTTTTAGCTAATACCTTATAATTGCCAGACAGCTGAGGTTTAGTTAGTTTGGACAAGGCTTCCCGTTTGTATTTCACAGAACTTTGAATTGTATGTGGAGGTTTGAGCATTGGTCCAGGGATCCCTAAAGAAATAGTGTGAGATACTGTTCTTTAAGGCACTACTTTTTTTGGTTCACTTTGTTACAATGGTATGTCCTTTATCTTGTGCAACCATTAATTTGGTCATCTCTAAAATCTTATAAAAACCAGTTTGTCTCCTAAGGAAAATATATTTTTGACTCCCAGAGTTTTTACTGAAGAGCCCAAATATTGTGGTAAAGGTCTGATCCAGTGAGCTAGAGGGTAATTGCCAGAGATCTCCTTTCTCCTCTTTGAGTAGTGATCCCCAGATGGACTTTGTGTCTGGTGATGAATTGACCCTTTTAAAGCAGAGAGACAAGGATGCTACCTAAAGACAGAGTTAAGCCTACAGAGGTAAATGAGAATATGAGTCATTCGAACTCCCATCAGGTGTTGCTCCAACATTCTTTAATAAAAAATTGCAGCTTTCAAATGAAAGACCTTATTTTTGAAATGTACTTGTACATAGAATGTTATATTTTCTTTTCAGGTGAAAGGGGCACGTATTTTGAGCAGATGCAATTTTAGTATTTGCCTGCTGAGTTTTGACTTTGAAAGGCAGGACTTCCCATCCTGCCATTTAATCATGTGGAGGTGGACAGGATTTAACTGTTCAGATCCAAAGTGGTATAGAGGTCCTGGGAGATAGCTGAAAATCTATACCCGGAAAGTGTCTGAAGGATGTGTCTCTGCTTATCTATGATTGCATGTATATGTGGCGTTTTGTTTTATTTTATAACAAGATGTATTGGCTAACTGGGAGCATTTTATTAAAGAGAAAAGTCTGGGTAAAGCCAGCAAACTATTCACTGCCAAAATTTACCCAGAAGTACCTGTGTAATTGAATTTGGCCGGCTCTAGCAAGACATTTGATTTTCTATAATTGGATTGGCTAATGGGGGGAAAAGGGTGGGAGAGGGAGGAACTGGAAAGTTATCTATCTCCCTTGACAAAATGATCCAGTGAGTTGGGAAATTTCTCTGCCCTAAGGGATAGAAGGGCCAGATAAGAACATGAAAACAAAGCAAGTGATGGACTGAGGCAAGAGGTAGGGCTAGAAAAAAGGGGTTAGTCCATGGCTCTGCTACAGTCTCCTGAGATGCTTGTGGGCAAGTCATTTAATCTTCCCATGTTTAAATTCTCCACTCTGTGCCTGTCTTATTTAATATTTTGAGTTCTTTGGGTTGCAAGTGCCTTGTGTGCTATAGTGCAATAGGATAAGAGCTGGACCTTGCTACATCATGTGGCAAAAACTCTCCCACTGAATATCCAAAAGCCAGTAAGAAAAGAGTTTTTGAAGGGCTATCGTGTCTCCAACATACATTTGTTTCTACCACATTTTTGTAGGCACATGGTATTAGAGGACTTGGGCAGTTTGGTTTGGACATTCAGCAGTCCTGGACATACCCACTGCATGCAACTCTACCCTATGTGTGTACTAGGCATGAAATATCCTGAGGTTTCCCTTCAGCTCATTTCCTGTGATGATGCATACCATACTCCTGTCACAGGAGACTCATGATACTATATGTTATTACATGTTTTCAAGGAATAAGAGCAGTTCTGCTGGATCAGACAAAGGTCCATCCAGCTAGTGCTCCTCTCATCGAAGCTGCTGCATAGGGCAAGTGTTGGTAAGAAAGATTATATTTGTCCTGATTAATCTTCCTAAACTCCAATAATTTTCAGTTCAGAGGGTTTATGATATGTAGTATCTGTATAGTCAGTAGCCTTCACTGCATTCCCACATCCATCCTGCATGCTGGATCCATGAGAAACAGGGAAAGAAAGCCAACTTCACTGTATCATATAGCCATGTGATTGCCAAAAATATAACTTCTATTAATATGGAGCCCAAACTTGTCACCACAGCAAGGTCAGATGGGATGGGAGCAAGAATTTAACCAGGGTAGTAATGGTAGAGGTGGAAAGTTTACCTAAACCTCCCACCTGTGTACACAGGTAATACTTTTACTGGTGTTATGAATATACTAAGTTTGGTGGTAATGTGGCACTTTTGGATATCAGTATCTAGAAATACTAGAATGCCATCCTTATTCTTCATTAAAAATGCAACATTTTCATTTTAGGGGATTTTAAAATGTCTAATCAATCTTCCCTAAAACATCAGACAAATTTAAAGCCAAGGCAGAATAAAATCTTTGGTTCTTGGACACAGCTGTAGTTGGAAATGATTGCCAGGGTCCTTTTTTTTGTAAGTAGAGCAAGGTTTTCTAAAGAAATGAAGTTAATGTGATCTAGTTGTGTGTGTGTTAGTTTATGATTCTTTCCTGATTACATTAGTGCATGATTCAGCTCAACATACATCAAGGGGGAAAAAAACAAAAAAGAGCCTTGAACAACAAAACACAAGTTAGTGCTGACTCTGAGGGGAAGGGTCATGCTAGTAGCCTACACTAGGCAGCATTAGACAACAGACAATCCACAACAGTGAGAATCATCATGAACACCTTGGCCACAAGCAAAGATTTGCCTCTGCACACACCTATTCAGACATCTGAAAATCTCATCACCAAAACACAAAGTCAGAGGAATTTTGGGTTCACGCCTGCATGACTTACAGGATAAATTCTATTTTATTTCGCAGATAGATGAGCTATTACAGTGAGGATTGTAAAACTTTCTGGAATTAAAATAGATAGAGGAGGAAGAAAAGAAGAGGAACACATCCCTAAATCTTTCTTTAAGATTTAATGACAGTCTACTTCTAAGAACAACCTGTTGGGAGGGCTGGTTTTATAGCCTTAGAAAAGCTGGAGCTTGGGTTACCCTGTCATACCATTCCTTGCCTGCCTGTTCTTTGTAGGAAAATGTACTCTCCACTATCAATATACATGAAGTCAACTTCCTTAATCAGTTTAAAAGCCTTTTGAAAATGTATTTTGTGGGTGTCTCACTAGCAGAATCTTTTATTTATGGGCTTGTACTGGGATGGTCATTTGAATTTTTGTTGGGAGTCCGTATTTTATTATGCATTTTATTTGTTTTTTATTGAAAGCTTTCTGAAGCACTAAGAAAGATGCTGGGCAAATGATTGAATAAAAGCAAACTCATTTCAAAACCTCTCCCTAATCTTTCTACCTCTTCCCTCTGTAGGTATGTGCACACCCAGACTTCTGCCCTCTATTTCATAGCATACACCGCTACTTTATTTTCATCTTCTATGAAAACCTAACAATTTGTGCTATTTCTAAGAAAACCCAGCACCAGAATGCTAATAGATATGATAGAAACTGTAATAAGTTTATTTATTTTTTATTAAACCGGAAGAAACACAGGAGCCTCCTTATTAGCCCGAAAGTTTAGGATTTTTTTTTTTGCCATCAGGTTTCTCTTTGTGGAATAAATTTCATAAAAATAAAGCAAACATAACTTACAGATTTTTTAGAAATTTTCCAGTTTTAAAGAGGACAGTTTTGAGATCATGATTTCTCCCTTCTTTCATAAAAAGGAATCCTTAGAATAACTACCAATATTTTGTGTGGGAAAAATACATTTTTCTTGAAAAGAGAGTAAAAGAACAGTATGTGCTGTTTTCTGATTTGCTTTGTATTTTCTTGTGCTGTTCTCCATATACTGGCAATTCTTCAAGATGGACTATTCCACAGACAGATGAAGTTACAGCGTCCAAGTCCATAAAGATACTTCCCACTCAGACTTCTGGCCTACTCTCACTTTCCTTTGGAAACTGATGAAAGACCAAACCTTAAAGGAAGCCAGCGATCTGTTCCAGAGCTTTTTACTACTGGCTGACCATGCTACAGGAGTAAAATGCTGTCCTGGGTTCCAAAATGCCATCAGTTTTGAACAGATCATCTAATGACAGAGTTACACACAAATAGAGAAAGAAAAATGAAAGACATAGATGCCAAGGAGTATTTCCCTAAATGAAAAGTATATTAGGTTGTAACCACCCTGGGAAATAAAGAAAGCCCTTTTATTTAGGATCCTGAATACTCAATCAGACAGATCCAGGGGAAATACATAACAGAAAACAATTGGTAAAATCGCATCCTACATCACCTAATCCATCCCAGCTCTTTTTTTTTTTTTTTTAAGGCATGTTGAGATTGTACATAGCTCCTGAATATGGCTGTCCACAATCATATTACTGGATGTTTACTTGTTATGACCCTCTCCACACAACTCCCCCTTCATTCCAAATTATCCAGCTTAGAAGCCAAGGAACCCCTTTATGTTTTTATTTTACTTAAAAGATTAACATCCTTTAACAGAATAAGCTATATTATCTATATCCAGCTCATAAAAAGCCAATTTCATAGGAACACCTTTTTTAGATTCTGTTACCCACATTTTGTGGGTCTATAGCACTAATGGCACAGCATGCATGTTTTCAATAGATTTACAGCAGTGATCTTATAAATTACACTACCACATGATGAAGAGCAGAACAGGTGATTAACTGCATTAACCACACACCTTTGACCAGGTCACCTGCACTCTGTGCACTGATTTATCACCTCTGTGTCAGAAAAACAAGCTCAAGATTTCAAGAAAACAGTAGAAATGCTGACGGGTCAACTCCCAAAGTGCTCAGATCCCAGTATTTTCTTCAGCATTGTGAATAAGAGTCATATTCTGAAGTCAGGCAGATGAACTCTTACTGTACTTTAACATCACATGGTCCAGGTGGACACAGATCAATATATAGTTCATGTCTTTTTTTTTTTAACATGGGAAGAAATGGCAGCAGAAAGACTGAACATCTGTAAAGTTGTGATGCATTCTTTGTATAAAAAATAAATGTTTCAATCTTGTAAGAACACATTTCTCCTAAGCCTTTTGCGTAACACTTAGGTCAGGAGGAGCTTTTCATCACACGACTACTTAAAGGTATGAAGAAGATAGCTGGAGATTAAATATTCTTTGGAGCAAGCATCCTTGAACTGGCAGGGGGTGGGGACTTGAACACTGAAATGACGATCACACTGTCACCACACAACTGGATTTATATCTTTACAAGACGAAGGCAGGCTCAAAGAAAACATCTACAACCCTTTTTGGTAAAGTAGAAGGAGTACCTAGGAAATGTCTACCTGTTTTTTATCATATACAGATGCAACTGCATCTTCACTTATTTCTAGGCACATAGGAACCTGTAACGCCATGGATATCACACACTGTAATGTGCTAAAGAGTAATGCTTAGGAGTAGGAGATGATAATATTTTGGGTTTGGTGCCTCAAGAACATTTCTCCTCCAGGAGGACAGAGTGAGTTTAAGTTTATCCAGCCAGATGTGGGCATTGAACATAGATTAATCCATCTGAGCGAGTCACTTTTGATTTTCTCTGTAATCAACGAAGAGAAATGTGTGCTTTTGGGACACAGTTCATTTGACTGATTCTAGATTTCAACATTAGGATGAGAGGAATGACATCATAAAAGAGTGTACTTCTCTCTACTGACCACAACAGAAGCCCATGCTGATTAGCTTAAGTGTATGCAAAAAAAAATAAAAATCTCTGTAGCTAGAGATGATGCGTAGCATGTGTGTGTAGACAGACTGTAATGGGAGTTCTAGTAAGAAAAGGTGGGACAAGGGAGTAATTAAATAAAATCTCGTCTTTTCTTATTCAAAATTTAAATACAGAATATAGCAAAGTGGCTGAACAACAATTAACTGACAGAGTTAATGAGATGGGGGGAAAAACACTCGAAACAGAATGAGCGCTAGACTTGGTGTATCAGGATTCCTGTGTGTACCTTGCAAATTTACAATGTCAAGTTGACATAATTTGAAGGAGATGGTGGGCATTATCCTAGGGAAAAAAAAAAAAAAAAGAGAAAAAGCATCCCACTACTAATTTGCATATGCATATTTATTTATCCGACATAGCAGCAGATTCTGCTGTTCTCTGAGTGGCACCTTTGCATCTTACAAATTTCTCCCCATTTACACAATTAGTGCTGGCAGATAAATATGTTGGCTGGTGAAGCATTCTCTTCTATCCTTTCCCCTGCCAACAGCACAGGCCTCAGATATCTTGTTGAAACACAAAGCAGGAGCGCATCACTGATTGGCTACCTTGAAAATTTCAGGTCATAATTTTTTGTGTAGCTATTCTCTCTGGGTCGTGTAGGGTGGGGAAACCTCTAATGTGTACTCACCAACAAGGTGTACATATTGAAACACTTGGAACAGGTTCCCCAGGGAAGTGATCGAGTCATCATCCCTGGAAGCGATCAAAAAACAAGTAGAGGTGGCACTTTATGATATGTTGGCATGGTGGCACTTTGTCAAAGGTTAGACTTTATGGTCTCGGGGTTCTTTCCAAACCTTAAAGGTTCTATGATTCTATTTAGATTCTAACCTGCATGGGCTACAAAGAGAGGTGTGAGGTCCAGCACCACGGATGAGCTGAACATGTGGTAAGGGTAGTGGTTAGGGCTGCAAAGTATTCATCACCCAAAACACCAACACCCTAACTGCTCAACAGTCCAAAATTCAGAACTTTTGAGTCCAGCTTCCGGCTTTGGTCTGTTCATTCAACTTGCATGAAAGACTTGGATTTCTCAGTAGCCTTGTTTATGCATTGGTTGAGCAGTTGGGTGCTGTACTACAGGCTCTAAAGCTTCATGGTCATAAGTCGTTCCTTATTAGTCATTCTCAGAAGAATCAAACACAAAAAATACACATTTTCTCCATAAGACAAGTCTTCCCTTATATTACTCCTTGTCCCACAGCAGACCAAGCCCAGAAACACTAATAAAGGAAGAACAGTCCAATGGAGATATCATCAATTACCCCTTGGCTATTTCTCCTAGGCCACACAGACCTCTTTGGAATAGGAAGGGATTTTCAATTAGACATCAAATTAATAAGGCACTTCTGATGCTCCATTCCTGCAGGAAGACATTAGTAATTTGTTTGTTCCAAAGGCGCCACTCATATTCACACAAAATGGCATTTAAATGTTAATCGAGTCAGGGGATGGGGAGTGCTTGCCAATCACTACACAACTTAAGGTCAAGGTTTTTGTCTTAAAGGAGGACTCAATGTTAATTTTAAATTTAAAATTCTTGACAGATAGCAGGTTTTCAAATGCCTGCTACAATCTGGCTTGTTTGATTCATTTTAATGAGTAAGTAACTCCTGGCAAAATGAAGGTTTTCCCATGTCTTCAAGGAAATGGAAGGGCAAAGAGGCACAGTGGACTAATCCTGCAACCACTATGGGGAACAGGAAGCAAAACCAATTTAGACTCCCATTCATCTCCTTGCTTCCCACATAGAGACCAAAAAGAGTAATTTACATTCCTATGAACGCTAGGCAATTATTGGAGATTTCAGTTTAAAAGGAAAAAAAAAAGTTCTCAATATTAAATTCAGTGTTGACTCTGTGCTGGAGGAGCATTTTGTGTGCATGTCTGTGAACATACTTGGTTTTGTTGTTTCTGTGTTTTGTGTTCTTTAATAGCTTTGGGTTTTTTGGTCTTGCTTTGTTTTTTAACTTTCTGAGTGAAACATTTAAGTCGTATAAGGAACCTGTGATCCCTTCCTGACTTTTTTTTTTCAAATGTGTCAGTCCCAGAAAAGAGCCAGAGGGCTGTATTTACTTTTGGCTGTTGCAAACTGAGGTTAGGACTGACATCTCTCTTAGGCAGTTCTCACCATCACTGCACAGGTATATGACAGACCTCCCAGGCAGCCTTGCAGGGGGCGATGGATTCAGATTGCCTCTAACTCTAACTTGTGACCTGAGCCATGCAAGAAGAATAAGGACTACTTGTGATGAGAGATTGGAATGGAATAAGAAAGGCTGTGAGTAAAGAGTGCGATCACTGAGATACTAAAAGTTGACCAGACTCACTGGGCAGCCTGGTCTAGTGAGTGGCTTCCCTGTCCATGGCAGGGGGTTGGAACTAGATAGTCTTTAAGGTCCTTTGCAACACAAACCATTCTATGATTCTACGCTTACAGAAAGGGTGTGAAATTAAACTCTGTTTTCAGGAGAGAAATAGCGTTTCTAGGGCACAGTTCCTGCAGGGGTAAAGGAAGGAGGACACATGGATCTCATAAATGAGAGTCCATATGAGTGTCACAGAACTATTTGTTGATGAGTTCTTCCACATAACTAACTCACAGACTGTCAAGTTAGCTGAAATGAACTCCACATGATCTGTTGATATTAATATTGTGAAAGAATTTCTTTCGATGTCTTCTTACATCAGTGAAACTGAGTTCTACCCTTTCCTGTGTTTAGACTGGAGAGTCTGCTCTGCTGACATAGGTGCTGATGGTGTACAGATGTGTATGCAGAGAACTCATGATCCTGGAAGCCTAGCATGTCTAAACCTTTGTGGACCAGTCTCTTCCTATTTCATTTACCCCCACACACACTCTATAAATTAGAGGAATAACATTTCCATGACTAACCAGAACATTTAATGATGTTGAGATGCCCAGATACCCAGCAATGACACCACTATTTTAGACAGTATCAGAACAATTAAAAGATTTGACTCACTTTGCCCTCTCTAACTAAAGAGGACACGTTTCCACCATTTGACTTCATCAAAAATGGAAAGAGATGGTGAGAATTAGACGTCTCCAGGGAGCTATTCAGTCCAGGGTCTGAAGCAACCTCCGAGAATGTCAGACTCCTCTGTCAAGTGGAATGAATCTGGACATTAAAAACTGTGTGGTGGTGGAGCTATCTGTCCATTATATAAATATATAATCCTCAACAAAAAGGCCTCTGAACTGTCATCTTGACCTCTACATGTTTAGATAATGTTTCACAACCCCATAACACACATGGCTGTCTTGTTCATATGCCAGCAATACAAACACATGCCCTTTTTGTGATTGCATGGGAAAACACACTTTGTCTCACTGAGCTGTCATACAACTGTATTGAACTGAATTGCTGAAAATGTCCCAGGCCTCCTAAAATCTGAAGGGCAGGAAAGTGCTAAAACACCAGGAAACTAGATAAAATTGAGCATGTGGAGTCAGAATTAATCTCAAGAAAAAGAAACAGATACATTTTATGAAGTCACATAGTCCAACCTTCAGCTAATGCAGTATTGTTCCCCAAAAATATAACGTTGTCATTTCAAAGCAAACAAAAAGCTGGAAGTTCCAGCTTTGATAGTTCCTGGCCTGCGTGGTGGTGCCTAGGGAGAACTTTCTTTGGATATATAGTCCCCATCTATTATTTTTTTATTTATTTATTGCTATTTGTTTTATTTTTCCTTACTGTGCAATCTGTTCTAACTCTTTGTGAAATTTTTCCTTCTCATACCATCACCTCTCTTTATGGAGTTACCTAAATTCCTATAGCTAATCAGGAACGAGATTGGTGAAATGAGTTATCTTTGCATTTTTTCATAGAATGTGTAAGTTCAAAAACACAGAAATAAATTCCTGACTGGTCCTGAACACTTTCATTTATAAGTGACAAGTCACTTCTTCTGCAGAGTAAATGCCAGTAGGATGGTAGGATACAGAAATATGGCACTAATGTCACCACTGCTATCTGTTCTTCATTTCTCATTTAAGAAAACTAAAGGAAGATCCCAGGAGGCCAAGCTGACAAATAATGATATAAAACTCATTGTTTAAGGCAGTAGTGGAACAACTGCTTTGAATAAAATGAGATCAGTCTATGATTTTTCATTCCAAGGAAAAGGAAATCTATAGGCTCCATCAGATTTGGTTAGTTACAGAAGCAGTTAAATCATGTCAAGCTATTAATGTAATCTGCAACCTAACCACTGTGAGTTACCTACAAGAATTTCTAATGGGCACCTTCCCCAGATAAGTGTTCACATCATATTCATTTCTTGGAATAAGCCTGTGCTGAGACTAGAACTAGACTGGAAATCAGGAGAGCAAAGTCCTCTTCTGGTTTGTCAGTTATCAACTGTAAGCTCGGGAAACAAATTTTATTTCTCCCATCTTCTTCTTTTGTTCCTGCCTTAATCCTTGTTACATTTACTTGGAATTGGACTGTCTTTCAGTGAGGACTATTCATGAACGAATGCACACACAGCACTTGGAACAGTGGGGTCTTTATCTTGGTGGTGACCATGAGGTGCTACTGAAATTCAGATCAACAGTAATAGCTAAACTGCTATCCTGCCTCCCTCATTCCGCCCTCTCCTCCACCAGAAACAAACAAGCAAACTGACAAACACTTAACCAGGCTAAATAAATGTATAAGTTAAAAACCAAAATCCATTGCTTGTTCAGATTGTTATACCAAGAAAAGGATTAAAAAAAAAAAAAAAAAAAAAAAAAAAAAAAAAAAAAAAAAAAAGAAATTCTAAAAAAAAAAAACAATATGGTTATATAATTTAATCAAAAAAAAAAAAAAAAAAAAAAAAAAAAAAAAAAAAAAAAAAAAAAAAAAAAAAGGGAGATCTTCAGATATTAACACGGGAGAATTTAAAATTCAAAGAGATATAAACCCCATCAAATTACCCTGAAGGAAGAAATTCTGCATCCTGACTCTATAAACTCTTCTGTAGACTTTGGTTTCCTGGCTTCTTTCAGATCTCCACATCATATACAGATGGTTTTGCTTGGCCAAAAAATGCCCTTGTAGTTTGTTTTTTTTTGGTTTGTTTGTTTTGTTTATTTTTTTTAACATCCTAATATATATAGTGTCTTGTAGTCTGAAATATTATATCCCTTCTTCAGAAAAGGAAAATTTCAGTAAGTATGGAAAAAAAGATTTACTTTTGCTTTGTCTGGGGAAGCAAAGAGAAAGCAGTGAGATCAACTGAACACATGAATGCACTGTGCCCGCTGGGGTCTGGCTGTATATTCATTATACAAGGTCAGGGTCTCACTTCCATTCCTCCTAGTGTAATTTAGGTAAAGCCACCACACAATGCCTGACCTTTCCATGGGACAAGCTCCCTGTCTCCCTCCTGACATGCTGCAGTAAATTTGTGTGTAATTAAACATAGTGTTCCGACACGCTGGGTCTCTGCGGCCATCTGGTCTCCCCTCTCCATCTGACCTTTCAGATTGAATCCAGCGCAGACCACCAAGGCTGGGAAGTGTCTGGAATCGAAGAGCAGCACAGTAAAGCAAGGAATGTCTGCTCAGATTGAAACACGCTCCCTACTACCCGCTCCACTTGGGCCGTTCTCTGTGGAATCAGGAGCAGGAGTCATGGAAGGAGAGTAGGAAGGCAGCTTTTATCCTCAGCGATGCTTCAGCTGCCCCTAGGGCACAAAATGCATCGAGGTCCAGGATACAATGAGAATCCAATTGGCAAAATACTAACTAGGAAAGACCAAGTTCTTCCCTCAGGAGTTTGTGGTCTGAACAACCAACTTTGGAAGGACTGAAGGGTCTTCCTAGCAGGGCTCTTACACGACATTGCTCGCCTGTACTGATCTGGTTATCCATAAGACAGCATAGTAACTCTGGGTCAGGAAGGAGTGAGGAGGTGGGGAATGGCCAGACTAAGAGTTCAAGAACTAACTACAAGAACCTCCTCTAGCCCATAGGAGTACACAAAAAAGCAGGACTTCTGCCAGTGCCATAAGGAATACTTTTAGAAATACAGCTGCTTTGAAAAAAAAAACAGCAAAACTATACGGTAATACTGGGCATATAAAGACATTCTTTGGAGGTTGCAGATACTGTTCTGGAAGAGCTACAAGAGCAAGCTGATGATTCACAGGACTTGATTACAAGACTGAGAGTCAACTCACCATCTTAATTTTTCTGTGTCTATATTTGAAGTAATGCTCTAGTTTTACTTTATAGTCAAAGAAGAGGAACTGAAAATTTCACACATCTGACCAGTCTGGACAACCGTACTGGCTAGAAGTTTCAACCATTTACATTTATAATGATCAGTTAAAGAAATCCCACCCCAGCTTCTTCATTTACACACATGCGAGTGAACATCGTTGCGATGATATAAGGGGATCTGAGAGGTCCTTTACGGCCCTGAAAGTCAGACTGTCTGTTCCCAGCTGCATCAACCTCACTATGTTTAAGTGAAATGACCTCTTTGTGCTTCATTTTTTCTAGTTAAAAAAAAAAAAA
>VXAY01007081.1:401979-514933 GCA_013399855.1 Oxyruncus cristatus
TAACAATAATATGAAAAACTATGTTCCTCTAAATTACAGAAGTTTATTACCAGCAGCTTTGACTAGCACTGTGTAGAGTAATTGGAAGTGTGAGAAGCCTAAAAATGAACAATTTTGAAATAACAATCCTTCAAGCAAATGGTACGGCAAATCCGAGTACATCCCTTAGAAACTTTTCTTTGCCATGGCAGGCATTTAGGACTAAGATTAACTTCCTGTTAGTAGGAAACATCATTATCATGCTAGTTCTTTTCTGCATCAGGAATGAAGGCACCACAAGGGAAAAGGCACTGCAATATACTTTCAGACCAGTCTCCATCATTAGAAACTCTGCTCTTTATCATCACCTTCTCTCACAGACAGTCCTAACAAAGAAGTGGCGGTGTCCTAGGCATCTAAATGACCTTTTGGGTTGAAGATTTTCAGATGCACTGTATCAAACCTATTACTAAAATCTTATCACATAACCTTCCCCCTGCTTTGTCTTTACATTGGTGTTATTAATTCTCAACCCCATCTTGCTCACGGCTCACGATCCCATTGTCCTCTAGAAGTTTCATGATATTTTCTCTGTCTTTACATTCCATTATTTTAATGGGGAGAGAAGTTAGATTTATAGGATGGTAATTGCCAGGACCAGGAGTAAGAAACAGAAAAAGACCTATATTTTTGTAGGTCATCCAGCCATTTCTGGTGCCAGTGTCTGAATGTGCCTTCCTGCATATGTTCCCCTGTTTTGCCCAATGTGCCTTGAAGTCTCCTCGGCAATGGATTTTCCACCCTTTCCTTTGGGAGACCATGTCTTGATATACTTCACTGACAGTAAGTGTTTTAGTCCTGATATATATTGTGAGTTTTTCTTTGCTTAATTGTGTCCCATTAGTCTTAGTTATATCCCCACTGACCATTCTAAATAATTCCTTCCATCATTGGCAACTTTTCCCTTCAAGTTTGTGTATTTATTTATTGTCCTGTTAATCATCCTTTAAGAAAAACACAATCATTCAGCACCTTCATCCTCAAGATGCAGAGGAGATGTCTAGACTGCTACCGTTTGAGGTAATTCTTCCTGTTCTGAAAATCACAGAGCTATCAAGGTAATTTGCTCTGCCTACAAACACAAGAAATAGTTAAAATGGATAAGCTTTACCATTTAGTGGAAGGCCAAGGGTGTTAGAAGAAAAAGCTGAAATTAAAAGTTTTACAATAAACTGACCAAATCCATCCACAGTAAGCTTAAAACCATAACTGAGGGAGCCCTCTGGTACTGTTTCCTTGCAGGATCTTTGGAAAAGTGACTCTTATTGAACTGACCTCCTTAGTAACCTTAGTAACCTACATGGTGAATGATATGCTGCAACACTGCTTTCTAAAAGACAAAATAAAGCCAAGGACCTGAAAAGAAAATTAAGCATTTCAGGACTATTAAAGCAAAATACCCACACTGAATCAAGTACGTTGGCTCTTTCTGTGCTGTCCCCTTCCTGCAAATTAGCTGTATCAAAACTTCTCTTATCTAGGCTCAGAAAGAAGCAAAGTTCTCTCTGGATGAAAAATCTCTTTCCTGCCCACTTTAAGTCAATATTTTACAATTTGTAAGGATCTAAAATATAGGATTTCAACTCAATTATAGGGTGCAGATTTGGTTGCAAAGTGCAAATCTTCGTATCTGTATCACCATTGTATTTCTCATTATATCACCGGAGTGCAATGAGGATTTCTTAGTTAATGTCTGAAAAGGACCAAGAAGTGCTGTTTAAATGTTATTCTTATGAGCTCTTTGGTTTTTGGGGCTAGTTTAATTTCTGTTCAAAGTGTTACTAATACTTCCTTGACCTTTTGATTCAGCTGCAGTACCTTTGGCAAGAGAACTCACTTTTCAGGCTGATGATATTTCATCCATTTGATCTACCCCTGAGCCTGGAGCACAGTTATTTACTATCAGAATTAAAGCATGAGAAAAAGGGCTGTTGAGTTAGTTCTTCAGCCCTGGTCAAAAATATGCAACACAAAAATTATCAAAAGAGGAGGCAGAAAACAGAGACAAAGTGTGTCTGTGTCGAGTCCTTCTTGCCAACATCCTCCTTTGGCAGCTTTTGGAGTGGGAGGAAGAGATGTAAATCAAATCCAACAGAGTGTTAGATAGAGTAGAACTGACATTTGAAGCTGCAATACCTTAAAGTCAATATCATTATCTCTGATATTTACTGTAGCACACAATACTTGGATGAAATGGTAAAGTTCACCCATTCTTCCCATACACACTGCATTGTCATATGTGCTATGACAGACATACTCACGTACACACACACAGAGAAACCAGAAATAGTTTCACCTAAGTGTCCAGTGTGAACTTCCATCTGAGGACATCTGCTGCTCAGATTCCTCAGAAATACTGTGTTGGTGGGTGAGACACTTTTCGAATGTGATTTGGCTTGTATATAGATTATCTCACTCCAATGCCATTTCTAGAGCATAAATGCTGGTACTGTTTGGAATGGGTGATGTTGGAGAAGACTGAAATGACTAAAGACATAGTATCTGAAGGGGTGAAGTTTTGGGACTTCTCAGGCGGGTGCAAGGTAGCAAGAATCTCACTTTCACTAAGACATCTGCAATCAGTCAGTGAGGACTTTTTGTTTACAGTCAATGGAAAGAAACAAGCAAGCCCTGGACACATGCAGTTGAGTTAACTGAGATGTGTATCTCAGGATGTGATTAATCGCTCTCGGGAGAGGACTATTTCTCTCCACTGACCGTAAAGGGAGTCTAGCATAACTAGTCCAGACTTTGATGTCTCTCTTTTGGCCTTCAACTTTAGGACAGATGGGTCTCATCCCATGTAGTATTTTTTTCTTTAGTATGGAAAGACTATAGATCTTTAATACAGGGGAAAAGGAGAGTATGGGACCAAGGACTCCTGCAATTTCTTCCTAGTTCTCTAATGACGCTCTAGAGAGGTCTTCAGTAAACTTGTCAGAATGGTATGGAATCTCCTTCACTTAACTTAGGCACAAAAATCATTGTGTTATTTCTAAATATATCCATCAATTTTTTACTTCACCAATGGGGTCTGCTAAGTGTAATTGAAGATGTTCAGAGATAAAGCTTCATTAATTTAATCACTAGACCACTGCTGCTCAGGTCACGAAACTCTGTGTTTGACTCCTCCTTTCAGTGATGAACACACCTTCCCATTTACTTTTTATGTCTTTAAACAGCATACTCTATGCTGTTTTGGCTCATACTACATGCTGTCATCTCTCTTAATGCAAATCTCACCTTGACCCCACTTGTGCCAAGCTGGGCTGTCCTACGCTGCACTCAACCCCTCCTTCTGCAGGCATGCAGGGCACAGACCAAGATCTCAGAAAGTGTCTGGTGTTTTAGACACTCACATCATAATATTGCCACAGTTTTGTCTCAGAAAATACCCAGCAGCGCAGAACAGTCCCAAACATTTGGTAGTGTATATGACTGCTGCTTCTGGCAGTGGGTAAAGGCTATGTGGAAACTTGTGGACCATAGCAGGGTTCCAACCTCCTGCCTGAGAGGCAAGAGGGACCTAGACTGAGAGCAAATTATGCTGGTGATTACAGGTAGTGACCGGGACGAGAATTTCTTAGAGTAAATAGGAATTTTAGGGCTATTTCAAGGGGTGCCAGTATTTCCAAATGCCGGAATAGTCCATACTTCAAGTGATTTAGGTTGTTTCTTCTAAGAATTAAAAACCAAACCAAACAAATGAAAAAAAAAACTAAAAACCCCACCCACAAAAATACAAAACCTTCCCTCTCACTTCTCAGCTTCACTGTCAATAAACCCAGAGTTGCCTCCCTGAGAAATGACCACCAAGCTGACGTAAACTGTGTTGACTTCAAAAGGAATCCTGCTCATTTTCATGCCTTTGTAATTTCACATGAATCAAACACTGTAATATGATCAAGAGATGCATTCATCATATATGGCATTATCTTGGGAGCTGGAGGTATTTCCTTTTACCCTGTTTTCTTGATGGAAATATTATTTCCCCTACTTTGCCATTATCTGAAGGTTTGGCCTTCAAGAACAATCATTTCTATTATTATAGCACCAGCCTAAGTGGAAACAGCAAAACACACAGAATAACAGAGAAGATAGTACTGGAATGTACAAAAAAATCCTGCAAAGCACCTTCAGTTTTTTAGAGGGGATTTGAAAAGCTGTCAGTTTTCTCCTGCTGGCTGACTTGTTCTCTGTACCTCTAGCCACAACAAGCAATAATAATGAAGCTTCCACTTCCTCTTCCTTTACCTGAGCTTCTCAAAACTCTTGACTGTATCTGAACCTGGAAGTCTGGCATCTGGGAAAGCTAGGTAGGCTTTGCTATGAATTCTTGGCTGTTTTCAGGATTCATTACTCTAAAACATGCGCTTGGATGACAGGAGTTGTCTTTTTATAGGACAGAAGGCCAGTGCTGGAGTAGATTTGTTTTTCATGACAGGGAGCATAACAAACTAGTGGAAAATGGTGTTACTTGCCTTAGACACATCAACTCCAATGAAAAGAATATGGTCAGATTTCCTTTTCTTTTTTGGTGTACCACTGCTTATTCGGATTCTCTTTCCCCACAGTCCCTGGATCTCAGTATCTAATTCAAAGAGCTTTACTTAATTTATATGTGTGCTAAGAGCTTGGGCCCTAGTTTACTCCCTCCTGGTTTTCACTTGTCTATTTAGCAAACACTAACTGGTTTTCTCTACGGGTGAGGGAGCCTTCTAACTTTGACTCATTCTCTAAACAGCAGAGTTTCTCTTCCTTTCTCTAGCACAGATTCCCTTCATATCACCCTTGAATTTTAATTTTTCTCTGCAATAATGGGACTACACCTGGAGGTTCTGAGACTCAATTCATGTTTAATCCGTTAAGCATGCTCCACTTTCTCACTGCCCCCATCTTCAGGGAGCTGATATTTCATTCACCTGACATGTGACAAGTTTTAGCTATTCTGGGACACTCATTGCTTGGAAACTGTTCTGCAAACTGTTTTGTGTTTTAAAGTTCAAATTAATGTATTCCTTTTAAGAGCATCAGGCCCCTTACATGAAATCATTCTACTTTTAAGTAATGTTGTCTTGTTCTACTGCAGTAAATCCATCAGGTCAAACTCCTGACAATCCTATCAATCCACTCTCGAAACCTGAAATAATTTTACGAAGGGTGGAAATTCTTGATTAGGAAATACCTCAGCTCTCTGATAGGAGGAGGAATGTGGTGTGGCAGTGCAGCTCTTCTTCATGCATCTCCTGACGGAGGAGGTATGGGAAGTAGAACTCAAGTTACAAGCAATGGAAGGTTTCTCTAGGCTTGTTTAGGCATTGTCCAGTCCCAACACCATATTCTTCCTTCTCCAGGATTTCTCTTCTTAATATGGAAATAGGGAAACAACAGGAAACCAGGGCCTTGAATTTGTGTGCTAGAGCCCACACATAATACCAAACCTTTTGGAATCAGTTGTCTGAAACTCAGCTTTCCTCAGAAAACTCTGTTTTCTTCGGAACTGTCCCAAATCCTTGTCTGTGCTTCTAATCAGAAAGCAGAATGAATGGGTGAACATTCCACTGTGCTCTGTTAGTTTCTCCTGTACCCCTGTTGTGTTACTTTAAAAGTTTGGGATAACTCTTCCCATCTCTTTTTCTTGGACAGCATGTGTTGCTTTGCTAAGGAAGAATGAGACACAACAACAGAAAGCCACAGGAGGGCTCATTACTTTCTGCAGCCAGTGAAGAGCTGAAGAGAAGAGAATGAGCAGGCCAGTTGGCTGTTGTCTGGAGACAGGAGAGGGCAGGGAGTACTAAGAGACTTGCCAGTGAACAAAGATCTAGTTCACCGGGACATGTGGTTTCCTTAATAGCATTCTAGGTGACCTTTGCGTTCTGTGACTCAGTTGCCCTACCTAAAAAAAAAAAAAAAAAATAAATTGAGACCTTTTTGTTGCTTCAAGAAAAATAATATTGATTTTCTTTGGAGCCTGCAGGTTGGAAGTTGTTTACTGGGCAATATAACTGCCTCAGAACAGATCTTAGTCTTGAGGAGCATATCATCAGTTTGATAGCTCCCAATACCATGAGGCCTTGATTCCAATTAAATTCATATCCTATGAAATTTAGTGGGAATAGCTTGGGTGTTCCTTTTATGGAATTCAATCAGGCTTATAGTTTAATAAATCTATGTGAAAAGGGGCTAATAAATAAATTACTGAAAGAACAATCTCCCTTTCACAGCCAGAAAAGGGCCCTAAAACAATCCAGAATTTTTGTTATGATAGCTGCAAAAAAGGAGTTTTTTAGATAAAAGACAAAAATACACCTTTGGCAGCATTTTATTTACTCATTTAATTGATATTCACTCTTTGAGCTGACGCATTTTCGTATCAGAGTGGGATGATCTACTGCTTAGCAAACAAAAATGATCTAAAGTAGAGATGGAAGAGATCTACGGGGACAGATTTTCAAGCAATTTACATGCACTCTTATATATACAAAATGTGAGCACCGTTACACACATAACTGTACATGCAAGTCTGTATCAATGCATATGCAAATCAGGCTATTGTGCAGGGTATTATGCCCAATCAGCGATTCAATTGGAGCAATTAACCAATTTCTACGCAGAACTCTTGTAACTGGGCAGGCAAATTAATGCTACTGCATGCAAAGCTTACACCAGCATTTGTGTACCTAAATGTTCTGTGTCTCTAGCCCATTAAATCAGGGTCTGTTTTAATTAGACTGCGTAATTCAAGCCAGACCAGATCACAATGTACTTGGGAGTCCAGTAAATAGAAACAGAAACGTATTTTCTGGTATGCTTTGTCATTCAAAGACACCATGAACCAACCCCCCACTACTTCCCTTGGATTATGAAATTGCAATCACAGCTTCTCAAACTTTAATATGGGAAAAACATTTCTCCTGATGTTCAATCTTAATTTTCCCTCACTTAACTTAATCTTATACCCTCTAGTCATCCTCCCACTCTAAACACCATCTCCCACAGAATCATAAAGTGGCTGCTCTGTTTGCTTACCTCAATTACAATATTTCTAGGAAATGAATTTTTCCTGTGTGAAGAAAACAGGAGAGATAGATGGGGGTCCTCTTCTGTGGGTCTTGTTGGTGACAAGAGTCCTATTTTGACAAGTCTTGACATTGTCTGGTTCAAGTAAAAGTTAACCTTGAGTAGCACCATGCATAATTATCCCCCAACTTTTCCTGATTTCATCTCAAAGCCAGGCTCAAATAGGTTCTTTTCTATGGATGGAAAAAATAAAGCATCTTCCATGGAGCCTCACTGTAAATCAGTAAGTGAGAAAGGATAAAGTCAAGATCTCCCAAGACCAAGGGCAACAACAAAATCCAGTGAATGAAAGGATTTTCCAAGTAATTGTATTCAAAGCCCTGGTTCTTCAACTGGACCTACACTGGTAGGTCACTGCATGCTTACGCTGTGTGCAGAAATAGAGGACTGATCTCTGAATTCAGTGCAACAGTCCTTAAAATAGTACAATTCAGCCCTCAGGGTTGCAAAATATCAGAATCATGTTGTTTGGAAGGGGGTCATCTGGTCCGACCTCCAAATGAAGCAGTGCCAACTGGGATCGGAGTCCCTTCCTTAACATACATATATATTTATATAATATGAAGATGATTCTTTTTTAATAGCTTCGATCCTTTGATAAATGTGCTTTCTGTAAGTATGGAATGCTTATTTCCTTAATGCAACTGTGCCATGATAAGAGGGAAAAAATTAAAGCCTTCAAAGGTAAAAGTCTTGTCGAGCTACAAAGATGAGGTTTATCTATGGCTTTTCCTTATATGGGTGATGATGTTAAACCAGTATAAAATCAGTGGTACACCACCAAGTTAAACCTCTGTTGCTACAAAACCTGCTTTGGCTAATGGCTTAAAAACATTCTGCTCTATCAGGCTTATGTAATATTATGCTTTGCAGATCCCATATCTTACAGTTGTACTAGAAGCACTTTTTCTATGTTCCAGCTCCCCTCTCCTATATATCAAACAGCACAATAATGAAGAATTATACTGTGTTACTAAAATATTAGATAGAGTGAAGGAGGGAGAAACACATTTTTGCAATGTTTTGAACGTAGTGTCACTGGGATTTTTTTAATGCATAAGAGGCAGAGTAATTTTGCTCTAGTTCCACATTAATTCCTGCACAATATGCATTGGGGATATTATTTTTTTACAAGACATTTTAAAACCAGGCCTGAAAACAAGCAAAATCCATTACTGACTTACAGTAAATTCCTAAAGGATTCTCTGTACTTCTGTTCCTACTTCAAAATGGCTATACACACACACACAAACAGATTCAGCAAACGTGGCAGTATATTTTAAGATTCACTACCCTGAAGAAAATAAGACAAGAAACAGTAGACCCCATTCAGTAAATTTATTGTACTTCCTTAATTTCCAAACCTCAAAAGCACAATAGGCACTTACAGTACATGATCATTTTTAATTCCTAGAAAGTGATTTAAGATGGGAACATTCCTAACAATGACTTCCAGCGAGCCATTCAAACATGGCCCTGTTCCTGAATTTGAACATTTTGGTCAGACTTGTAGCCTTGTTGAGGCTTCATATTTAATATGAAGTAGAATTAGACTTTTAAAACTATTTTTTGCCATGGAGTCAGGAGAATTTAGTTGCTGAATTGTATATGTGACCATATAGATATAAATTATATATATATACACATATATGTATATATAAAATATACGTACATGCAGGTTGTATAACACTGCAGTAATGTAAAAGAGAAGCCATGAATATGATTTCCCTTAAATACAAAAAATAAAAGGGAAAAATGAAAGAAGAGATAGAGTGTTATATTCCTAATGTCGTACAGGTAAGGAAGGAAAATTGGAGAACCTTCTTAGATGTCTCTACAGAGCATAAAACCCATGTCTATTGAAGCTTTTCCTTGGCATTAAAGGGATTTGAATCAGATCCTAAGGAAAGCTATGGCTGCAGAACTGGGAAACAGGTTGGAAGGCTGATGAATGAACCTCAGACATTCAAAAGTCTGAGAACGAGGAGGTGACTTTGCATAGCTGATGGCCTGGATGCTAAAAAAAAAAAAAAAATCAACAAAACCCAAAAACCAACTAACCAACCAACCAAAACAAGAAACAAAAAAACCCCACCAAGATCAAACAAAAAAGCAAGCTACAAATACCAGAAAAGTTTTTATTTCGCAAAAATAGTTTTGCCTATGATGTTTGGAAGTGCTGTAATATCTGGAAAGACACATGTAGGTGAGAACAAAATGGCACAAATATTTGATGTCAGCACTGTCTAGTTCTTACCCAATGTGATTTGGCTTAGGCTGAGGATAACCCAGGTGGGTGAATTTGCAGTCAGGCTGCAATGGCTCTTTGCTTGCTGTCAATCGTCAGGATAGTGAGCAGCTCATTTTACCAGTACTGCTCAAACTTACAGCATAAGAGACATGGTAGATAACTGTATTACAGAAATTTGCTTCTGAGATTGCAGATGGGAAGATGAGGCCAAGAGAATTAGTTTTCCAGGTTTTGACTGTAGTTTTGGATGCCCAGTTTGAGTCTTCCAAAGTCACTGATTGTCCTGACCTCCTTCTTGACTGATATTCCTACTGCTTCTCAGAATCTCACAGTCTTTTCTCCGCATAAGGTTCCTTTCACCTCAAGAGTCCCACTTTAAAGCACACAAAATTGGAACCCACCTTGAGAGATACTGCTTAAAGTTTTGAGTCTGCCATAAGCACAGGGAAAAAGCTCCAGGGCTGGGATTTTAATTAGGAACCTGCCAACTTTTGTGGCTCTATCGTCCCCAGCTGCCTAGACATGACAGATGTGGCAAGAGGAGACCTGATATGAGGGAAGGCTCTCTTGAATCCTTTGTCACATCACTTCACCCATAGTGCATGCAAGGGATTGGGAGACACAACACATACCAAAAATATATGCACATATATAACCTTACCCTTTGTGCACATTTCACACTAAGCCAAAGTTTTGGAGATTAGAAGAAGCAGCAGTGAATTCAAGTGGCAACAGCAGAACAGAAAGGCATTTTGATGTCACAGGAAAGATTTTTCCTCTCTCTCCTACTACTTCCCTGTAATGTTTTATTAATGTACAAGCAAAATCTAAACAGCCACTGAGATTTCCCCATCAAAAGCAGGGGAGGAGGAAGACTTCATCTCAGTTCTATTTTTAAAGCAAGAAAAGGAGGGGGGGAAGTGATTTTATATTTAGACTTTCAGACAAAGAAAGGGAAGATGAAGCTAGTAAAATGGTACCTTCAGAGTATGTCTTAGGTTAACATAATGCTGACTGTGCTAGCCCTCAGTCTTACAAAACCAAAAGATCCCTGGTTTCTCCTATAAATTTCTGTGTGGTTTACATAAAAATGACACCCCTCTACTTAGAAACCTCCTCTTTTATTTTTTTTTTTCCCCTTTGGACGTCGTATCATCTCCGTCTATTCTGCTAGACAATAAAGCAGGTGAACTCATCACCAGAATTTATAGGCTGAGGATTTGCTCTGGTCACCAGCATAGGGTAGTGGAACATGAAGAGGTTCAATCAGGTCTAAAAAGAAGGTAGCACTATGTGCACGTGAGTGTGTGATAGGGCAAAATTAAAAAGAACCATTTCCAGTGATAATTCTGCTATAGCCACAACGAGGTATATGCCTTATATGTTCATGGTCATGTATATATAGTTGTAGTTGGCTTTGTCAAGTAGGAGATTCTTTGATGTCCTATATCCAACTTTATTGGGAAACAGTGAATGTGCCGGTAGGTAGAAGTCAGGTTTATGTCATAAATTGTTCTTCTAGTGAATATGGCAATATGTAAAAGTCAGGTTTACGTTCCTGGGGGAACTGTGTCCCTGTGCTGCCTTGTCCAGCAAAGTGCAGAGCGTAGGATGTTTTTTTCTGGTGTCCAAAGAACCTACGGATGAGTATTACAGCCACACATCTGTTAGCATGCTCTGGCTGCCGGAAAGTCTTTGAGTACAAAGTCTACATGCTTGTCAGAAAGTCTGTATGATCATTAGCGTGTGTATCTGTGTGTTCAGGCACGTATTGATACCCACTGACTTGCATACAGTTATGTCACATTGTGCGAGTTCGTTTTGCCTTGTTTGAAAGTCTCGGTGAGAGTGTATATATCTGCCTTTAAAAATTGCATTGCCGCAGCATATAAATATTTATATATGTAACTGTCATAAATCTGTCAGCTTGGCAAACGTATGAGTCGCCAAGGTAACTTTGGGAGATTTTTATTGAAGAACTCATAAGCTGGAGTTGAGGAATAGCTGAAAGAAATGAGAATTAATGGCTACTCAACATCACTATCATAAAGTTAGTTATCCCAAGTTTCAGAAAATGAAACAGAGAGCATTATTGTGACCACAGACACAGTTTAAGTGCACCAGATTTGCAAAAAGCTTAATGTTTCAAGTAAAACTAAATCAGGGTACTAGGTCAGTGTGCTGTGTCCTGCTAGGGAACCCTGTGCAGATGCACTTGGAAACCAAAGGCTGTTGTTGCCCTGCACTGTGGAAGGAATGCTTTTGGAAGAGCTAACAGAATTTTCAGATGGTTTTTGAATATTACAAAATTCAACTTATAAAAAATCCTTCAAACAGAAATCTCTCCTAATTGAAACCTTACTTACTTGCATATAGACAAGCAAACTTTTGTCATTGTGCAGTTTTACAGAGGCACTTGGTGATGCAGTTAGCTCTGCTCAGTTTTAGGTCAAGGAGGAGGTACAGTAGCTTGGTAGTGCAGAGATGTTATGAAAAACTGAAAACAGCCTTTCCTTAGGGCTTGTCTACACAGGAAAGTCTTTCCAGAGTTAGCTGGTGTACTGCTTTCTGCTGGGATAATTTTCTTCCTTGTGGTTGGTATAGTGTTTTCTTTCGTGTTTAATAGGAGGATAATGTTGGTAACACACTGATGTTGCAGTTGTTGCTCACTAGTGCTCACTCTAGGCAAGGACTTTTCAGTGTCCCATACTCTGCCAGTGAGAGGGTGCACAAGAAACCATAACAGAGCACGGCCAGGAGAAGTGACCCAAATCGGCCAAAGGGATATTCCATACTACATAACACCAGGCCCAGTATATAAACTGCGGGGAAAAGCTGGCCCTGAGGGGCTGCTGCTCGGCAACTGTGGCTGGACATCAGTCGGGGAGTAGTGAGAAATCATGGAAATCATTATTATCATAATTATTACTACCATCTTTTTGTTTTGTTTTGGTTTGGTTTTTTTCTGATTAAAATTTCTTTATCTCAAACCACAAGCTTTCTCACTTTTACCCTTTTGGCTCCCGCCCCCCCGCTCCGTCCTGCTGGGCTGTGGGAGCGAGCAAACAACCATGTGAAGCTGAGCTGCTGCTGACAGGGGTTAAGTCATAAGAGCTGGTCAATGTTTTTTCATCTGTGGGCCACTGGCCTCTGCTGGCTCACATAAAAAGCAGTTCAGAAAATAACTGTAAATTTTTGAATATGCCATCATTGCTTCTAAATTCCCAGTTCAGCTTCCCCTGCCTGCCCAATTACCCAGTGTAGGCAAGCTCTTCTGATGTGACCACTGAGCTTGTGTTACAAGTTTTCCACTGGATTTGATCAAAGAAACAGAGATCCAAGGTCTGGTTTTAAACCACTGACTGCTGGTACCTCCAAGTTACAGGGGTTATCTCTGGTAGTACTTTGAAAGCACGAAAAAATGTGGTTCATTACTTTGAGGGTACAAAGTAGTTTATTTGAAGTAAAGATGTTTATAAGGCTCAGTATTCCTGATTACTGACTTGGTAAACAATAATAAAAGTCTTTGTACGTTCTGTGGTAGGAAATAAGATAGGTGTCTTTTTAAAATTTTTTAAAAAAGAGGAAAATAGTAATAAGAAAAATTGTGTTTAGGCTTCCCATGCCCTATCCTGAGAAACACACTTTTAAAATCTGCCAACACATCTGGTATCGGTTTGTTTTACAGCACTGAATACAACAGCAAGTACACAGAAAGACAGGCCTTGTTTGCATAGGAGAGGGGTTGTTAAAAATTTGGAACAAATCCTCTAGAATTGGCAAATTAGCACAACACTGTGCAAGATGGACCACTTGCCCCCTGAGAGACCATGCAGGGATTCACCTCTCCAAAACCGCTTCTAAGTCTTGAGGAGATCTCTGCAATGCTGCAGATACAGCTCCATGAAGTCAATTAATTTCCCTTCTGTTATTATTATTACTTTTATCGTTCATTCACTAGGAGTCCTGTTTTATGTCTCAGCTTAAGACTAAACACTGCAGTGTCTCACAGACATCCTTCCCTTTTTGTTCCAAGAACTACATCAATTTATTTATTTTTAAGCACATATTCTTCTTAATGTCTTGACTTTGGGTAGCAAAAGAGCAATCATGAAACTACAATGTTTTCTCTCAATATATTTATACATATTTGTAAGGACTTAAAAGAGCACAGTTGCCTGTCTCACTGTCAAGGCCGTAGAAGGAATTTGCCATAAGATAAGCTACCACAGTGGGAACTTGAGATAAGCACAGAAGGGAGGAATTTGCAACAGGAAGGCTCTCATTACAAGCCTGGTAGAGGTGAGATCCAGGAAAAAATTCCCACTGTGGCAAACTGTAGGAAAGGAAGAAGCTGCTCAAACACATATCACCCCAAGTGATGGGAACTGCATCTGCAACCAACCCATGGGTACCCAGAACTTGGACTGTATATGGGTGGTGCCCCCCAAAGAACAATTCAGGATCCCCTTCACCAAGAAGCCCAGGGGGAAGAAGGACCAACAGGACACTGCTGCATCCACAAGTGGTGACTGTCTTCTGCTTCATCTTTCTTGCTCTCTCTGTGCTTCCTCTTTTCTGTTTCTTTCTCTCTCTCTCTCTACCTCACGCTGTTAAATAAAATCTGTATTATTGGCTCTGGCATATGGTCTCATTTGCACCTTAATTCAAGCAGAGGCATATCTCACTAATTGGATCACAACAGTATTTGTATGTACAAATGTGTGGAGTTGTAGCTCTATGTACGTTCATATTCATCCACTTTTATATATACAGACCAACACACAGGAAGAAGCATATTTCTACAGTTCTAAATCTAAGGGAAAAGCTGTGGTGGGCTGCAGAATTGCTTGTAGATAGTCAGAGCCCTCCCTTTGGTAGGGAGTAAGATAAGAAAACGATAAGCTCAAAGATGCAGGAAATCTCCATTGTTTTCTCGCAGCAGCTTCCTGAGTTGAGGAGACCCCAGGCTGTAAGTTCACCTGTGGTGTCTGCTAAACCAAAAAGCAACCATCTGGGACAGATAGCAGAGGAATGCCAGAAGTCTTTGGGATTGTGATGCTGTTCTCCACACCTGTGCTTTCAGACAACAAAAACACCTTCCTGCCTGCCTGATCTGCCTGGATGAGCAGAGCCTGCCTCCACGGCGCTGCCTCACACTGGGACACCTGGTCACGCTTAGCAATGCAAGCAAAGAACTTCTAAAGCTGAAAGCAGCTTTTAGCTTGATTTCCATGAAGTTAGGCTTGCTTACTACTCATCAGGCCTCTATCCCCTGCCTGCTTTCCTCAGGAATGACTGGCTTATCACTATTTGCATGTGATGAAGATGTTTTACTTACTGGTCAGCACAACAACAATGCTTCCTGCCTGCCCTCTTCCCGTCTCACACACAAAAAGCTCCTATTTCTTTATGATGGAAAACAAAACCAAACCCCAAGCCCCACCACTGAAAACACAAGGATGCAAGTTTTCAGACAGCAACAGTAACTGAGCAGTGTGGTACTATATCACGTTGGATTTATGGCATCCTGGAGTGCAGGACAATTCCTTAAAACACACTCACAGTCAGGAAAAGTGACTCTGTATAAAATGCCATCTGGGCTTTCCATATTTTATTCTCTCCCTCTCTCTCTCATAACATTTCCAGGTTGAGTTTGTTAAGTCAAAAATAATTTTTTTTCATTTCCAACTCAGCTCTGGCACACTCCCCTAAGGATGGGTCATGTATTATCTAACTCTTACATCATCTTAGAGGAGAACGATTCTGCCAAAAAACATGCAGTTTGATCGTTTTCATCCTTACATGTTGCCTGTCGCCTTGCAAACTACGGAATTACTTTTAGACGGTATCGGGAGGCTACATACAATACTTCTTTGAACCTACTTCACCAAGAGAAAATTATTTTTACTAAAAAGACAGACAAAAAACCAGAAGAATTGGAACTATTTTTGTTTGAGATATTTTACAGTTGAGTCATATAAACCTGCCATTTTATTTTTGATTTTTTTTTTTAATTAAAATAAACAGCTCTGTACATGATATCTGAAAATATTTAAACCTTAACCTCCCGGCCACCCCATATCACAGGTGGACTGAAATATTAATTTTTTTTTGCTGAGGGAATATAACAGTACAGCTGTTATATTAGCACGGCTATGAGAAACTGTTTGAGTCAATCCAAACATTTTAAAAATCATATTTGCCTAGCCACAAAAAATAAAACCGAGAAAAAATAACTAATTATTCCTTGCTGCTTGTAATGCTCCAGTGTGGAACCATGAGAGGAATGAGAAGGAATCAATGTCGCAGCCCGGTAGGAAAAAAAAAAGAAAAAGTAATTTCTTAATTAAAAATTATGAATGTAACTTTTGTTGTGTAGAATTCCCCACAGAATAGCTCAGATCTTCCTCACTGTGACTTCCAATAGCTACTTAGAAAGCCGGCCTCGACATCAGTACAATTATGATCTTGCTGGCTAGCTAAAGTGAAGCAAGAGGCGTCTCTTTGTGCATTGAGCCTTTAATTAAGCAATAATAAATGAGATCTACCCATAGTTCTGTGTGTCAGGCTTTGGCTTAGGAAATATAAAGACTGAGGAGCTGTGATTCATGTTCAAATATAATGCATGGTTAGGTAACATCCAAAGTGATCAGAGAGGGTAGCCAAGGTCCTGATACAACCCAACCATTCATCATTTATCAGCTCTAACCTCTTGACAATCAGGGCACCCCTCCCTCCTTTGGTAATAGGTTAATTAATTACCAATTTAGAAGTAATCTTACAAATCAGCTGTTGCCCTTGATAAGAATTAATTGCAAATACTTTTTGGGGAGGAACATATTAAATGGACCTTTCTTTAAAAGAAAATATCATCAGCAAGCAGATGAGGAGCAAGACTCCTAGAGTGGTTTCAGAGATAGGAGAATCTGAATCCTCTTCAGTGGGGATGTAGATGACAACGGAACTCATTAATTTTATTTATTGAGGAATTACCAAGATAATGATAAAACTGCTCTAAGCTCATTTACAAGCCTCCATAGCCCACCCAAGCTCAAATCCCTCTGAAACAGACACTTCACCCACTCCTCCTTCTGGTGGGGGATTTAAATGCAACCTGTCTCACTTTCCACTGAAATTTGAAATTAGCCAAGACTTTTAGTTGTCAGAATGATGTGGACCTGTTAGAGTGAGACCAGAGGAGGCCACAAAGATGATGATGGAGGACCTCTCCTGTAAAGACAGACTGAGATTTGGGCTCAAGTAGAGAAAGCTTCCAGGGAGACCGTATAGCACCATCCTGTACCCCAAGAGAGCCTAAGAGAACTGGAGAGGGACTTATGATAAGGGTATGGAGTGATAGGATAAGGGGGAATGGCTATAATCTGAAACAGGGTAGGTTTAGATTACACATTAGGAAGAAATTGTTCACTAGGAGAGTGATAAGGCACTGGCACAGGTTGCCCAGAAAGCTGTGGATGCCCCAACCCTGGAAGTGTTCAAGGCTAGTTGAATGAGACTGTGAACAACCTGGTCTATTGGAAGGTATTTCTGCCCTTGGCAGGGGGGTTGGAATATAATTCTAAGATTCTCTGCTGTTAGACAAGATTTCTGCCACTTAAATTTAGGTATCTGGAAGTTAGATGTCTAGGCTTTTCCTCCACTCAGTGGAATTCTCTTCACCCTATTCACATGATGAAATGTGAGTGTCCACTTTGGGGTGAGATGAACTGTGGTGTAAAATTCAGTAACTGGCCTGTTTCCCTACCCACAAACCACATCAACATCGGGTCACATGAAGATATATGAAGATTCTAGGCAGGCAGCTCTTTTTGGATAGTATTCAACTTGACCTTTTTACCCAATAAAACTTTTTCTGCTGTGCTGGTGACATTAGAGACAATAGAGGAAAACAGGTATCTTCCACGATGGGAAGGGTGCCGCCTTTAAGATGTCTCTGCTTTAATGTGAAAACAATCTTGCAAGTGCTAATGATGGACCAAAGAGGTTGTTTAGAGGTAGAGATATCATGATGTCTACCTTCTCTAAGAGGAATCCCAGCCTAGATAGTCTGGCTACCATTTGACTCAATGAAACAAATTCTTTAAATGAATAGCTTGGGCATCTAATAAGCTTCTGTTAGACTATTTCACTGTGCTAAGACTAAGGTCTCATATCAATGACCACAGGTGCAGACTGATCTTACCACAAAACGTGAAATATAAGGTAATAGGAGAGTAGCTGATGTCAGATTGTAATACTGACCCAGATTTTTGAAATGACAGCCTCTTGCAGCTTTCAGAGGCTTTGAAATTGGAGATCCAACCCATCAGAGAAATAGGTACCACCTATAAAGAGTTCAGTGAATCTAGATCTAATCTCTTCCAGAGCTGGAAGGGCTTTTCACAAGTAGAGTAGTCTTCTCTAATAAGAATTCAAACTCCCTGGACCTCCTGATGTTTATCCATTACTAGAAAAATATATGCTTCATTTCCCATTCCCATTAACATGGATAGCTGTGGCAAAGGTGCCTCAGAACCAGCAGGTTTATAGATCTGTAGCCATATGAATTATCAGCAAGATGCTTCAAAGCCACTGGAGTCCGATATTTACATCTCCTGCACAGAGCCATCATGAAGTCTATGCATCACTTGAGTCCTACCTAAGCACTCAGCCGGGCTCTGCTCTCTCATATCCTGTGCTGCAATGAGATCAACCCAAGCTATTGTAGCCATCAGCAATATCTGGCTCAAATTTTCAGGAAAAAAATAAATAAAAAATTAAGGTTGGTCCTTATTTTATGGTTGAGAGTTTGCTTATTTCTTATGACAATGAAGTAAATAAAAAGAAAAGCACATAATAAAGCTTTTTACGTCAACATTATTTTCTCTCATTGGGTAATTATGATCTGATTTTTTCCTTCCATTACAATTTGGTGTTTTGTTGGTCAGAAAGAACTGAAAATGCTTGTAAGAAAAATCTGCTAAAAAAGAAAATCTCTCAACTTGTGCAGAAAACTGGAAGGGAAATAAACCCCCCAATAATAAAATAATACCCCCCCCACTTCTATAATTTAAAATTATAATGATTCAATAATTTTAAGACAGCAAATGTTGGGTGAGTGTCACTGGAAAATTACTTTTTGCTTTGAAAATGCAGTTAATAAGTAAAGGACTAAAAAACATAGTAAGGCAAAAAGCAAATTAAACAGCTTAAACTCGTAATTTTTAAACACATTCACCTGATTCAATATGATTTTTGAAAATGTTTATTTGCCACATTTTCCCAAGTTCGCTTTTCATCACAACTTGAACACAAAATATTATGCAAAAAGCAATCTCAATAACTCTGCTCCAACGGGGAAAAAAACCCCAGAGTTGCCATTCAACTCTGATGTGCCACTGCCCAGTTTCAAAAAATATATATTCAGATAAATAATTAGAATAACATTATTTATCCATTCCGCTGCTAATGAAGATTCTCCTGGAACTCAGTGGTAGGGGTAGTGCTTGTGCTGCAGGAAGATCTTTTTTTCGAGCCTTCCTGTCACCATGAAATTCTAAGCAGGCACAGAAAGAGGCATAAGAAACACCACGAAGTCACAGACACCAACAAGTCTGTTACAAAAGCATTTGCTGCTAGGAATATGAACAGCATTGTTTCTATTTCTAACTGCAGAATGGTTCCCAAAATGTTTTCCCTGGAGCCGTGGAAACCTGTTGTTGCAAGAAAATGAATGAAAACCAGGCTTCTTAGGTGGTGGAGTTTGCTGGTTTTTTAACCTGATCAACTCATGGGGATGAAATTTGGCTCCTGTATGTTTAGAGACTTCTGAGTTTGATTAAAACAAACAAACAAACAAACAAAAAAACCCCCTAGGTCTCAGATCCAAGAAAACCTTTTATTAGTTCTTGGGCAAGATTCAGAGTTATGTTTCAAACCAGGAAAACTCTGCCAGTGAAACCCAACATCTTTATGAGTCTCAGAGTAAATAGGGATATGAAATTCAAAAAGAGGGTTGGTTTTTTTTATTATTATTATTTTTATCTATGAACCTGTCCGAAACTGGAACATAGCCTCTTCTGAGTAGAACCCCTAGAGATCCACAGTCCCTGCTAACCCTTCAGCCTTGCATTCCTCACCAAATAGATGTCATACATCATTTCTGAAACTCAGACTGCAAATGGGAGCATTTCCTAGAGGCAGGAGTAAATGATTCCCCTGATATCTCTTTCTCATATATGGCATTCCACCACCTATTGTCCACTCCGTATGCCTCCTTCTCCCTGGTAATACCCCCAAGAGATGGCTGATGTCCTGCAAAATAACCAGAGAATGCATCTTTAATTGGGTCCAGAAGAAACTTTATTACCCTGTAGCTAGCTTCTTTGGTTTTTTCTATAACAAATTATCCTAATGATCTGACCCAGGACCAGATGTTAATTGCAATGGAAAGTAATCAATTTCCTTTACTGAGCGTGAACTCATTTGCAAGGTTAGTCAGTGAGCAGATATGGAGTTCTTAATGAGGCAAGAACCTAGCAGACCTTCTGGGTTCCTTGTGTCGATTCCAGGTTTACTGCATTGCACCCATTTTCACTCTACCCATCTTTAGCCAGGACACCCTATTGAAAAAAAAAAAAGGCAACAAAAACCCCTGCAATCTGTCTCTGATCACTTTGTAAAGTATGGAAAAAAAATAATAATGCAACAACCACAGCCATCTGAGAGCAGTAGATTCTAAGAGACAAAATCACCCTCTGTATATATAAAAATAAAAATAATAAATATGTAAATCACACAGGAAATTATGGCTAACGGCATGTTGTTTAATAGAGGGTATTATTATAAATATGGGAGATGCTCAAACAACAAATTAAGCCTGCAGTATTCTGAAAAAGAGCTCAGAGGACGCAACCTAAATTCTAACTTGGCTGCTGTCTTCAGTGCTTCTGTGCTTTCGTCTGGGTTTTATATTACCACTGAGCACAGCTTTAAGAGGGAAAGGTTGGGCCATCCAGAGCGATAAAAATATAAAGAGGGGAGGGCGATAGCAGAAGGAGGTATTTAATCTTCCAGTGAACTTCTCAGAAGATAGTTTTGTACGAAAAAGAGCTTTTGGTGGGGTTGGATGCGAAGTTATTTTCTGTCCTGGGGAGGGCAAGAGGAGGCAGGTTGTCTATTCAGCAGCCACCAGGATAGCTGTTAACAGTGCAACCTCTGGTGTATTTGCACCAGTGGAGCTGAAAATTGGAGTAAACACCATCGTTGTGAAGAGCAGTTTAGCCTGTCTACCTAGGGGTTGCAGTGGGGCAATTACACCCTACTGCTGCTTATAGCAAGTCTCCAGTCCACCCCAGCTCTGTGAAACAACCCTTTTTTTTTTGGGTTTTTTTTTTTTTTTTTAAGACAGGATAACCTTACTGTCCAGCTCCCTCTAAATTCCTAGTTCTAAACCAAACCCTCCTGCTTTTCAGGCCAATTTTTAGTGTACAAAATGCCCTATCTACCATTTTATGTGTGAAAGTGGACCATAAATTTAAATCAAGGCCTCTTACAAGAAAACTTGGTTTTAAAATAGTTAAGAATTAGCCTCACTGCATCAAGATTAAACCTCATATTTCTGTTAATCAGTAAACTTTAGCTACAAAATCAAATAGTTGTTTCTCACTGCGTAATCTTTGACAAAATCCTCTAAGGTATACCAGCTATCAGAACAATCTATATCCTAAGGATATAGATGGACAACAGGAAGAAAAGCATACCACCAGATGAGTGGTAATGATGCCTAGGACCATTATTTGAAGAAGAAGGTGTCTAACATCTACTGTCCCAGCAAATGATTCTTGGAATTCACATTCCTGGGACTGGCTGTACCATTCCTGGGAGATGATTAAGCAAACCCAGACATGAGGGCAATGTATTATGGAGGCAGTGGAGGTAGGCAGGCAAGAGAAAATCTAAGGGAAGAAGGATTAATTAAAGGGAAGGAAGGGGGGAAAAAAAATCCATCTCCATAGTATATTTTTATACATATATGTTATAGTATCTAATTGCAAAACTGAAATCTCAGTGGCCCCCAATGGAGTTACATAAAGCACTGGTAATTTTCAGTGCATTCAGCTAGAAAGGGGTATTGAAAGGTACATTCTGCACCTGTCTACATTAATAAATAGTGGTTCAGTAAGAGATTTTCTCAGTGATGAGGTCACCCCCATGTTGTGCCTACATTAGAGACCCTTTCAAAGCACACACATCAGGTTGTTCTGCTACATCAAGGACAGGGTTCAACAAAGCCCAGTAGCTTCCCCATTTTTTTGAGGTGAACACAAATCCTGGAGGTTAAGGGGGTGTGCCCATGATTGAGGAGGAAAACCTCCTTCACACCATCATCTCGTGGAGTTTCAGGGACAAAATCTGAGTAGGTGACTTAACATGAGGTGGCTTCCCCACCAAACTGAATTAATCGGGAAGGATGCTTAGGGAAGAAAATGTGTCATTATTCTGACTGAGAAGAGCAAGTCTACATCAGCTCTGCTCACAGCTCTGTGTATGCCCTGGAGTTAACTCCGGCAACAGGAGCAAACCTACTGTATTGCAGTCTTTTCCTAGCAGTCCTTCAAGCTCTCATCTGCTCTGTTTATACATTTAAAGTGGAAATTAGAGGGTCAAGCAATTGTCACAGAATTTGTGAGAAGATGGGCCTAATAACGAGTTTAGGCATCAGGCAGCTGAAGAGTTTGGACCATTGTGCTGAAGAGGTTGCCCTGGACACAGCCAGACCCAGCCCTCGATTCCATCTTACCCCTCTCTGCCTACCACAGGCAAGGAATAACTGCCCCTGGGGCTACAAGGTACTGGGCTGCTTTTGCTAAATGAATAACAGCACAGTGAACACCTCAAGCCTCTTCACCTGGAGTTTGACTTCATCTGCTCGCAGCTCTGCAAGCCCAAAGCCCGTTCATCTGCCTGTCAGATGCCAGCACAGATATCTGCATGAGTAATCACTGCAGATCCAAAACACTGCATGTGACTTAGATGCCACTTTCTCCCTCGCTTCTCCTTTCCCCATCTCACCCAAAATAACAATGACATGACTGCTATTTTCACCTGCTCCCCAGAAGAGACATCAAAAAACACTTTCTTGTCTACTTATCACCTCTCCTTTCTCCTCAGAGACTGTCCGTGCATCAAGAGAGAGAATTTTTTTTTTTTTCCCTTTCTTTTTTTCTGGAGATTCAGTGAACATGCCCTCACTTTGGTCAGGTTGCTTACAGAAAACTTTTCAGGAGAGGATACTGACTGTTACCAGGGAATGCACGCAGTCATTAAAATAAAGCTACAAAGAAACTGTACGAAATATCACAGGTTCACAACCTCTCCCATGAACCCCAGACCTCACACAAACACATTTTCTTGTTCCACAGAGGGTCAGCTTTGGACAGGCTCAGACAAATTGAGCTGGGCTTATTAGCCTGGGCTCCCAGCCAGCGTGCTGTAGCTCGTGGCAGGGTGCAGAGGCAAGGTGTGGGTGGTGGGGGAGGTGGGAAAGTGCAGATGGCATGGAAAGAGGGAGGTGGAGGCAGTAAGAGGAACGTGGGGCAGAGAGTGGGAATGCAGAGGATGCTCAGCGAGTGGTGAGGAGAGGCACACCAGGAGATGAGGTCAGAACCAAAGCAGCAGGAGGAAGGAGAACCAAAGCAGAACCAGAGCAGCAGAACCAAAACACATGGAGGAAGGAGAGATGGCAGCAAGGCATGGAGACTGCCATGATCCTTGGCTTAGTCACCCACTCCAGTGATAGCCCGTGTGTCCCAGCAAAGGCAACCCCCCATACGCGGCACTTAGCCAACTGTGCAGTGCTGCATGTGGGGAAAAAGAAACTTCTTCCTGACCCCTGCAGGCAATCAGTTTATGCCCTGAAGCATGAGATTTGATTAGCCTCATTATCTCAGCTTACATAACTGTAAACGTTATTAATGGTAATAAAATTATCTAGCCTGTTTTAATAATACAGCCACAGTATTTGTCTCGATGACCTCCCGTGGCTGTAAATCCCACAGGGGACTGGCACATGGCATAGTGGTTCTTTTTATTTATTCTAAATTTACCAGCCATTAATTTCACCAAGTCACCCCTTGTTCTCCCATTACAAGATGGAGCGAGAAGAAGCTGATTATGTCTCAGTGCACCTTTCCTAATGCCAAACAGAAATAACTCCAAGTCTGATTAATAAGTTTGGGAGTAGACACCACCAAGCCTTCAAGCCTTGGGATTAATCCTCTCTCCCTAGCTGTCAACTAATGTATTCCCATGATATCATGGGACTTGGCCTGGACTCTTTAAACTCACCATGCAGTTAAGGAGATTTAGTATGCTGGATGTGAACTCATCAGTTATCTGAAGCCTAAGCTACAGTTTTGGCTTCCAAGTGTCCCAAGGCAACCAAATTTCCCCAATCTCTGCAGAGACATCTTGCCAAAGAGAGATATAACAGGGTCACTTTAGGTTTCAGCCATGACATCTCACTCCCTCCCTGGTGTTCTGCTTTCTGCCTCTGCTGAAGCAACCAAGCCACAGTGCAAACCTCCCCATCTCCATGGGTGATGTTTCCCTCAGAGGTCCTCCCCAGCACATGCTCAGGAAGTGTTCAAGAGTTAAAAAGCTGGAGATGGCCACAAACTCTTCTTCATGTGATGCATGCTTGCTCCATACTATGAGAGGTGAAGGAAACTCTTGCCTTGTCTCATCTTATGCAAGGAAATAGCCTGGACAAATCAAATAAAGCATGAGAGAATAACCTATTCCTTGTCTTGCCTGCAGCAGAATGTACCTGTCTCTACAATTTTTATGGAAATGCTGAGCCTCTGTTCTTGTACTCACACTTTTAAATATAAAGGACGGTATTATGAGACAAAGTTAGGGAAAATTTGGAGATTAGAGGAGTAATAAAGAGTTACTATTCTATTGTACTTCCACAATACTGTACAGTGCTGTTCTGTGTTCTCACATAGGATGTGGGGGGGAATCATAACTTCAGCTTTTTTCTTTCTAAAGTAAAAATACAGTGAGATAATTCATATTACTTGGTTTGTGTTTTCTTTTTTTTTTTTTTTTTTTTTTAAAAAAAAAAAGCTAAGTTCTACCTTCATGGATAAAAAAACCCCAGTGTAAATATTTGCTCATTGTCACAAACGAGGTTGTCCCTAAGCAACTAAATAAAAATGAGCCTACTGAAGATAAACAGTAAGGTCATCTCAGAGGTTGTGTTGTAGGTCAGCCTAACGTAATTCACATCTCACATTAACCCCTTCCATTTCTTGTTTCTCCATTTGGAGAAACCATTTGTAGAACCCTCCTGACTCAAATGAGAAACCAGAGTAAAGTGTTGCTCTAGTTCGTAGGAAAGGGTGCATTCTTCAGAGACCATGTCAGGGGCAGAGCAGCAGCAGTAGGGTGAAGGATGAATTTGCTCTGCACACCATGACTGCAGCATTTGTTCACCTGTAGCATACACACTCAGGGTGCACCACAGGAGCTGTTGTGGGCAATGCCCTCCTGAGGACAGTACTGGTTTTCAGCAGAAAAAGCTGTAGAAGATCTAGATCTGTCATATCAAAGAGACTCCTGAGACTTTCTACATACTCCTCATAGTTTTGGGAGGGGGGAATGTAGTCTCCTGACTGAGGTCTCACTTGCCCATATTGCCAAAGGGCTGCTTCCCTTTGCCCTGTTCGACCAACAACTCTTCGATGTCAGAGCTGAACCCAGCCAGTATCCCCAGGCCAGGGAGAAGGAGGGTCCCAGTTCCCCACTAAAAGCAGTGAGGGTAAGGGTGGTTCCCACAAACCCCATCAGCTTTCAGAGTAAAAGCAGGTACCCCGGTAAGCCTTATAGAGAGCCAGTGACCTCCAGGCCTTCCTCGTGCAAATGCTGCTCCTCGGTTACTGAGCAGCTCAGATCTGTATAGATAAACTCTCCTCACTGAAGGCGGATCTGAATTCCCAGACCACAGCATTGACCTACTAGTTAAGCACTGCAGTGCCATTTGCTGGATTCCCAGCGCAAACATATGCTTTCAAACACAAATTGGGATTCTTCTAACAGATTAAAGCTGTTTTCCTTCCCTGGAAAACAGCCCACGAGGAAGAGAGCTAAAGGCTCGGCTGCCTCACCATGCTCCCTGGCTCAAGAGGATTTAATATTCAAGTCGCTAGTCTTGCATCCTCCCTCACCATCCCCCCTTCCCCTCAGCCCACCCCTTCTCCCCCTCACCCCCTCCTGCAGACCAACTCCACGTCTTGTGCCTTCCTCCTACCGATTTCCCTCAGGTCAGAAGAACTCTGTCATCAATCCCCCACTGAGACTTATTTCCAAAGATCAGCACTGACCCAGAAGTCACTTGGCACCGCACCATCAGAACAGCATGTGCCGGCGCTGCTGAGAGGAGAATCTCACAGAGACCGGATTCAGGATGTCGGGCCGTCTGCTAAGCACTTGTCAGGCTCCCATATTTCAGAGAGAAGTCTTTATGTAGCTGACCTGGTGACTGGAGGATGTATTTATAAAACAACACGCAAGGGCCAAGCTGGTTGACCCTGTCGTAACACTCTGCACTGCTGAGCAGAAGGGCCTGCGCTGGATACACGGTCCTCACTGCTCTCACCCAAAGACAGGAGCAGGGGTGGGAGATGGCTGATCAGAGTTTGGAACTGGGGATGGGAAGGGGGAAAAGAGTCAGTCAGTGTTGAGGATGTGCTGTGGGATGAAGGTCTATAAGGAGGATGGAGAGAGATACGTGTGAGGTACCTGTTGCATTCTGCACTCTGTCGTGGACAGAAGGTCTTGGGGTCACCTGAGAGGAGGGACCTGCATCTTAGGGTTGGTGTGAGGTAGGGACCAGGCAAAAAGGATTCTTCAGCTTAAGAGCCCTCACTAGAAGCCCTACAGAGCATGATGTCATCTTTCCTGCCCTGGGACCTTGACTGCTGCCCAGTGGAGAACAGGTGGATCAGACACCTCCATCTGACAGAGAAAATCCAAGGAAAAGGGAGAAGCAACAATACTGTCCTGTAAATATGCTTAGATCCAGGAAGCAGCAGGGCAGTACCTATATGAAATTAAGCATAAGCCAAAAGGTAGCTTAGACTTTGTGAAAGGAAGAAGAACAGAGCTCTGTGCTACAACTTTAATAGGACTTTCCCCAAAAATAGATGATGCAGAGGTATACCTTGGCATACAGGAGCTAATCCTTCTACCAATCACTTAGCAAGTGATAGCCACACCCAGCTCATCATCTCTCAAGACAACATATGTCCTTGCAAAGGAGGAAGTCTTCTCCACATAAAATGCAATTTGCAAACATCACTTACACAATCTCTGTGATCAGAGTCCAAACAAACTGAAACATTTTTCATCTCAGCCTAAATACATGCTTTAGTGCCTGCCAGCTTTGAAGACATAGAGGTTTCCCAAATCTGGGACCACTGGCTTGGATTCTGCATGCAGATGTTGGACAGCTGATCCCATAAGCAGAGAAGGGCAGATGGGGAAAAGTGCTCTCCTTTGGATACATAGATGCCAACCATAAAGGAAACTCATGACAAAATATGACTGCAATGACTGTGCTATCTGAGACTGTACCTTTTCCTGGCATACAGGGAATGCATACCACAGAGCATCAGTGCTGACTTCATCAGTGTTTGCTGGTGTTCCTAGGTGGTCAAACACCAAACAACAGTCATGTTTATTCTTTGAATAAACTGGTTTTGAAGGTGCAGATCTGAAATCTGAACCGCAGCTTTTCACTGTGGTTGGTCAGAATATGACACATGCTATTACGGCCCTGTCTTCTGGGGTGAACAAAACATATTTTTGTGGTGATATTTTCAGTTGTCATGCTCACAGCTTTGAATTTTGCATTATCTGAATACTCTTAAATCCTCAAGGGCTTAAGCATTCAGAAGAAGGGAAAAGGCCACTAATGGGAGATGGAGAAAGAATTAAAAGGAGACACAACATAATGCATAGCTAAACACAAGCATATACAAAACACACAGACAATCAACTCAGTCCTACTTTGAATGGAATCGCTCTGGGAAGAACAATTCCTTTCACTCCAGGAAATACTGGGTGAATTTCTCCAGCCCATGTTATGTAGGTCAAAGCAGATTATCACAGTAGTCCTCGGGGCTTTAACATCTATGAATATACCCAGCTGATTGCTGAGCAGGCCTTTGGAGTGCCTTGGTGTAATGTGTGCTGATGCTGTTCAGGCACAGAGGATGGGTGCATGCCTGAGTTTTTTTTGTTGCATGCCTACATTTTTTTTTGTTGCAACTCACAGTTTTCAGTGATGAGATGCTGTATTCACGTGCCAGCCTTCACTTTGGTTTCTATGCAGTCTGGGAAAGGGATACAGGACTTCAGTATCACTGCAGATCCATGGGACAGCTTTTCTTGGCAGCAGGAGATAATTTTTTTTTCCTACCCTTTTTTTTGGGATGGCACTGGTGCTTGTCTGACTCCACATGACACCAGGTTTGGTCATACCAGCTGCATGAGCTGCTTCACCTCAGGAACTTTTCAGGAGCTGGACTCGATGATCCTTGTGGGTCCCTTCCAACTCTGGGTATTCTATGATCGTGATAAACACCTCAAGACTGATGAGTGCTACGCTGGTGCAGCAGAGAGAGCACGAACATGCAGATTAGGGCAGGGGATGTCATTGCCCCTTTTTGTGGCAGCTCGCCATTGGAGCTATTTACTTATATCATCAAAACATGTCCTTTGCTGTCCTAACTTAGGAGTTCTGGTGATTGATATGGATGGGGCTGACTCCAGACACTGTTCCCCTCTAACCCAGCTGAGTGCCTCAACAGTGACGGCAGGACTGAAGCCACTTCCTTTCCCAGTGTCTCGACAGAGGATGGCTCCAGCAGGAACCAGACCTGGCATCTGTTGCATGTTGCGTTAGGACCCCGGGCTGTGAGCAGTAGCAGCATGGAGCAGACGTGCCTTCTGCTCTGCTGCCTTGTCTGTGGGGAGCAGCAGACGCTGGGGAGAGGGGGAGACAGGCACCGCTACAGATTCGTTATCATAAAACACCAGGAGCCTTGAGTCAGAGCACGGGCCAGGTCTTGAGGCGTTTTGGTCTGCACTATCCCATCACACTTCCAGCTCATTTTCAGGGTCCTTCTCTCCCTCTTCCCCCTCCAAGTAAGGACTGAGTTATCAAATCCTCAGTATTCATCCCACGGTACAGTTAAACCCAACATTAATTCTTTGCTCTCCCATCTCACAATTTCTATTTCAACACCTCTTGGTATCTTGGGACACAGCCCTTATACTCTAGCCCACAGGTAAATCCTCAGAGGTGGCTGTTTCCACTCTTTCTATGCCCACTGCTTTAAGAAAATATAACAAAAAACTGCCCACATTAGTATACAGAGAAAGGCAATTTATACAGGGCATTAGGCATGCAGTATAAATGAGACTACAGGAAGAGCAGAGTGAATGGTGAATGTTTATGGAATAAGTTAACAACTGGGAATGATGTTGCATTTTCCATGCAAGCAGACAGACAGATATAACATGGTCCCAATAGGGAAGAATAAATCCCTGTAGTTTGTGGCCTACTTTCAGCTTCATTAATGGAATAAAGGCCAGGAGGCATGATGTCATGAAATTAGCTTCCTAATTAAACATTGCCTTTGCCTCTCTTCCCCTCCCCTCTCTGGATGAAGTCAGTGCCTTGTTGGCTCAGAATGTTTGCTATTTGTCAGGGATTGAAACTCCTTCTGAGGGGGGTGTTTAGATATCTTTACCAGCATCACATAACAGCATAATCTACAGCTTAAAGCCCAGAGACTGGCACCTTAGCTTCTCAAGACACCTTGAAAGCCAAGGGACTCTACGATTCTCAGGCATACCCAAGTCCTTTCAAACACCTGCTCATGCAACATTCTCCAAGAAACTCTGAAGGAATGTGCTATGTAGAGTGTTTATGGATCCTAAAGAAAAATTGCTGGCTGGAACATTTCAGTGATACAGCTCTTGCTCTGAATTTGTTCTTTCATCCCAACTTTTCACATAAAGAAGAGTCAGAACACTTGCCATAACTTTGGAATGTTCAAGCCAACTGAGTGGTGAACCTGCCTTGCTATGTAGTAGAAGATTGGGTCTTTGTTGTTCTGTCCTCTCCTTATTACCCCATGTCCATCACTGCTGAAGAATCAGCCTGATGGCATGAGAAGTTGGAAACAGATTAGAAAATATTTTCTTTCCTTCCTTGCTTCCTTCCTTGCTTCTTTCCTTCCTTCCTACCTCCAGTCATGTACAACAATGCTGAGGAGTTGAGTCTCTGCCTCACCAAAGGGCACCATCTCCTGCTTAAAAGCAGTGAAAAAGTAAACACAGATGATATTCCACTGAAGAAGGGAAGATTTAGCCTTTTCTGCTTTTGCAATCTGCTAATTGGTAAAACCACTTCCATGGTTTGTTCTTGTGGTAGGTGACTCATACACAGAAGAAAAAATAATCAATATTTCCCCCAATATATAATATTATGGCTTTCAATAGTTACTCCAGAAAAAGACCAAAATTCGGTACTGTCATAAAAAAATTGTTCACAAGCTTTCAAACTAATCCAAAGTTTGTGGCAGCCTAGTAGTTTCTTGTAATGTAATATCCTTAGACAAATCCTTAACATAGTTATAATCATAGGTAAACAGTAAACCGGATCTCTCCCGAGCTTCTGTGCATCCACCACTGGCCTGAACAAGTTTTTTACTCTTTACAAATCTGCAATATGGGGAGTGCACTGACCTTTCCCCCAGAAAATACCTGTGGCCTTACTTTGTCCACTCAGCTAAAAATGCTGCAAATACAGTATGGCCATGAATAATAGAGAGCCCAAAAGCTGATGTTGCCAAGAATGGGTGACTCAGGAAGTGGTTCAGACATATGCATGAGAACATTTAGCCCTGCAATTCATCAAATGTAGATGTGTTGCTCGTATTTATCATTTTTATTCCAATAACAAAACAGAATCTACTGTATTTATTTAAAAAGTAACAACCTTTGCAGTAAACGAGCTTCTTGAAGATAAGCACACCGCAGCGTGAACCCAAGATCCCGCTCTCCTTGCTTCCCTCACTCAGATTGTGTCATGAGGATACACGTCCTGGTATATCTCTATGTTATGGCTCATGGTGTGAGGAAGGAACAACCCACGGAGTTTTAGATGGGACAATGCTCTGGTTTGCTCATGTTAATCTCCATATATAGACCCCACAGCACTGGAACCACTCCAGCTTCCAACTTAGGAGCTCCCTACTTCCCCTTAAATTCCATGTGTAAAATCCTCCAATGTGAGGATTCAGAAATGAACTGAACTGCTCTGAAAAGGTGAATGTGTCATTGGAGTGTGTCTGATATTCAGGGACTCAAGCTCTCTTTGCCTGAGCTGTCTACCCACACCTCAAGAACCACACTGGTGCTGACAAACCGAGACAAAAAGCAAGAAAGTGATATGCACCAGGTCAGGAAGGGAAGGGGTAGTGGGGCTGTGTGCCAGTGATACAAAACTCGATCTATATCCTTAACCCCAAATCAGACATCCTCTCTACCCTGCACCGCTTTCTGCTCTGTCACACAACTCCCAGTGTGACACTACTACAGGGCATCCCTGTAATGTATGTTAAGTAAGTGTGTGTCTCCGGGTGCGCTTGTCTCCCATCGAGATGGAGCTATTTTCTCTCACTCGGCATCTTTTGTGCAGGTGCGTGCTTTACAAACAGAAAAATCAGCACTCTGCAAAAGTGTTTCTGTTAACATTTATCACCCCTTCCCTTAGTCATCACCACAGCAGCCCTCCCGGGGGAATGGGAATGCTAATTCAAGGGAAGATGTAATGCTAGACCATTGGGAGCCCTGGATTAGAACAACAATACAAAAGGGAGAAGGAGGAAAAGAGAGACAGGAAGGGAGAAAGAGTCCTAAAGACAGAGGTAGAGAAAGAGTTGAAGTCTCATTCCCTTTTATTGCAGCCCCATGCTTTTTAATTTTTCCGCCTGAGTAAATCCTTCCTCTGTGATCCTGTTGTTAATGAAAAAGTCCATTGCGGTCACTCTGATGGCTTTAAGCTTATGCTTGTACAATGGTTTCTTGAATCCCAGAGCTGTTAATATATCTGGAGTGGAGCAGCTGCAGGGCAATCTATTTCTATGATAATGTGTATACAGGGGTTTTATCTTTTTTTTTTTTTCTTTTTTTTTGGAAGGGGTGGGTGGGAAAGGAAGGCAAGAGTGATTCCTAACTGTTATCCCCTTTCCTCTCCTTCACCTCTTATCTTTCTTCTAAATATCTCTAGAGAGTCTACCCATAGCCCTGGGTGTTACTATACAACTTTAGTTTTGAAAGGCCACTGTTAGGGGCTGAAACTTTATCTATAAGTGAGTGGTATAAGGCTCAGTGTTGCCATTGCAAACCATAAATGTACAATGGTTAATCTCTATAAAGAACTAGGCTGGCAAAATGAAAATCCCAAGATATCCCAAAATGCTTTCAAACTGCAGCAAAACCTCTGGTTCTGAATTCCAGGAGTAAAATGATTTCAGCCTTCCAGAATTCCCATAAATACATAGTGATTGAAATTGAAATCTGGAGTTTCACCCTGTAAAATTGCAAAATGTTACAATATGAAACCAAATAATTTTGCAGACTCCATCCAAAACTGACAGCACTTGTGTTTGAGCCATCTATGTGTTGTAGTACCATATAGAAACCTATTATGTCTATGTAGTTAAATTTAGTGCTTATTTCCCTTCCACACAGGTTGATCCAAAATTATGTTCTCTTTTCCCCTCCATTCCTATTTCTAATTGAAGTTTTGAAAATTAACATGATATAAGAAGCTGAAATCTAAAATGTCTAAGCTGCCCCTGAAAAGACAACAAACCTCCAGCTCCATCCCCTCATCTTCCCCTATAAAAAGTCAAATGTATTTTTGATGGGAAAAAAAAAAAAACACATACGTTCGCTACAGTTTTCTAGTACACAATATTCCTATTTTTAGCATGAAGTGTAGTAGAGTGAGGATTGCCCTACAAAGCTAAGCATGACGTGTTAAAATAATCAGCACACTGAGACACAGAACTTTGCTGTATTATTTCTAGAGATCCTTTGGATCTCATCTGTGTAAGAAAGGAGAGACTCTCTTTGGTTATATGCAGCAAAAGCACATTCAACTTGAAGACACACAATTATCTTCTTAAAACTCTGTTGAAACCAGAGAGCCCTGTGCAGGCAATGAAGAGGCAGTGAAGATGTCAACTCATCTTCTTTTACTTTCTAATATTGTCCAAACCCAAATAATCCAACCCTCAAACTTTTTTAAGTGTTGGCATCACAATCTCAGTCTTGGTGAAGGGTGTGGTTAAAACACAGCAAAAAATCAAGGTGTTTCCTTTTTGTTCTTCAGCATCCCATTAATAGAATGATTGTTCTAACTTCCCCCCTACTCCCCTGTAATTATTTAGAAGATACTGTCACAGAAAGGCCAGATAGCAGAAAATGTTTGCTGAAAGACACAGTCTTTCACAGATATACGTTGGGGCTAAAAAGGGCAATGGCACTTCAGTTATGTTTACTGAAGAAAAGAGCATTTGCAGAACTTACTCAAAGGCTTTTGGGATGCAACCCTCCCACTTTTATTCACTGTTTTAAAAAACCATATAGCAATATTTATATTTTTTCCCCCCTGTACTTCTATATGATAAGGCAAGTATTCTTGTAGTAAATCCAGGAAAATGAAAAATTCAGTGACCAGGTTCCTGCAACTCTGCATTTTTTTCAATCTAAAGACAACACTGTGTCAGTGAAAGGTCTTGTTTGAGCAGCTGGAGACTTGAAGATTTACATTTTTAGGCAGTGTAAAATAGTTTGCCAATAAGAACAACTCAGAAAGTGAAGGGAAAATTTAATCTGAAGTTTATTCAAATGCTCGACCTCTATTTAGCTGCAGCTCAGCTAATGATCCTTAAGAGCGCTCTACCTGTCCGGTTGTTGCAGGTTATACTCTAATAATCATTCCCCATATTGAATTAAGTTGACACTGAATCTGCAATTAAAAAATAAATGTGACAGAGCAAGGAAACAAGAGGAACTTATTTGACAAAAACAAGCAATGATTCATCTGTAATCTCGTATATCAGGCACACTGCCTTCACTGTAGTGAGATGTGTTACTCGGTCAAGCTTCTGTTGACATGTTTTGACAAAATTCCTTTTTCAGGTTGTTTGCTTGATCCTAGAGTGCACAAGATTAGAGCCCTGCTGTTTTATACATTGTATGCGCTCCTAATAAGGAACAATGTCTGGTCCCTAGAGGACTTAAATTAAAACAGACATGACAAGCAGAGGAACAGCAATAGAAGCAAAGACAAAAGTTGAAGGGCATTGTTATCAGAGTGCTCAAATGCTACAAGCTTTCAGGAGCCCGTTCTTTTGATTGTTGTGCAGAGGACAGTGGAGTCTGGTGCAAACACCGGTTCTGGATGAGAGAACAGGACAGCTGGGTTTGCTGCTGTGTGGACACATCTCCTGGCTCCGAATGAGCTCATGCATTTGTACCTCAGAGTTCTCCTCTGGTGTAGCCATTGCTTGGAAATCACTCTGAAGCTCTGAGGTCACTTTCTTGCTTTTGAAACCGTTTTTTAAAAAACAAATGCAGAAGGCTGGGTATGAATTTTTGTAACTGAAACTATGTATGTTGAATGGTGTTGGGTAGGACTGAGCTGCAACCTGCACCGTGGGCTTGGAGCTGTGTTTGTAGCTCAGACAGCTTTCTCCAGAGTCAGAGTCTTGAGTTTTCTGTTCTCTAACAAAGGTACAGGACTCCCATTTAGAGTCACCACTGAAGACCAAAGAGTTTTGAATTGAAGGACAACATCAAAACAAAACTGCATCATGGACCCAACTGAGAATAATATGTCTGGCTAGTGTAAGGGCCAAGTCCTGGCATCTTAACTGGATCATATGGCTTGGGAAAAATACTTGCTCTGTTTACCTACTCCTGTGTGGGCCTTGAGTTGGAATGGTGATGCTTCCAGGAAGTCTGCAACTGTGTGCAAAGGGAGGAATCACTAACCCAAGACCAGGATGGTGATATACAAGCAATTGAAATGGTCCATTTTCAACTCCAGAAAAGAAAAAGGTGTTGATTCAATGGGGAGAAAAGAAAAACAACAAAAAAAAGAAATTATTTAAAAACAAAAAGGAAGCTGGACCCACACCAACTCAGCCTTTACAAAATCCAAACTTGGCCTCAACCTTGCCACAAGACAAAGATGAACAGCGCAACTCCCTCTCCAGAGGGTCCTACCAGCACATATCACAATAGTAACAGCTGAACTGCAAATGCTTTGTAGCAGGTAGCCTTTAAGGACCTGGGAAGGCAGCCCACTGCCTTATTGAGCTATTACCTCCTATACAAACATTGCATTTACTATCCACATCGCTACCAGAGGCACTGCAGTTACGTCCTGGCTCGCCAGGCGCAATGGCTGCTGCTCCGCTCTCCACCCTTTCTGATTTTTGTGGACCCATGCTTCCTTGTCCTTGCTGTCCTCAGGAAAGAAGGAATCTGGGACATTGATGCTTCAAAGCCCACTGCTCAATGCAAAGCTGTAGACACGTGCTTCCATTCGGCCATTATTTTCTGCTTTAGACGAGCAAAACCAGATTAGCTTTACTTCTACCAGAAACTTTAGACTTTGAGAAAGCAAGAGCGCTCCTGCCTTTAGTCTAAAATTACAGCAAATATAACTTTATACACTTGTTGCAAAGCTACACTGAAGCATCATGTCTTTTTAGCTGCTGCAAGGAACACCAAATAATAATGCAGCTTGCAAATTATAATTTTTAATACAGTAGTTGCTGGCTCAGGCAAAGCAAGTGAAGGGTGGGGGAAGGGGGCGGCAGAAAGCCCAAAAGGATTCTGGGTATTTTTTTCCTTTTACCTCATTAAGCTTTGCTTCCAATTACATTTTAATGATGCTTGATGTCTTCTGTATGCTAGCATTTACTGCAGTCTCTTTAAATTTAATCGTCTTGATAATGGGTTACTCTGACACTGCAAATTAGGGGCTGAAAGAAACCTTTTGCCACATCCAGAAAAAGCTGTATGTCCACTCCACAGCCTGTTGCTACTCAGCAGGAAATAGCAGACTGGTATTTCTGCCTCATGGCATCCTCCTTCGTAAATGGTGAATTAGGATGAACAAATCACATGTTGGGGGGGGGGGAAGAAAAAAAGAAAAAAAAAGATATGTATTTCTGGAAAGTTGTTTTCTATCAGTGTGTTTGAAACCACTTTGGGGTATAGGGCATCATTTTGAGCCATTCATTTTCTCCAATTTTCACCACACTCGTTAGGAGATCTAGTGGTTGTTTCATGTTGTAACTGGGAGCTAAGGGGAATTTATGGAATTGTTTTTTAAGGTAGTCTTACCTTTTTCCAGCACCTCTCATCCTCATACAACGGGCATCTAGGTAGTATCTATGCAAGCTGTAAACTCACAGCCTCATGTGGAAAGATGAAGGGAGTAAAATTAGAGGCTCATCACCCACATATTTTCTCACTTGCTTGTGCTGTATTTTGGATACTCCGTTTGGTATCAGTCTATATGACTTCCCATCTTCAAAACATCTAATCACCTAGCAACCACTGGGTCAACACCCTTTCTAGGAGTCGAATATTTCCATATCCCTTCTTATTCTAGGAGCACAATAAATGGGAAAAAGTCTGCAGGAAAAGAAAAGAGCCGATACAAGGAGAAAGAACACTTGGGGAGAGGGAAAAAAACAAGTGCCACAAGTCGTAAGTAATTTTGGTGGTGTACTGGGATTTAGGTCAGGTCCAGGTTCTGCTGAGATCTAGAGTTTTCCCTTTCTTAAAGTTTAAAATCCTTATTGAAAAAGCAATTGTGAGCAAAAAGAGTTTCAAAGAAGCTTTATGGATTTGGATCTTAATTCAGAATTCAGTTACATTTCCTATCTTCCATTTGGTAATATTTCACTCTGCCAAATTATTACTTCACTAGAAAGTCAGAGAACCTCCAAAACACATGAGAGCTCTGAGTAGTTGAGTGGAATAGGTCCTTCAGCCACACAGATAAGCAGCAAAACATCATTTCATTAACCCCTCTTGTTTTTCCATTAGAAAAATGAACCTGCAGCGTCAGCTTGATCCCTACCTTCTGAGCATCAGCACAGTACTGATAAATTGCACTGACAATGGTGTCAATAGATTCAAAAAGGGTAAAAGTAGAGCAAAAATTCCAGTTTCTTTCCAGCTGTTATCTTCTACTGCTAATGGAGCTCAATAGTGGAATAGACAGGAGTGGTGAAATCCTTCCCGTTCTCCATCTCACAACAGCATCTCTTCCAAAAAGAGTGGAATGTCACTGAGATGAGAACACGATTTTGGTTCAGAAGGTGGCAGGCTGGTGCAAACAATGCAGATCCTTCTCATTATGTTTACAGAAAGTAACTAGTTCGCTTAATGGCTGTCCCATTAAAGACAATAATTAAATAGATTATGGAAGCTGAACTAATCTAGCAGCCTCTATGACAAAGACAAACATTTATGCTTTAAGTCTGATGGATCACCTTTTTTTTTTTTTTTTCTTTTTCTCCCTCTTGTCTTTTTTTTTTTTTTTCCCCCTGGAGGAACTGTTCAAGTATATCAAAGGCCATAATTTCAGTTAGTTCTGAAGGTCATGATGGAAGGGATTACTCCAGATTTCCCTGTGGCTACATCCTGTAAAGGACTAGCCAGTTTATATTTATATTATGGTTCTCAACTGAGAGCTGATTTTTCTAATAGTGAGTTTTATAAACTCTAATCTCTACAAAATGGGCTGAATTCCTTACCTTATTTTTCTCAAACTGGGAGAAGGTCTCTGATCTACCATGCTTCCACCCCCCTTGCCCTGATTCCTTGAAGAACCATGAAAGCACAACGTGTATAAAAATACATTCATGAAAGTGTTTGAAATTTCTAAAATTAGTATGAATTTGTCTCTCAAAGTTGGCAATTTTTCAAGTGGCTTCATCCCTAAACTTTTCTAACGTATAATTTTTACCTCCATTGTTTTCATTCCAACTCATCTCCTTTGTTGTAAAATAAATTTAGAAAGTAAAAAAAAAAATCCATCCAAAACTCACAAACCTTCCTATTTTAACCTTATAAATGAACTTGAAAGGAAATAATATCCATTACTGCCAAGATGTCTCTCTTACAAGCAAGCACTACTATTTTGGGGAAGCAGAATTTGCGGAAAGAAAATCCTGGCTGTTCTTCTCAGTCCTAAAATAATCCTTTATATATTTTTTATTTGTTGGGAGGTTTTTTTCAAGGGGTTGCTTTTGTTTGTTTTTAAGGATCTGATTTAGGTTAAGAACGGCATAAAAAACCCAATCAATATCTCAAGGAAAATGTCTCACTTCAAACAATGCTCAGCCTAACACATCTCCATTTGTTCAGCTTCCTCTCCATTTCAGTGCTATTTTAATGGGGTCTCCTCCCTTTTGCTCTAAAATAATCCCCTTACATCTTTAGAATCAATTTCTCAAATGCCCCAAATGCCATCCTGTTGCTTCTCCAAAACCCTTGGAAATGGACTGGAAACCAGAGAGGGTCAGGCTCTCTCTCCAGAGGTTTCCAATGCCCGCTGAATCAAGAGGGCATTTGTTTTACTGAGGAAGGCTACTCTCCTCAGCACATTCATGTTTCTGCATGAGTGCTACACCAAGAACTGGCATGAAGGCATAAAATACAATATAAAATAAGTGGAGTGCTGTGCCCAGCTCTGGTCCCCCAACAGGAGAAAGACATTGATCTGTTGGAGTGAGTCCCGAGGAGAGTCACGAAGTTGATCAGAAGGCTGGAGCACCTTTCCTGTGAAGACAGGCTGAGAAAGCTGGGGTTGTCCAGCCTGGAGAAGAAAAAACTCCAGGGAGACCTTATAGCATCTTGAGTACCAAAGGGGTTACAAGAGAACTGGAGAGGGAGTTTTCAGAAGGACATGTAGAGCCAGGACAAAGGGCAATGTCTTTAAGCTGAAGGAGGGTAGATTTAAATTAGGTATTAGGGAGAAATTCTTTACTATGAGGATGTGATGCATTGGAACAGGTTCCCCAGGAAAGCTGTGGATGTCCCATCCCTGAAAGTGTTCAAGGCCAGGCTGAAAGGGGCTTTGAGCAGCCTGGTCTAGTGGAAGGTATCTATGCCTATGGCAGGGGGGCTAGAACTGGATGAGCTCTGTGGTCCCTTTAAAGACAAACCATTCAATGATTCCATGATTATGTAACACTTCTTTTCTATTTAAATCACAAAAGTTACCCCAGGTTACTTTTCTGTCTTTGGATGAGCATGACTGTAATAAATACAGCTTTCACCTGGTCCAGGATCGACACTGACACATGCAAGAAAGGTGAATACATGGAAGTTTTGCTTTTACATGAGCTGCAGAATTTGTGCTTACTTGTGTTATCTATTGCTATTTTGCAAAAAGCAACTACCTCCTCCTATTCACAAGTGGGGAAGTTAAGGGATTTGCCAAAGTGCGTTAAATAAATCTGTGGCAAAACTATGACTAAACCTCCATTCTCTGTTTTTGTCATTTTCCTCTGGGCTTTCCTAGGTGATAAACTGATCTCCTGTCACCTGTTGACTCTAGGGCCCACATTCTCTTAATTATCATCTGGGCTCCTATTCCAGTCTAAAATAAATAAATAACTAATGAGGAAAAAGGATTCTTTCTACAGATTCCCACTACCTTGAGTCTCCTTTTCCTCTCTGCCAGCCCATTTATCATTCAGGGAACATAAATAATTGAGAAGAATAGTACATAAAATTAATTGTAGAAAACACAGGCTTTTAAATTCTCATCTGCATTAAAAAATAAAACAGGGACGCTTGAGCACTCCATTTTGTAAAGTCACTTCCAGCAGACTTTCTGCATCTGCATAGAATTAGCCGCAAGACTTAGCAGCACCATTCATCCTGTGAAGATGTTCTTATCTGGCACCCATAGATCTATATCATAGGAAAGCATTAATTGAATATTTATTGACGAACACCAGAGAGAGGCGAGAAAGAGAGGCTGACTGGGAATGGAAGAAGACAGAAAGAGGGGGAAGTGAGGTTGGGAAAGTGGGAAGAAGAAGCTGATACAGCTTTTCAGGACATAATAACAAAATACTGTGTGTTTCAGGACACAGAGGAGTACATTTCAGGACAACTGAAATGTTACAGCTTTAAAAAAAGACCTGAACAGAAAGGCTACAATACTTTGTACTGTTGCCCTCAGCACATCCAAACAGAATGAATCTGTCCAGTACACCCAGTTGCCATCACTTCCAAGAGCAACCTCTGCCATCTGCTATCCACATAAGGGATCAACAGAGGCAGTGAACAAGCCCACCAGAGGACTAGGTTGAATCCTGAACATCCTGTTCTACCCAGTTTTCCTAAGGAAACAGGGTTTACAGAGCTGTGCTATGTTTATTACCTATCTCCTTGTCCCATTCTTTCTCTGTCAATATTTCTTGTAGCAACTGGGCAATTTTAACCAAATTTGACAGATTGAGAGAAAGAAAATTCTTCAAGACAAAAAAAAGACATTACTTTTCGTGGATGTTTATGAGACTAGACAGCTGAGTGAAGGAAAGCTTTGTAAACCTCTTTTGAGAGAAAACTGAAGTATGTTCACCTCTTTATATTAAACACTAGAGATTCTACAAAGAGCGTGTGGTGAGAGAAAGGAGGGAGATTGGATAACATTGGAAACCAGGCCCCATTCCCTCTGCTGCACAATGTTATTTTCCACATCAGCCCTTAACTGCATTCCAACCATAAATAAAGAGACGTAACTGCTATCTGGCAAAAATGCTCTGTGCCCTCTCTTTTCTACTTCCTTCACCTGAGGGAGTAGCCTGTGCTGAGAGCAAAGACTTTGCTCTGAAGATTTTATGGGAAATGTTTCTTATGCACTGCTGTAGATGACAGGCTGATGAAGAACAGGTGGAACAAAATGCTCCAGGATACTGTGGAAAGAGGAAAAAGTAGAAAGGGAAGTAGAAACTGGGACGAAGCAAGAAACAGGGAATAAGGAAGGGATAAGGTGGTAAGGTTAATGTGTAAGTTCTGTTTGGGTCAAATAAATGGTCTTGGGATCAATGAAATCAGTGCTGTCATTGGACCGCTTGAACCTGCAGTTGTGTCACAGGCTTAGTATGGGTGTGTGGTGTCTAATTTTCTCATCTCTCAGAGGTTGAGACATGTAGCTCTTTTTCACATAGTTGGAGAGGGATGTTGGGCTGCAGGAGAGCAGCACTGGGATTCTTGAGCCCAACCACACAAGTGTCACTCAGAAACAGAAGTGGAACAAGGACATTCTTTGGACCAACCAAAGTTAGGTTATTGCACTGCATGATGGTATGACATTAAAAAAGGGGAAAATGCAGGCTGAATACTTGCAGGAAATGAAATGTTACAATAGGCTCCTGAGAGAAGTGGTGAGGGCTACTTGAGATGTTAAAAACCAAGCAAAATAAAATACCAGAAAAGACACATCAGGAGACACTGTCACATTGTCCTCACTTCACTGAGACTGTCCCAGTGATTTTTTAACTGTTGGTATAGAAACCTATCTTCCTTCCCCACCTGTTTTTATTTTTTTTTTTTTTTTTTTTTTTTTTTTTTTTTTTTTTTTTTTTTTTTTTTTGAAAGAGCTCCCAAACTTTCTTTCAGAAGACATTGAGATTCTCAACTCACACACTGCTATTGACAGAAGACCTCAGGTTTGTTTGCACCTTGACTGGGAGTCAGATAATCCTGACAAAAACATTGCAGAGACACGGCAGCTTTGCTCTCGCCAGCAAACTCACTGATGTGTGGCCCAAGGGTGTGTGTGCCACTGTTGTGCTTCTCTTAAATCTTTGTTTTTATAGTGCAGGCATAGCAAGAAGACAGATGATGCCAGCTCCAGCATGGGGGGTACATGCCTACCCCTCTCCTCTCCACAAATCTCTTGGGGTCGTCTCTGCTCATGAGCCTCTAATAAAAGGACGAGTCCCTCTCCATGTTGTTGTCCATGGGTTCACTTTTGCTCAGAAATTCCTAAGGGTTTCTAGGAGAAAAGATGGTCCAGTGGTTAAGGGCTAACCAAAGGCTCAAGAGATGTGGTTTTAATTCCCTCTGTGGTTTCAGGCAAGACACTTAGCCCGACATCCACATAGCAAAATGTCAAAACACTGCATTTCAATGCAGTCAGAGACAAAGTGCTTCATGGTGGAAATGCCAAAGGAAAAAACAAAACCTTTGGGTTTTGAAATTGGGCTTTTCTTTTCAAAATGCCTTTGTTGAAAAAAAAAATAAGAAAAAGGCAAAAATGGGTATAATTAGGAAAAAAAATCCAAAACAATAATTACGTAACTTTCCATCTTCTGCCCAGTATGAAGCAAGGCAAGAACAAAGCATTTCAGATTTACCCTGAAAGAGGTTAAATCTTTTTCTTTGTTTCACATAAAAATTGTACATTTTGATTCAGCTTAATTTGAAAGTGGGTTTCTCCTCAATCCAAACTGAAATCCTGCCTTGACCAACCAGCACAAAATTCAAGCTCCAACTGGGAAAGTATAAAGAAAATTGAGGAGAACAAAGAAAAGAGTTGACAATGAGATAATTTCAATTTTCTTCTCATTTTGCAGTTGTTTTTCTTTTTTTCCATAATAAACAAAAGTAAGCCAGGAAGACAAATCTAATAGGGGTGAGAGTCTCTTTGAACATATGTTCTTGACACAGAGATTTCTGGAAAAAAAAAAATAGTCTGGCTATCAGCCAGTTTCTCTGCTTAAGGCTGATGTGACAATTAATTAACTAAAATGAGGAATATATCTTTAATGCACCAGTTATATATGTGTAAGTCGCTCTGTTTATTTATCTGTTCATTTTCTCCCCCTCTTTTTTTGACCACCAGACATGGGACATGAGACACTTTAAAAGCCCATTGCTTGGTAAGATTTTGATCGCAACTTTCCTGTGGTGGTGGAAGAACTCTGGGAGGGTATTCAACATTTCATCCACAAAGCGTTTAAAGGAAGAGAGAGCGAAAGACAGAAAGGAGGACAGAAAGAGAGAACTAAGGAATTCAGAGGGATGCATTATTCAGCACGCTTGGAAATAACCCTTTTCACTGGCTCCACTAAGCCCAAATGCCCTGGAGGTTTTCACTATCTATCTTTTTCCAATGCAGCTCAGAAAAAAAGCTCACATCTGTCAAGATCACAGTTTCAAGAGTCCCAATTTATTCAGCTGAATGGGATAAAAGCGCCTGTTGGAAAAAGATTTGAAAGGGGGGTGGGGGAGGGAGACTGTCCAGTTCCTACATCTATCTTTCTAACTCTGTGTGCGTGTGTATAAAACACGCTCGTTCAAATATACACACAGGCAAAGCTGCCTGCATTTCTTCCAGCACAGGACTGTTTGTCTAACTTCACGCAGGGCAGTTCTGCAAATCTCACATCTGTCAAGAGCTGGGCAGATTTACATGCATTGACCTATAGATATGCAGCCTAAGCACATATGGATATGGTATAAGGAGATATAGATATATACAGGAAGCTGGGAGTGTGAGGAGAAGGGAATATAAAGGAAAAGCTTAAAAATCTTGTTGACTTTTTTTAATCTCTGCCCTTCTTGATCTGCTAAATGCTGTCACAAAAACATTTATTAATATGCAAATTCTAAGTAGCAATCTGGAGCCAGTCAGGTTGCGCTAATTTGCACATTAATATCCCTCTTCTGGTTTGCCTTTGCTCTCCAGCGGAGGAGAGGAGACAGAGGAATCTCGTGCTGTATCCTTTTAAAAGGCTGCCACGGCGGTGGTCCAAAGTTTCATTTGAAATTCTGATGCACATTTGAAGAGGAGGAATACAAACAGCATCTAACTCAGATGCAGAGAACAGGGCAGAGAGAGAATGGAGCGGGTACGAGAGAAACTACTGCCAGATGCTTTCCCCCCAAATCCCATAATTGCACCATAATTGCAGGCTGCAAAGAAGGCAGCACCATAATGAAATTGGTCTCAGAAACTGGCTTTGGAGTTCTGATTGTTTTCTCCTGTGGACTGATTTGTGTTTTCTATGGCCTGGGTTTTCTTCTGAGTTGGATTTCCCTGTAGTTCACAGATTGATGGGAGGGGGAAGAGTGGGGGGAAGGGAAGTGGGGGCAGCAAAGGGAGGGGTAAGGGGAAGGCCATCTCTCTAAGTAGGAGGGGAAAGGAGAGAGAGAGAGAGAGGGAGAGACAGAGAAAAGGAGAAGGAGAGGGAAGACCTTCCTTAAAAAATTACTTTTCTCTTTAAATTTGGTTGTACAGAATCAGCACGTAGTAGGCTCAAAATACAGAAAGGAAGTTGATTCTTCATACAGTATTTGGGAATCACTTTGCTTCTAGACACAGCGATAAAATACCTGCGTCCAAAAGCTATGAAGGATTCAAGAAAGGTCTGCCCAATGCTCCTAACTGCAAAGGTCTCCCCTAAAAAATTACCTGGCCTGAATTTGCTGCAGGAGTCCTGACACTGTCTAGCAGAATATTTTTGCCTTCCTTTTACACCTTTATTTGAGCATTTACTTATGGTCAGTGTTGGAGAAGAAGCTGCTGGGTGAGATGGAGTTTTAGTCTAAGTCAGTAAAGCTCCTAGAAAAGCGGGGGTTTTGCTTAGGTGACCAAGTCTGTAAGTAATCATGAAAGCTCTATACTAGAGTAATAAGTGTCTGACCTAGTACTTATGGGCACATTCCTGGAACTTGCTTAGATATGCTCCCATGTATGGCACATTTCCTCTTGGAGAAGGTGAGGCTGGGGAATAGAGTCTTGAATTAGCTTGTTTACTTTATTAAGGCACCTGAATGCTTTAGAGTGTCAGTGTTGGGGAATGTTTCCTTTAAAAAAATTGTTTTTACAAAGAAACTGAAACACTGAAGCAATAGACTGGATAGATTCTCTAATGGTCTTTCAGGCCTTCCAATCTTATGTTAGACTGGGAGATTAAATCACTGTTTTCCTATATATTCAGTCCTAAAACCAAGAGAAGACTGGTTTTGTGATGTGAACATAGTCAGCCATCCCTAGTATAACTTAAAATGATTGAGATCTCCATACCCTGGACTTATTTCTCCAGGGATTACATTGAGACCTTCAGCTTGCTCTTATCATTTGATAATAGACCCTTTTCCTCCTGGCTGCCCTAAGTCAAATGTAGTCCAGAGACCCTGAGGTGAAAAGATCCCTTTCAGCCAACTTGATCAATAGCCCAAGTCTGTTTTGGGAAATTGTCAAGCAGATTTGCCAGCGAGGTCACCAAGTGTACTTACCCAGACTTTCATTCATGGTGTTATTTGTAAAGCTCATGGTATTTTATTCACACACTGCAAAAAGCAAGAGTTCTGTTATGGACCAAAGCCATGAAGTCCCTGTTGGTACAGGTTCTTCATTGCGATTAAAAACTGTAATTTTTCTGGTAAACTGCTGTAGCATTATATGCCTGTACTTTACACATATGCTTAAAGATACAAATGAGAGGTGAAGAAATGCATCTACTCATCTCATTTATAAGTGCAAGGCAGAGATAATGAGGATGAAACATGTCTCGCCTCATTTTAGCTACCTCAAACACAAAATATCTAATTTAAACTAGTTGTCTATAGATCTTCTAGCTTAAATAAGGAAAAACATCTGTCTTGGAAGAGATTTGTCCTATTCTGAGACAGCTACCTGCAGTAGGTGTGAGAATGGAGGCACCTTTCTCATCACTGTCTGCAGAAGAACCATAAAATCTGGTTTGAATTGCATGCATTATTTTGAGCATTGCATGCTCAGGGAGCCTGAAATCCAAGGATATGATCATGCCTCCTTCCAGGAAGTAAAATGCTTGTGATCTGAATTCTATCCTTTGGCTCGTGAGGACCTGCACCTTGTGCCAACATTTATCCTACTGCAAAGTCAATGTAAAAATCCTAGCAAAAAAAGAAGGATGCTGCTCTCTTTTTCTTAGCACTGTGAAAACAAGCATGGGGAGGAAAGTAGAGTATTGACTGTTGCTGTCCTGGGGGCCAATACAAAGATGGTTAGATAGGGAAATGTCTTTGGTGAAAGCTGGACCAACTGACAACAGTTGCAGACAAGCAGGGGAAGGTGCAAGGTCAACCTGTAGATCACTGGGAACTAAGCACTTCCAATCCATTAATTAATTACACAGCTGGAAAGAGGGGACTGTAAAAAAAGGTGAACACAATGACATTGCTGACAACAGGAGCCCTCTATTTATCAGTCATAATGAGCTTCTTCCACCCCCCTGCATCCTCCCTCCCCCAGTGCTACAGCTGCACTGATGTGACTGAGCACTTGGGCTCCCCTCTCACTCCCCAGCTAGTCCCCTCCTTGCCAACGTGAAGGTGACTCAGTTATTCATGTCAGTTAGGCCTGGGGTGTCTCAGTCTGTACTAGGCTTCTTGGAGAGTAAACACCACCCCCCCGATGCAACACATCTGCCTGCTCTTTTCTTGGGATCCTTTGCCCAACAACTCCTTCTCTTCCCCTCTTGACATCTTGTGCAATAAGCCCCTGGCTGGAATTGAAGGGCTGGAGACAAAAGTGCCACCACCTGCTTGGAATACTTGAAGCTAATGAAGTGAGCAGACAAGCACGTTGAAAGTAAGAGCTATTTTTTTTCCCCCCTCAAGTGGTACAGAATTAAATCACTTGTTGCAGGAGATGCTGAGGCAACTGACAAAGTTCAGAAAAGTTCAAAAAGACAGATCAAACAAATACACAGGCCAATCAGTATCTACTGAGCTGAATGACTTCAGAACAGGAAGTCCTTATGACATTAATTTCAGGTGAAAAATCATTGTCTACTCTTCTGTTATGTCCCCCCAACTGTTTTTAAAAACAGAGTACCCGGATAGATGAACATGTGATCGCATCTTAATCAGACCTACCCTTAAGGTAACATTCTACAAACCAACACCTCTAGCATTCAAGCTACAATTTAGACCTGGGGCAACACTAGCATTTGTTTAGACCCAAAATTTTCCTTCTGGACTTGATTAGCAGAATTGTCCACAGTGCCGTATTTCTGAAGGACTGCCTTACTATACATAAGGAAACTGAGGCAAAGCTAAATGATGCACAAAGGTAGGAAGACCTACTTTTTTCAAGGTAGGACTGAGAATGCATCACTTTCTGAAAAGTGTAAGCCTGTTACTTAACACAATCTCTCTCTTCCTGTGCCAACTTCATTAGGTAGTTCGGAGTTCATGTTGGAGAGGATAAGTGTGTAACAGATCAAAGAAGACCGAATATTTCCCGGAGGGGAGCTGCAAACTTGTGAGTGTCACCCCTTATGAAGAGAAGAGTGGAAAGGTGTGAACTTGTCATTTGGGAGAGTGGAGCTGGAGTGCAGATGGTACAGCCTTAATAGTCTCCTCTCATTTGCAAAGGCTAAGAAAAGGAACAATGCCTATTACTGTCTCCTGCTTTACTCCACACTAATGGATGCCTCTGAACTAGCAGAAGTCGTTCCCATTAAATTCCTGCATTATCAGGCCATTACTTGACAGGGCAAAGATTAATCGCAAACTTTCCGGGGACCATTTATTCCATTTGCCAATCTATCTCTCCCCGTTACGCTGCTTTGGTTGTGTTGTCAATTTTTCAAGTGCCAAGGAGTTTGGACCGATCCAGTTTTCTGTCCATCCATCTGTCACACACCTGTCAATCTGGTTCGATCTGAATGCGCTGTTTGCTCTGAGAAAGTCAGAGGGGGAGGGGAGATGGGCGGGATGCTGAATGGTGGGGGAGGCAGAAGGCCTTCGTTTGAAAATAAACACGAAACAGATTAGCAGGCTGTATTAAATAGAGAATGGAGGATTCAGAGAAACCATAGAGGTAAGAGTGAAAATTTAACAACATAAATTTAACATCTCCCCTGGTGCTGCAGGCTGACTCATATTGTTAGGCTGAGAAACTATGAATGGGTTACCTTAAAACACCCGTGGATTTATGGTTATAGTTCATTTTATTGTTCTGCTTGGTGGAGGGCAATGTGTGAAATGGATTGAATGGGAGAACAGATCTTTTAAGAAAATAAACTTTTAACTCAGTGGTCTAAGTCATTATTCAACATCTTCAGAGCTTAGCACCAGGAGTGCTCAGGAAATGTAGCAGAGGGAAAGTGAATTGTACAAACACTTGAGAGAGGAGTTAATTACCCTTCCTGATTTCCTTTTAATCGGTATGCATTAAGGCAGTGAGTTTGTTCACCGTTAGTTTGGTTTTGAAGAAGACGACCTTTCCTTTCTAAGCTGTTCTACTTCACCACCAGTGTATTTGTCCCGTGACTAAAAGATACTCTCACCTCACTGGTGGATATCACAGAAGGTCCTGCTGTTCAGCTCAGCTCACAAATTACACCCTGTGCTTTGCCATGCAGTTTGTACAGATTTGTGATTTTGAAATGGTCTTGGTTCTGAATTACAATCAGGGACAAATCCATCTAGGTTCAAGAGTGATGTGATAGGACACAGTGGCCCAGATCCTTCCATGTAACTTCAAATATTTAACTAAGATACTGAAGCTCAGAGTGCAGCCATTCTGAGCTATTACTGTAGTCAGGGGAGAAAAAATAATTCAAATATTAAGTGTCTGTATTCCCTCTGGAAATTAACCCCTTTAAAAGACTTTTTAACCTTTAACGGTCTAGGGTTATTAGGCAACCAGTATAAATTTCTCAGGTAATTGTCTAACGCTAGATAGGTTGAGACTATGTCACATGTCCATCTGATATCCTCCTTTAGCTCAAATGACCCTGATCTCCAGAAAACAGGCAACCCTAGAGTTCAAAGGCTACTGCATCAGTTTTAATATTCAGGACTCTCTTGGCACCCTTTTTCATTCACTCCTCTGCCATATCAAATTTTCTAGGAAGCATGGGGCAATGATTATCCTGCTCCTCCTACCCCCTGATAATTAACCAGACATTGCAAACAGCTTTGACTCCATTCCAAACTGGTCTTACTCGTGTCTGTCTTCTAGCCCTTTTCCCAGAAAACTATGGACAGCTCCTACAACAGAGAAATCTTTGTGCATCAGATATTGGTTTAGGATTGTTTGCTAACGTGACAAAAAAGTAAGATCTAAATTTTGCAGAAGCTTCACGTAACGAACAAACTTTAAGGAAAGATGGCAAAAAATGACAGCTGACAAAGGCAGCAGTTTTACAACAAGCTCCCATGAATGACATCTGAAAACAGAAGTGATTGTAAATTTCTGCCCCTTTACAGAGACACAATACAGTGTCTTTTGACAGCACCTGGGGGGGACAATGGTTTTTTTTTAATTTTATTTTTTAAGTTTTCCTCTTTCTCTATCTGCATGTAAGAGTGTAGAAGACAAATTCTGATTTTTAAAGTTTCTAACAGTAAATGACCTCCAAAGAGTTTATGCATGTGAAGATCACTGTTCAGAAGTAGCACTTAAGCATCTTAACCCTTCCTTTTTGCCTTTACCCCATCTTTGAAACTGAAGGTTAAAAATGAGACAAAGTGGAGTGATGTTTTCAGACAAGTTTGAAAAATCAGACCTGCCAGCTTTATCCCATTGCTATGGAGTGCCAGCTCCACTTTCATCAGCTCATATTAGAGGTTTCTCACCTTCAGTCCATTCAATCAAGGGAAACCAATGCAGGCAGATGGAATAGGACAGTTGATCTAGCATCTACAGGGTCAGATTGGAACAATCCTTCCAGCAAAGCCTCAGTGGAGATGGAAAATAAAATAAATAAATAATACCCATAGTTCCTTTTTCATTCCCACCAATAACCCTTCCTCTCACCTTTCATCACTCCCTTGCATGAAGTATTGGAGAACATTGTCTCTACTTCTGTCTTTTTTCATTAGAAAGCTTCTTTGTAAAATGGAGGAAGTGCAAGGGATCTTGGAATACTTCACACTTGTTAGGAAGCTTACAATCATGAATTATTTGTTTGAATCCAGATTGAAGTGACTACCAGAGTCTACAGGAATATTGGGATGACCTGTCTGGAGTAAGATGGGAAAGTTTCTAATGGAGGGCGCTTGAGTCGCCTCTACTCCTAACAATTCACATCACTTTGCACTATTGTCAAAGCCCCAGGAGGACTGTGGGAGAGAAGACAACTAGATAATCACAATGTTAAGGATAGGTCCTTCAGGATGGGGCTGAGACATCCTGAATGTCGATGTCTGGAGAAATGTAGCCTGTTGAGAACACCAGGCTCCAAAACTGGTGATCTCAAACCATTCATCAATAAGTACATGCTCAGGTAAGATATTTAGGAAAGCAAAAGGTGGGACAATAACAAAACCCTCTTTAGAAATCCCCCCAGCTATACTCTTAGTGTCAAATGAAGGCAAAATCTGTACAGCAGCTTCCTGTCAAGTTCTCCCTCTCTGCCTGCAGGCACCATGAAAGGTCTTGGAAGAGACTCTATGGACATACCATTGCATCAGGACTACCTGTTTCTTTCCAACTCTTTCCCTGACTGTATGTCCTCCCTCTCTTTACCTTTAAGGGGCTGGTTTTGGGTTTTGTTCATTTATGTGTATGTGCCCAGTGAATCATTCTTCTGATCTTCCTGATCTCCCTTTACCTGTCATTTCTCCCTTCCACTGAAAACTGATGTATGGTTCCTCTCAGGTTTCTTTTCAGTATTCACTTCGATTCCAAGGTGATTGCTACCTGCATACTCATGTCTCCACTGATGAATCCAAGTTTGTTATTATTTTAAGTACTTTTTCAGCAGAAATGACAGAACTTTGAACTTTAAAGCAATGCAATGGTGGAAGCTGCACATTTTTCCATGCTGAATAGGGAAAAAGAGTATGGGCAGGCTGTAATATTCATCAACAATTTGGAAGAGGACTGGACTTTGACTCCTCTATCCCTGTATTAGCAAAAATATAGGATGCAAAAGGCTGCCACACAGCTGAAACAGCAAATGGTGCATTGCTATTTTACACGCAGAAATAGTTAGGGGCAAAAGGTGTGTAGTCCCCTATTCTCATACCACAGCACATTTATATTGTTCTGGTCAGTACAATGCTGAGAGTAAACTTGATTTTTGAGACCCTAGGTATGCCCACAACAAATGTCCTAGCATGTTGCAACACATTATTTGCTTAGATCAGCTAGAAAAAGGGATGCAAACTCAAGCCCTCTGTGTAGCTCCAGCTTTATTTCAGTGCCAAGCCAGCGTCATTGAAAACAGAGGTCAACAACTGATTGTGCAGGTGCCAAAGATGGCACAGAGTAAGCCAGAAGACTGGGGAGACGTGGCTTTTTGAAAGACACATTTGCGAGGGACAGGTGCCTCACACAGAAGCAAGATACTGCTGATCAGCTGCCTGTGTCTTTCACTAGCAGTCTCCTGGCTCCCGTTGGGTTTCTACCTGTACATGTAACCTCTAAATTTGGAAATAAAGTGCCTTACACTGAAAAAAAAAAAAATAAAAAAAAGGCGTCAACATGCCGCTATTTAATGGTTGCTGATTCCATAGTTTAGTTCATTATTGAAGTTTCACCTTGCTCTGAAACAATTAGAAGCGGTCATATGATCAGTTACCAAGTCTCAGTTGGGAGGTAACAATTTATGGCTGAGAAGCTCGAGGTGACAACTTCTGAAAGTGCCTTTCATTTGCATCTCCCCTCAGTTGTGATAAATGTGTATAATGATGTAAGTACATGTTTAGGGAAAAAAAAAATTAAGGGAGAGTGATGTTTCACAAGAATCACAACCCCTGGTGCACGCTGATGCACCGTATAGATGTATGTATAATATACAGTGGTGTAAGCTGTACTACGTACCGCATAATAAATACCTGTGTGTGTTCTCAGAGAAGAAAAGGACTGATGGAGGAATCTCAATTAAGTCCTGTTCCCCATTTGAAGAAGTATAACGTGACATAAAGCCATTTGTAAACTATCATCACGGGCTTGCATGAGGTACTGAAGAAAGAGACTCTATGAAGACCAAAAATCAGTGAGAAAGGGGTGAGCAACTAAACTGACAAGTGTCATAACGTGCACACATGCTGGCCCTACCCCTTTAGCCCTGCAGAGAGTTAAATGTGCTTCAGGATGGCACCAATAACCTTGCCCAGCCGTTCTTGTGTGCTGTGCTCCCACTGGAAACATTAGAATAGGTTCCAGCAGGGTGGGGATGAGCAAAGGGGGAGCAGGTTGCCCGTCTTCAGCGATACGCTGTTTATCCAGCTTAGCCATAAAGCAACGTAAATCAAGCATGTCATCCTACCTAATTGCATGTTCATATAGGACTTAATTGGTAATATTCCTGCAACCCAGCTCCTCAACCTTCATGTTGCATTGAGTTCCCTCTCAGAGACTAATGAGCTCTATACAACAACAAACATTTAGGTCTGTTGTTCTAATTCATTAACATAATGGGCAATACAATAAGTAGTTATGATAATAAACACTAATAAGAGGTACTAGTGACACTTATTCCTAGCAATGCCAGGGCTGTATGGTGTGTTTGTACAGTGGCAATGGTGTGCTGAACGGGGGGTACAGTCCTTCCAGATCTTCTGTAAGTGACCACCCAGAGTACCAGTTCTACATCTGCCAGCTTAACACCTTAAGAGTCACATGCTTGGGAAGCAAGGTGGCTCTTATGTTTTAACTTGATTCCTGAAAATGGTATCTCCTTTACAGGACGTTTTTTTTCCTTCCCTCTTTGCCCTTCCGTGAAGAGAAACCTTTCATTTCTACAGTCATACTTGGGTTCTCAGTGGCAGGCATCCCATGAGCAAAGAAATACAAGGCTACAAAAATGTATGATTTCTGAAATTTATGGCCAGAACTTTATCACGATGGAAATATTTTTTTTCTAATTGAAGTCTATGCTGCTGTTATGACACTAATTCAATTATTCCTTATATTACATTCATCATAATTTTATCTTCTTGTAAAAGAAAAGTCACTTGTTTCCCTGACATAGGTAGAGTTCACTAAAGAAGAAAAGGGAGAATCTGCACTCTAATAACATCCTTTTGCAATTAATCGTAAGAGCAGTATTAAAATGAAATCATAGAATAATTTAGGCTAGAAAAGACCCTTAATATCATTGAGTCTAACCATTAACAATAAACTGAAAAAGAATAAAACCACGTGTAGTAAATATTAAGTATCCTACAGGCTTATAACAAAAGATTATGCAAAAAGCCACCTGACACTTTATCGTCATATTCCTGAGAAACTGGATATATCCTTGGAACAGTTTCAATCAGAAATATACTGGAGTTTAGAGAAGACTGAAAAACTTTTTGCTGCATTAAATAAGAAACCCTTTCAAACAAGTCACAAATCACCATCAGAGATTTCTGGATGATGCTGAGAACCTGTGATATGCAGTACATGGTGTAAAAAATGTCTTGTGCTGGAGGTGCATCATCTTTATAACTCTGCCATCCCTTGTGGACCCTGCATATGTCAGGAGTCTGTAAAATGACTCAGATTTTCCACATGTTTCCTGCCAATAAACAGTGTTTCTATACAGGCAATGACTTTAACTATGGTGGGAGTTAATATCTGTAGGACATGAAATGACCACTCTGTTGACAGTCTCAGATATTTATCTTCTACGCCTGTGACTCATGCATAGTGCAATTACACCCATATGTTTGATCATGAAATTCCCTCCTGGAGTAACAAAATGCCGTAGGTACAGTTATTTCTTGCATGAAATCACCAATGACTCTCTTGCTATGAACCTCCCTGGGGGGAAGCAAACTGAGGAGGTTGGTTTTCCCTCTTGCAAGATTCAGAGAAGACAGGGAAGAGTGTCTCATCTAAGCTATTCAGATTTTAAGATTAACCTTTAAGCTAGTCATTTAAGGCAACACTCTAATCAATAAAGAGGGATCTGAACCTCCATGAAGAACATTTATTCCTTCCCAAAATTGATGATATATCAGAAATATGGGTAATTTTTTGTATATAACTTTCTCAGTCTCTTTAGTAAAGAGAGAAAACCTAGCTTAGTTCCACAGAAAGATAAGACAGACAACTAAAGCAGTGCTTTCTCTGAATTTCTGTCTTTCATTCCTCTGTGTATCTTTTAGGAAACAACCTTTTCAGGGCAGAAGAGACCCTTTAATGTGGTTTCTACATCAAATACACAATTTGCATGAAAACCCTCTAACAGCCACTGTCACCAAACCATGCCATCACAGACATGGAAACTCATCAGTTCGAGTACCACCAGTTCACAAAATGTGCTCATCTTTCTTGGACTGTGATCCACAGCAGCTGAAGAAAAGTCACACTTCCCATGGTATGGATTTTTCCCAACCCTCTGTCAATGTTTTTTACTGACCTGAAGCAGAAGCAAAGCTATGATTCAAGGAGACAGTTTGTTTCGATTAATGGGGTATGAGGATGGGGAAAGACATGTTCATTTGTAACCTGGGAATTCTGAGGGGTACCTTTGCCTCAGGATCAATACTGTTGGAGCCACAAGTGTCTCTGCCATACTGTCCTCCCCTCAACAAAAACACGCACCATTTTTCTTCCTTTCACATCCCCTTCCTCCTCATCCCAAAAGCTTTTACAAATCTTACTCCTTCCTATCAAAGCAAACTAGTAATGGAGTTTGGTCTCGGGGAAAGGGAAGTAGGGAGAGAGGTTGATTGTTTTAGAGAGGAAAATTATTCTCTGCTTTCTCCTATCACTGCCCTTTGTTTTCCACATGGAAAAAAAATACATCTACTTGAAGGAAATAATAGGAAATAATATTATTTAAGACAAAATAAGAAGATGAGGATAGGACTCATTGGTAACTTTGAATTCCATCTTTGACAATCTCACCATCCATTTATCTACAGCTTGACTGTGAAAGATGTATTGGTGGCAGCTCACTTAATGATTTTAGAACTAGTACTGCTGGTGCCCCAAGCCAATTTGCCATTAAACAGCAGTGACTTGGAGCCTTTCCACTGTACATTCTAATTTCTGGAGGGAGAGGAGATGGGAATTGGTTTCTCTGTGTGCAATGAAAAGTTGATTCTCACCAGTAAAGATTAGAAATCTTAACAGATCTGCAGTTTTCTGATGTATATTTTAGAGTCATTTAACATTATTCAGAGTGCAGATCCATGACATACAGAAATGGAAAGCTAAGCCTAGCCAAGAAGTGTTAGCTGCCATGAGAACTGGTATGCAATTTTTCTTTATTTCTTTATTTATTTTGGCAAAGTGAACCCTAGAGTTACCCTACAATACTGGTTGAAGCAAGAAATCAATCTTTCTAGACAATCATGTAACAGAGACATAAATGTAATTTAAACCTTCAGATAGGATGTCCCAGCTATAATTGCAAATGAATTGGATTTGGATATATGTTTTACAGATGTTCATCTGCTGTTAAAGCCTGCTGCTCTTTCCACAGTCTTCCAAAAGAACCCTGACCAAAAGACTATAGTTATGTTTTCAGAAAGTAAATGCATCCATTCAGAAATTCTGAAGACCTCTAGATCCTTCAACTGCAACTGAAAATTTTTCAGGTGCCTCTTGCCAAATTTACTTAAAACATGGCAGCACAGACCAGTTGGTGTCAGTCCAGGCCTCCATCAGTGCCAGGTATAACACCAATGCCAACAGTTCTCTATCACTGCTTTTGTATGACCCTCTACATAGCACAGGGCACTGAATTTCCCTATTAGCTCTTTATTAACTACAGTGACTTTTTAAGTTGAAATTTGTCTTCCGAAAGAGCACTCTACTCGTTTCGAAGAAACTGATATAAAATACACCACTTGTTTTTTTCAACAGGCAATTACACTCTTCTTAAAAAAGAAAAATCCATTTATCTAATTTCAACTTCTGGTCTCTGTTTCTTGCAATGTTTGTTCCCTTAGATTGAAGAGTCTTTTATTACTGCATATTTTCTTCCTTCTGAAGGCTGACCACAAGGTCATGAGCCAAGAAGCCAGTGCTTTATGTATCAAGTCACCATCACAGGATTGTACACGTGCCTCCAGCTCAGACCTTTTCCTTGGTGTCTACTGTGCAATAATAGTATGTCTGGCTGACTGCTGTGTCTCACCAGGGTGGTGGTGACTTCTTCAGTGGCAAAAATATTGTTTGTGATCATGTAATTGTGCTCAACTCCTTCCCCTCTGTCTCTGCTTCCCCTCCCACTCCTCATCTGTTTGTGCATTTGGACATGTTGTTCCCCACTTTTTGCTTTTTAAGCCGGACCTCTCTGCCATCATCATTTCCTCCTCCTCTTTTCCCTCACTCCATGACTTTTTGCTGCTCCCAAAACCTGCTTGTCTTGCAACACCACCTCCTCAGCTCCTGCTGGTGGGGCTGGCAGTTCTGTTTCCGTGAGGAGTTAATGTCAATAATGGATCTTATTGGCTTGGAATTTACGACTTCATTTTATGCCAGTGAGCTACATTTCAGCATCACTAGCCAGTGATTTAGAGTGCAAGATCTGTGAGACAGGGTCTTTACTCTGGTATGCACAGCCATGGCATCTTCTCAATGATGATGACTTCTGGGGGTCCAGTAACACATATAATAAGTGATTTAAGTGATAATCTGTGTAAGTAATTAGGTAGCTGTCTCTTCCTCTCACCTTCCCAGGACTTCTTTGCATATGATTCCTGTAGCCTTTGATTTGTCAAAATTGTCAGGACCCTCCCTGACTGTCTGTGAGCCTGGGTCACTTCAGTCTATGTCTGCCTCAGTTTCTCTTGGGCTGGACAACTGTAATAGTTGATGCTTCAAGGCTCTGAGGACTAAAATTGTAGTCTTTGCATCATGGTTTCGGATCCTTCAGTATAAAGGCTCAGGCTAAATGTTACAGAATCAAAATACTGTGGAACCTCAGTATTTAAATTTCATATATGTTCCTGACATTAGTGCATTTTTTTGCATCTAGGAGCATATTTTCAAAGGCTTCAAGGAAAGACAAAAGGGGTGACCCCTGAGTTTAACTGGAAGATGGGAAGTCCATCACCTTGTATCCTTTTGGAAAGCTATCAAGTATTACAAAAGGATTCATAAATCTGATAAAACTTTCTGCCAATAAATGATTGATTCTTCTTTCACGTCAGAGTAGGAAAAAAACCAACTAACAGTAAGTGTCGTAACCTTCTGTGAAAACAAACAACAGAATTTCAAAAAATTTCTGCCTCTAACATTTTGACATCAACACACTAAGAAATTCACTGGTTTCAATGCTAAGGAACAGTTTATGAGGCAGAACAAAAACACTGGGTCAGGCATCTCTAGAACAGTGACACTCAGTCCTGATCGACTTCTGGCATGTTGGGACTGGAACTCACTCGGATGCCTGAGTAAAAAATTAATTTTTAAAGACAAAGTAGAAATTTCCAAAGACTTATACTAGGTATGAATAGGATTGTGAAAATCAGGAAGTTCTGTGTGAACTTGAAAGGAAAATCCCCAGATCTATGTTACTGTAACAGATTTTGGCTCTCAGGCTTTATTTGCTTTTCAAATCTCTTAAGATCTCCCCACTCCTTTCTTTAATATATTTTAGCTTTAAGAAAAAATTAACCCTTAAAAATAAATAAGGATTTGTAACTACATAAAGGCATAAATTTTGTAATGACTGATGTGGGCTGGAAGCCTTTGCTGAAAGGTGGCATTCCTTGTCTAGTTTCTAGGATAATGAGATAGATGCAATTTTTATATTGCTATTGTAATAATAAGAATTATCGTCATAAGTTCATATTCTGTTCATGGTGTCATCCCATCACCTTCATCTCTTTGGCACAGATCATTCTGTCTTTCTGATGCTGGTCTAATTTAGCATCTAGGAAATATCTGTTACAACTCGCATTCAATTTTAGATGCTAAAAATCTGGAAACGGCTGCAGTGGACCAAAAACTTAACATACACTCCCAAAGAAAAGTATGACATCTACCTTGGAGTGTAAATGGAACCTTAATGTTATCATTAAACAGGCAAACAGGGTATAAAAGTTGTCTTTAGGGGAGATATGAACACATATGGGAACTGTTAGAGGATGATGGGGCCATGTCCTACTACAAGCTTGATTCTACTTCCAAAGGTGAACAGTCCAGCATTTCCTAAAGTTATTATCAGCAATGCTACCCAGTTTCCACTAGCTATCCATATTTGAATTCAAATATTTTCAATATCTTCCAGAGGAAGAAGAACACTTATCCTCCACCTCTTATTTCACCAAAACATGATTAAACCTTTTTTTATTTATTTATTTTTTATTTTATTTTATTTTTGTTTAAGTGGTGGTTTTTGTTTGAGGGACAGATGCTGGAAGGCAAAGGGGCCTGGTATATTACTGAACAATGGCAATAATATTAATTTCATCTAGTGTGCTGTAATGTACCTAATTGAAACATAAGGATAGGAGAAAGAAAGGAAAAAAGAAACCCTTGTATTATCCTTTCTGTTTCTTTCCCCTTTCTTTTTAAGGATAGCCTATCATTAGTCATCATGAAAGCTCTTGGTGACCACTGAAACAGAGGAGGGACCTTTGACACAGCTTGATCAATCCTAATTGAATAGACCAGAGGGACAGAAGCCAAAAGGAGGGGACCCATTCTTTGCATTTGACAGCCTCGTCCTTTTTAGTTTGTCAGCTGTCAGAAAATATTGGGGCACTCTCAGGGTGCAGGAGAATGCTTTAAGTTGTCATGCAGTTTTTTGCTACATGAAGGAGATTGTTTTAGGGCTTGAAAGTGTCTGATCTGCCCTGAATATCTAAGATTCAAACTTTGGGAAGTACCTGCTGGAGTCAGCAAAGTAAATGGGAACTTTGCTAGGTGAGGTCTTGCAATGTTTCCTCAAATTAACAGAAGGTTTCATTTCACTCCCAGTTCAAATTGTTTGTCATTATAATTTTATGATTTACCTTCTTCCTTGCACAGGAGTAGGATACGAGGCAGACAAGTCTAAGACTTAGTATTTTCTGTGCCACATCCCACTTGAAGATGTTTACTCTATGCTTCTGCATTTCCCATGTAAAGTCAATAGCTTAAGAGAAAAGCTGAACTCCTAGAAAAGTTGCATATATGGGAGCAGACATTCCTTGTGGTTTTATTGCTGTAAATGGAAACATTCTTTTGATGTCCCAGAGGTTGTTGTACATCAGCCCTGGCATAACTATCACTGGACCTGGAAAAAAATACTTCTAGGAATATAGAGGTGGGGGAAGAAAGGGGATAGAAAGTGCCTGCCTTCAGTGTTCCTGCCCATCCCTTCTCCCCCAGCTGTGCTGGTGTGATATCACTGTAGCCAAGGAAGTGGTTTTCCATGAGAAATTTAAAGCAGTATATAGGGGAATAGAGCAAGGAGATCTAGGATTGGATAAAAAAAGAAGAAAAAGTCTTAGAATAATGAACATCAGTTGAGACCTTCAGATTCATAGCAAGAACTTTCATACTTAGCTCTGCAGCCTCTTTACTACCACTCATTTCCCAGCCTCTCCTCTAGCCTTCCATTATATGTAAATTTTTGGGATCTTTGCCTCTCTTGTCTATGCTTTGAATCCAAGCCCCAGAACACCAAGGGAATCCCCTGCTCTACACTGTTCACAGTTTGATGAGGAATTCAAAATGCTGAAAATCTCCTCAGAAACCTCACCCTAAATGGGTCTCCATTCTAGTGGTAAAAGTCAAAGCAATTAAAATTGCTTGGAAGTGCTACCATTTTCTCCTTCAATGTTAGTCAAGGCTCACACAATGGCATCTCATGTCTCCTTTTGTATTTTGACAAGTCAGACAGAAACTTAAGCATGGTCCACACTCTTGTCAGTTCCTTATAACCTCCCTCTCTGCAGTGCTTATAAACCACACTGTTCTTCTGCTATAAGGACTGTCTCCAACGTGTATTTGGCAAAGAAAATGTGCGAAAAGATCACAGTTCCTCTAGCCATTAGCTGCATCAAGAAGATACCTTCTTCATGAGTTGCAGGGGAAGTGAAAATTGTCACATTGACATTTACTCTGGGCAAAGTTTGGAATTTTGTACCTATCTCTACAACAAAGGATTTGCTGCAAACTCTTGTTCTCATATTGTTCTCTAAAGGACCCATCTCTAGGCGACTGATGTGCTGCACAACATTAATATAATTAAACCAAAAGAGCAACCACTCCGGCAAAAAGAGGGAAAAGGAACTCAGAAAGGAAGAATGAATAACTTAAGAAAGGTCAAAATGGTCATCAGCGCTGTCTTCACTGCAAAGGTCTTAAGCAGAGCCTGTATGGCCGTAGAGAGAGGTGACAGACATCCACGGGGAATGTCTGAAGCCAGGTTGTGATGGTGAAAGTTCCTGTCATATTCTAGGAAGTGTCTTAGCACTGAAAAGCCAGGTGAACTCAGCTGCACTGAAAGCACCATCTGAGCTCTGACAGGTCATACCAAACTCTTAAGGTAAAGAATTCACAGAAATCTGGTCTCTCATTATTCAGCTTATTCTGAGGGAGATGAATTTCGCTGTGTTGCATTGGTCACTCCTGTGACAGCTGAGTGGGCTTTGTGTCCAGGAACAGCAAAAACCTGTGCTCTTATACTGTATTTTCACTGACAAATGTCTTTCACTGTGGCAGCTTCACAGGATTTTAATTTCTGCCTAGAGCAACAGAGATACTAATGTTGGTCACTAAGTCCCTTTTAGTCTCAGAAAGGGAAGAGGCCATAAGGGAGGTAGGATAAACTGTTTTCGAACATGTCTTAGCTGTAATTTAGAGTACTTGGGTCTCTCCTGAATTTAGTCCTCCAATAAATAAACAAAAATTATGTGAAACTCAGGTTTCTTTGCCTTGGTGTTTCCAACAGAAACTTTTGATTCTCTAGTTGCCCATGATTCACAAAGATGTGTTGAAAACCAGTTTAAGACCCAGCAGAACTGAATGAGACACCACATTCAGCCAGATGTGGACATTCATGCCAGTGCTTCTTCTGCCACAGGACAGATGATGAATGGCTGTTGGTGTTTGGGAAGATTCTGCAGCCCAGAGCATATTACCTTGATCTTCAATGTCAGAGAGTAGGTCGTCATCCAGCTAGAAAAAAATGGGAATGCCTGGTTCTTATACCCCTTCTTTTTATCATAGAAAATAATTTTAATATTGGGAAAAACAGAAGGAAAGTAAAGTGTAATGAAGGTGGGTGGCTATGAAACATTACTAGCATAAGTTGCTGGGGTTGCTGGCAATGTTTCCTTCCAGCTTAAACAGGAAATTCAAAGGTGCAAGACAACCCTGTCTGTAACTAACACGTCTCACACTTTGGCTTCAAAAAGAAAACTCACTTTGCTCAGGATAGAGATACCTGATGGAGAGAGAAGAAAGTGATCTGTGACTGTCACCACTGATGGTCATCGCTAAATGATGAAACAGTTCTTATAAGTACAAACTGATCTGCATGGATTTCCCCTCTGCGGCAGGAACTGGGACGTCAATCCTTAGGGCCTCTCATGCTCAGAAACTTAACTATGTAATATCTGTTGTTTCTACTGAGCTTGACATGAATCAAAGACATGTTGAGATCTTTTCCCATGTGATGACATTTTCTTTCTGGTCTGTGACCATATTGGATTTTCTCCCGTCTTCCTTCACATAGACATTTCTCAAGTATTTGAGTGCAAGAGTGTTGGCTCATATATAAACATCTCACGGTGCTTTGAAGTCCCTCAGCAAGGAATAAAGTTCCCAGTCCAGATTCTCAAAAAGCACAAGAAAGAGAGAAACTATAGGAATAAAGTTGCGTTCTTCATACATATGGAAATATCGCGGCAGGGGGTTGAGGGCAGGACAGAGAGAGATTTAGAAACTGGAATGAGCTGGCTGGGAAAGACACATACTGAGTGACTGTTAGACAGAGAGCGTCTAAGAAAAGAAGACACCCAAAGCAGTTGCTGTAGAAAGGACACAGGTTACAGGAAAACCAAAAGAAAGAGCAAATATCACTTTTTTTTTTTTTTAGTAATTCAGAATAAAGTAGTTCCTTTTTCAGCCCTGCTCTCCTTGGACCGCCCATGTCCTACCACTGCTCTGTTCATGTTCAAAGATACATGCGTCTCGGAATAGTTGTAGAGCACTTTCAAAATCACACATTAAAAAAAGGAGATGCATTAGGCAGAGAAAAATTATAAAACAGGACTTACAGGTGTGCAACAATTATCAGTTTACTGTTGTGGGCAATTTGGATTTCATTGCCATGGATCTGTTATGTTCTAGAAACAACACTAAGAATTTGGTAGAAAGTATTCCTTACTCAAGAATTCATTGAGCAATTTGGTATTGGAAATTTCATGAAACTGGTTAAAAATTATTGTTATTTTTTTGTGTGAGGAGAACCTTTGATAATATTGAAGTTGCCATGCCTCTAAACATCAACTGAGGAGCAGTAAAATTTGGTGTAATTGAGAAACAGTTGCTTGGCTCATTACAAAATCAGATGTGCTTTTTTGCAGAAATTAATGTGAAGACAAGAGGAAAAGAAAAGGGAAAAAAAAAAGACAAGAGAATCACTATATGGCTCATTACAAGTAAATTTGATTCTGTTCAAACAACCCTGACTACAGAGACATTTGAATCAGCAAAATGAGATACTTAGCAAAGGACTGGTATATCTCAGTCTTGCTGGACTGTCCTAGCTCTTTATCCCTGTAGTAGTAATCAGTTGAAAAGTCATTCATATTTCACATCTGCTTATTACAGAGATGTTTTTTGTGTTAAGAATCTGAAAGTCCTAGATATGCTGTTTCTAAAGCAGAAACAGAATAAGGAATGACATCCTTATTCTACAAAGCCAAAAAAACACCCTGTGAGCAAATTCTTGCATGATATTCTACTGTAGTGAGAGAAGGGACTTTTTGTATATTTTTTGTGGCACCCCTCCCCCTACCTTTTGCAGGGCACAAAGCTGCATTTGTTTCACTGTATTTTTAATGAAAAAAAAAATCAGTGTTACCTTTTTGTTTCACTCATTCAAAAAATTTGGCGAGAGTGAAATGTCAGTTTTCTTCAAATGTAAGCACATTTCTCTCACTGTACTTCGAGGGCTAACTGTGCAAGAAAGTTCATGGGAGGAGATTCCTAACCCAGCTATCAAAACCAATACTGACAGGCTATAACTTCTAATCAAAGATTGACCTCGCTCAGAGTGTATAGGACTCTAGGGAGAATCTTAGGAACTACAGACTGGTGAGTCTGACTTCCATCCCTTGAAAGATGACAGAGTCTATAATAAACAATAAAATCATACAGTACATGAATTATATTTTCTGTTGGGCAGCATGGTTCCTGCAAAGGGAAACCCCACCTCAATAACCTGCGGAATTTCTAGCAGGGGGACTGTAAACACATGGATGAAAGGCAAGTAATATTAAAGAGAAGAGACTTTTCAAGAGACAAATCAATAGGGATTGGTTCTGGAAGCAATTTTATGCATTGTCTTTGTCCATGATCTGGTGAAAAAAAAGCAGAGGAATATCCAACTTTGTAGATATGATAATCACTTTTCTGTTGACAAGGAGCTGCATAAAAGCATACAAATGGTTGACAAATAAACTCTAATGTGGATAAACCTAAAGTAATGCAAGTAAGAAAAAAAAAAACAAAAACAAACCAAAACTAAACAATCACTGATGGTTCACAGTGCTGAACATGAAACTGGCAGTTACAGTTCAGGTAAGAAATCTCAGCTTCATGTGGACAGGTGTTTGAAACCTTTGACTCAATGAGCAGTGTCAGCTGAAAAAAGCCAATGAGATATTGGGCACCATTGTGAAGGTGTTAATAATGAGACAGGATACATAATTTTGCCTCTCTCTGAAAGGTGTGGTGCACCCACATCTTGAGTGAGCACTGTTGTGCTTTTCTGGCTTCCACACCTCAAGACAGACATTCTGAAGTAAAGGAAGGTACAACGAAGGGCAAGTATAACGATCAGGGTGATAGGATGGCTGCCTCCTGAGTGGAAATTGAAAGACTGGGACAATTCAGGAATGCGAGGTGCAATATCGCAGAGATTTAAAAAAAGGTGAAAGCACTGGATGAGCTGAATGTGGAATTGTATTTCAACACATCATGTAATAAAAGAAGTGAGGAAACAATGAAAGTAGCAGTAGATTTGTTTAAAACTGCCAAAAGAAAAGCTTCTTTATGCAGTAAGTTGCGAATCTCTGGAATTTGCTACTCCAGGAGATTGTGTGGAAGGACAATATCAGCTGGTTTATAAAGGGACTAGTTGCTCACAGACAGTATATTTGTAAAATGGAGACCAACAGGATGACCTGTGGCAGCACGAAAGGAACAGTTTGCAGACAGTGACTCGTTTTGCTTGCTCTCCTTGAGTAGTATCTCTTACTGATTCTGCTGACGACTGAACACTGGGACTGATGAACAATTGGTCTGATTCTATGGGCATTTCTGATTTTCCTTATGTATATGTGCTATGTCGAGGGTAGACATGATTTCCATGGCCTATTCTGTGGCAGGCCCTGCACATGCCAATCCTGACGAAAAAAAGCCGTACAAGCAATGGTTGATCAGGAGTTTACTCCAAGTTAAATAGCTACAGTGAAAATTAGGGGATACAAGGCCAAGGTCAGTGCCATGCTAAAGCAACTCAACGCAGCCTAGAGATGATTTGCACTTGTCCAGCTCCAATCTCTGTGAGGACTAACTGAGGTCTATATGGAAAATACTTAATGGTTATATATCATTAAAATATGATATCTCCAGGGTCAAAGATTTACAATCTCCTGGGACACTGAGCCACATCCCCTGCTCCTGGAAACACATTGTTATCCAAAGCAGAAGTAAGTTTAAGGGAGTTATTTTTCTGGGACTTTGTAAAAAATCAGTGTGATCCATTCTGGCTGAGGATATATTTTGTGAAACCTTAGCTCATTATTTACCTTCTGGATATTTTATACCCCAGGTGGGCCAGTAGTATGAATATTTCAAAAGGGGCTTTGTTTATCACTCTGAGCATAATATAAGGAAAAAAATGGCTGTTCACAGAGTCAGCTGCTTCTTCTGATCCAAGAGTTTGGGATGACCTGTAGCTGTCATTTTTATAAACCTAGTCAGCAAGGGCACTGGAGTTTAAATGATACTGACTGATGCTATGGAAATAGGTTGTCCTTTGTGAAGACATTTTATCATAGCACTCGTAATTGGAAGAGTGAGCTTATAGATCCAAAGCAGAGATTCACCAGGGAAGTCCTGGTTACGCCGCTAGAAAAATCTTCTTTCTAAATAGAGGGTAACAGTTGTGACCTATTTTTGGTACCCAGCACATGACTGGGAATGAGAAATGGGTAAAATTCTGACTTCATCTACTGCTTTGTGAGTCCTGGAAATAGTAAGCCCCATCATTGTTCCACTGCAGGTGTGGAGAAGGGCCTGAATTGGCTCTGCAGAGCAATGGATGCAGTAAGTTAGGATCTATTAAAGTTTTGCACTTAGGTGAAAGTCATCCTTAGCATGATCCCAGTGAAAGACATTCAGCAAACAACAGAATTACACATTTGGCCCTTTTGTATGTATGTAGTAATTACACTTCCCTTTAAAATCCAGGAAGTGGGCGGTCTCTGCCCATCTGTCACTGCTAACGAAAGGCTGAGTGGCCCAAGACACCTCTCTCTCAGGTGAAAGCCTGTACACAGTTGGAATCAATGGAAACATGAAATGCTCTAAGGCTGTGGTAGACAAACTATAGGGGAACTCTCCATTCTACCCTTCTTTTTATGAGGCAACTTCATTATGGGCTGCCCTCAAGGACTTAGACTGGCCACTGTGCTCACTCTGTGCCTTGCATGTGTTTCTCCCAATATCCAAGTCTGGTTCACCTGACATACACACACCCCCCATGCTATGCCTAAGGAAGGAGAATACCTCCAAGCCTTTTGTGGTCCACATTCACAGCACTGGAAGCTCTGTATGGAAAAATATAGGTAGCGCTCTGAATTCCATCATCTCTTCCCAGGAAGACAATAAGAAAACAAAAAACAAAAAACCCAAACAAACAAAAAAAAAACCCCAAACCCACCTTAAACAAAGGCATAAATGGGTGTGAATGAAATAATACGTTACTTTCACCGTAGGCTTTGTTGCTCACTCTTAAGAGCAAAACTCAAACAGGATGGTGCAATTACTGGTAAACAGCACAAGTGAACCTGACTGCCCACGTGATATTCCATATGCAGGTTTTGACTATTTTCTTGGAAGGGCCTGAAACGGAGAGAGTTTAAAAGGAACTTAGGGAACTATCTTGCTTCTGCTCTACATACTTCAGACTGGGAGACAGACTGAACTGTTATGTATGCTGACTGAATACACCGCACTTGCATCGAGAAACCTATTTCAGCTCCAGCATAGCATGCTGCCAAATCTATAGTAAAGACAAAGCTTTCTATATAGGCTGCAATGCTCATCAATAGACATACTAATACTTATAGTAGGAGATATTTTTCAACTGGCCACGTTTTGATGCATCCTCTCTCATATTCATTCCCCAGAACCTCAGTAATGATCTGTGAGAACTCCTTTAAAACCCGCCAGGCATAAAATCATTTGCAACACAGTTCATCAGCAAAAGGTATTCTGCAATAAATAGATAACTTCTGGGCCCCATTTTTGATATACAGTCTGCGCGATTGCTCTGCATGCAATGATGATAGCATCAGAGCAAAGGATGTCAGGATGCAGGAAAAATTTAGGTTAATACTCTAACCCTTAGGAGATATGGGATATTTTAGGCATGTCTTAGACACATTATAATTTTTGTTAGGATGGTGTTACTCCAGAATCATTCATTTATTTGAAGACTCTTAGATTTATTCCAGTGAGATCAAAAAGAAGACAAATTAAACTGACATCCAACAAATAGCCTTCCAAATACATAAATCAAGAGATTTGAATCTGCAGTTATTGATAGGTACAAATTACCAGTAATTGGCCAGACGAGGTAGGAGTTTTGTCTCATTCCACTTACTCTTTCTCAAAATTCAGAGGAAAGAAATTAAATGAATCAAAAAATCTGAAAACACCTAAGTACTCATCAGTCTATTTCATTTATCCTAAGCATTATTACAGCCAAGTATTACCAGTGTTATTACTCACTTTGATTAAAAAAAAACAAAAACCCCAAAACAAAAACAAAAACTAAAACTACTAAATTTGTCTGAAAATGAGTAGGAACAGATATCATAAAAAAGTCTAGGTTTGACTACTTTCCACCCTAGCTGTACAAACTGGTAAGTTTTGAACAATTGAGTCAGAGAAGTGTGCAGCTTCTTGAGCTATTTAGACTTGTGAGTGAATCAGTTGAGGTTTGGTTATGTGATAAAAAAAAAAAAAAAAGAAAAAGAAAAAAAAAGATTCCTTCTTCTTGATTTCAAATATTGCTTTTCTTCCCAAAGGGTGATATACAGGATGCATAGAGGAGTTAAACCATAATAAGAGTCAGAGTTACAGCATCTTAAAGCCCTGGAGAAGTCCTCATTTGAATTCTATTCTGAACTTCCTGGCTTAGGCCTCTCTCTACATCCTCCTGCTTTTATTCTCTTTAGTTGTGCACTAACAACTTTAAGGCTCGTGCAGCATGTAAGCTGATTGCTTTGAATATAAATGGGAAGACTATTAAAAGCAGAATTTAGTCTTCTACTCATAAATCATAAAAGGAAGCATAAATTCTGTGTTTTAGTGGAGATTTAAATTCCTAAATGGGTTTTATAGGAGCCACATAAGACCTATTGACAATACCCCTTTATGATAAAAAGTAAATAGAAGTGACAAAGTCAGAATTCAAAATGCCACTGCTTAGCTCCCACTAGCCTTCTGAAGAAGACCAAAAAATGGCTGGAGGAAATCTCAGAGGGAAACAAATGATAACATGAAATTAAATGTGTAATATTCCTTTTTATGCTGTGTGGGGGAAAAAAGCACTCAGAGAATGAGCTGGTACATTTGCATAACAAAGGAAATCAACAACAACAACAAATTGCCATCGTGTTCAAAGCTGATAATTGCACAGATGACAACAAGAAAGCGCCTTTCTTCTCAGCTCTCTAGGGGACAAGCCTTGTCGAGATGAGGAAAAAAGGTGGAAAGTGACCCCACTTGCTTTCATGAAAATTAGCAAGCTCAGAAAATGTCTTTGGTGCAAGGGGGTGGCCAGTGAATGGTGTGAATGCTAATGAACACAACGAGGGCAGAGGCTCAGCCAATGTTCCCATCAGCTCCATCAGACGATCAACAACTGGCAGCAGACTCTTCTTCAAACCACCCTCATCCAGCTTTACCAACATCCAACTCACCTTGTCAAGACAGTCTTATTGGAGAAGTGACTGTTGAGGGGTTTCTGTCTTGTTTGCAGTTTTTTGTTTGTTTGTTTGTTTTGTTTTTTGTTTTTTTTTTTCTCTCTATTGATGCTTTCTTTCAAATAGGCACTGAATTTTAATTCTTCATGCCTTGTGAAATGTGGGACTCTCCTCTGTTTCTGTACAGATCCAAGTAATGACCCTCAGTTTTCCCAAGCCAGTTACCTGGACATCCCACCTTACTGGGATAAAGGTCAAGGTGTTTGCAATCACTCTCTCTTATGTTCCCAACCCTGGAAGATTTCTCACTCTGGAGAAAGAGATGGTACTTTGGGCACCAGCAGATCACCAATTGTCACTGGTTTTGTCAGCATGAAAATATGTATTTGCTTCGTCTGCAAGATGAAACATAATTCGATTTATCCAATGACTTCCTAGAACTACTGTGACTCCAGAAGTCTACTAAAAGTGCTGAATAGTGGTGATTTTTCTTTTTTTTTTTTTTAATTATCCAGTGGTAGGTTGTCCTTGAGTAGAGCTCTAAAACTCTTTGAAAGTATGTGACTGATGCTGAAAGTCCTAGACAGAAAGACAGGCTGTAAGAGATCGGGACCAACTGATACCTCCCTGTTTAACTCACCACTTCTTACTCTTCTTCATCCCTGCATCAATAATGCAGGAGGCAACAAAAATGAACAGTCACAGAGTCTTATTCTAAGCCTTCTTATTTTGGACCATCTCTAGTAGCACAAAAATAGCTCCCATTGGCAAGCCTACCCTGTCCTTTAACCTTATGGAAAATATTTATAAAATTTAACAGAGTTTCAGCCATTTGACTTAAGCAAAAGGCCTTTAAAGTTTGAAGAGTTTACCACAAATAAAATCAATTCTACAGAGATAAATTATTAAACCTAGTGTGTATTCTGAAAGGCAAAATATGTGCATGCATTTTAATGGGTTTGTTACAGAATACAACAACAGTTTTAATTTTCTGTCAATAGGATCAATTAAAAAGCAAACAGGTCCTCCTTCCACCCCCCTGAATAACACAGAGAAGAAAACCACAAATGGCTAAAATCAGTCAGGTATTGTTTTGCTTTTATACCCCCTGGGATTTTTATATTTGGTGTCTGATGTCTAGTTTGCTTTTATTCCTTCCAGAATAAATGGGTGGCAGGCAGAGAGACCTTGAACAGACAGATGGTTAAGGTACTCACAAGATCCCTGGGTTCAAGCCTCGATAGCAGACAAAACAGAAACTTTTGCCCAAGGCTTTAACATCCTACATACCTTAACCTGTCAGTCCTTACAGTTCAAAGAGTTTTATCTTGTATAAATAATGAAGCATTTGTAGAGAAAGTGGGTGCAGGCATGAAAACTCCGTCATTGGGGGACTCATTTAGGAAGACTGAGGTCACAGATTCAAATTGTTCTTCAGCTAATGAAGAAAAGAGCAGGAAAAGGCTTTCTCTGTCACCTAGACAAATACAGTAAACCACTGGTCAGCACTCAGTCTCTCCCATCTGGGTGGATTTTCCTCCCCCACCCTTCCCCTTGTGGCCAATAAATATGAGAGATCTTAATATTACTCTAAACAACTGTTAAAACATGTTGAATCCTCAAAAAATCTGTCATTGGGTAGAATGCTTTCATTGCAGTCACATCTAGCCTCTTAGAAACAAAACTGACCTGCTGTAGAAATAGATGGAAAGGAATAAACACCTAAATGGGACTGCTAAGAGATCCTCTAGCTATCTTCAGGCTCCACTCATTTTCCTTTTTAAACACACTTAATTTGAAAGCAACTGAAGGAGGTTGCTATAAGACAAAAGAAAATTTTACATGTAACTGCTCCTTTTGCAAGCCCAGATGTTTGTGACTCAGGACATCATCCTCATGCTGCAGAGCACAGGCAGCTTTGCTTCTGCCTCTGCTTTGTCTCCACCCATCAAATGGAAGTGGGTATCAGTTTCTCGTGGGACCAGGGGAGCAGTCTGAGATATTCACTGGTTGCACAGCTATGACAAATTGAAAATATGAACCTTAATTATCTGAACAAAAGTGTGTGTGGAGTTGAACACTGTGTTGTTTGTTTACTTTAAATTAGATGAGTTACAAGCCTAAGGCTTTCTTTTCTGAAGCTTGTAGAGTAGCTCATCAAGACCTAATCAGGCAAGTGGGTCCTTCCTCTGCTGGTTTCCCTGCCTGGCTGATGGAGCTTAATACCTGTATGAAGCACCAACTGGCATTTCTCTGGGTGCAGGTTCCACGATATGCATCTTTAACGTTTTAATTCTGACAGGTTTCAGTCGAAGCAGCAAGTCTAGGCTGTGCAGATAGACGACTGTTTCCAACTGAGGACAGCAGGTGCACAAACTGGACTGTGGGAACATGGGAAATGGGACTGGCTTGCACTGGTCCTGGCTGGGTGTAGCAATCTGAACCATGGACAACTCTCTCTAATGGTCTGTGTGAGTTGTACCAAGAGAGAAGAAGCAATGGACAGAAAGAGGAAAGGCTGGAAATATTTTGAAGTGAGAATCTTCAGCCTAAATCCATCACAAAGCTCAATCAAGTACATACACAAAGTCAGTCTTGAGGTGCTGCCTAGAGGTCCATAAAATCAGTTGTCTATGCTGCTGGTCATTAGCAAAAGGTTTATTGTCAATGCTGTTAATTTTCTGTAGTACACTTCAGTTACCTGATATAACAGACAGAGCTGGAAGCTTCTTCCTAAACATTTTAACCTAGTTCCTACATGGGAACAAATAATTTCAGACTTCATGAAAATAATGGAAACTGTTTGGCAATGGGTTTCTGGTGACTGGATTCTCTGATGTCTAATACAGGAGAACATCAATTAGCTATTTCTTCACTGGAAGTAGTGGTAGTGCCTTTCACCCACCATTCTATACCTGTTTCCAAAATTCATATTACAACAGAATGTATTTGAGTCTTTTTACCCCCACTGCTTAATATATCTGAAATCAGCTGAGTTCAAAAGTTGAAGGACAAACACAGACTGTGATTCTGCCCCTTGAAGGCAGATTTATAGTTTTAGATTAAGTCAGAGCTGCTTAAGGATCTCCCTGGCAGTACTAAATAATTTCTTCAGTGAAAAAGGTTGAGAAAACGCAATTATCACAACCAGTCTTCAGCTGAGCTGATTAGCCTGTGCCTTACCAACAACTGACTCCCTCCCACCATTTGGTCAGACCCTGCCTGTGTGTATAAGGATCCAGTGCCCTATAAAGTTTGGAAATGTCCGGCAAACATTAAGAAATTTCAGTCTCATCAGAGAAGGAACAAAGGTTTAATCCCAAATGACAGATAGTGAAATGAGGAAAACATGAACTGTTCAAGGAATGAAGAAAGACTGTGGCATAAACCCACCTTTATCTCCCACATATCAGCTTAGTACCTCCAATTATTTTAAACCTTTAAAAACCCTACATTTTGAACATTGGTGATTTGGTGTTTGGTACAATCCTGCAGTACTTGGAGGATTGTGTGTAGGGCTTCAAAGGCTTTCCCTTGAACCAAACTCAGATCTTTCAAGTGATGGTTTACAGCAGGAGCAGAGCTATTACTTTTCTCTCATTAATTCATCCACAAAACCAAGCCATTTCCACTATTCAAGAAGAATTTAAACTCCTGCCACGTGTCCTCCAGACACAAACCCAACGCTGTGCCATCACTAGGTAAATTTTTAGCGGAACAGTTAATCCAACCCTCCCAAATCCTGTGTCCCTGTTCCTACTTAACATTGGATTTCTCTCCCCCTTATTTATTTCATTTCCTGTGCTCACTGTGCAATGAACCTCTCCACGTCCATTCATTCATTTCGCCGTGGCAGCATGTCACTATGCAGACAATCTATTGAGGTTGAGATGGAAATAATATTACACTACCGAGCTGATAATAGCTGACTTTAATATCTCTTAGCAGCATCTCCATAGTGCTATGTCAGTGAAACAGATCAGACAGTGTAGATCTCTAGTGTAAACCAAAGGGGGTGTGGGGGGAATACTTCTGCTATCAAAATTAAACTTCTAATACATCAGCAACAGAAGGTGAAGTTACAGAAGAACTGCAAGGAAACTGATCAGTTACCTTTCAAGTAGTGGTTTTGAGCAGGAAGCTAATAAACATCTGTATTTAACTCCAAGCACCTTCCCTCCCTCTCCTTTCTCTCATCTTCTTGTCTTGTCTGCCACCAGCAATACACTAGGTTGGTTATATATAGCTCATTTTAGTGACATCATAACCATTCCTTTGGTCATTATCATGTTACTTAAACAGATTTACAGTCAGTCTGTTTGTATAAAAAAAAAGGCTCAAGGGGGGATGAGCCATGAGAAAAGATATTCAAGAAATGTGGTTAAGACAGCCCTAAGAAGCTCTGTGAGTGGCTTTGATCTCTAAATCCAGTCAGTAAGCCTGTCTTGTAGGTAAGACACAGGGCAGGGTGTTGGGGCAACCTGAGTATTTTTCTTGATCATTTAATTTTTTTGCTATCTAGTCTTCAAGGGTTGTTTAGCTTCTATCACTGTTTCTGCATCTCAAGCTTATGTGTGAGAGAATATCTTCTGTGCTTTAATGGCTAGATGGACGTGTTCATGTAAAACATATTCATTCCTCTGCTTCATTTGATTTGGTCACAGGGGAGAACTTGGTTCAACAGTTGGCTCTAATAGACCCAGATTGTGGGGCAGATCTGGTCCTGAATGCCAATATTTCATCTGAGGAAGAGGATGGAGGTGGATAGAGGAATATTTCAAATTCATTAAATATCCTCTGCTGCCTCAGCAAGCAGCTTATCAAGGGAATCATTAACAGTGTGAAATTTTTAAATGTGTGTTTACAAAAGAGTCTATAAAGATGCCTGGAAGAGCTGTTCAGCTCTTCCAGGTGAATTTCAAAGGCCACATCAGATATGGATAAAATGCAGAAAGTTGAAGAGGTCAAGTCTGAAACAAATGGACTTCTGTTTAATTCTTCATGTGCTGGTGATGTTGCCTGACTTCCCTCTGCCTTTCTACCACTCCTCAAGCTGCCTTTCTTGTATTCCTCTTTACATGCTGATTACCACAACTTATCCCTCCTGCACCTGTTGTTGGCTGGTGTACCTCTGCTGCCTATGCCTGTGATTGTAAGCTTTAAGTGTAAAATCAGAGTCTAAAGTAGAATTAAAACCTGCATCTCTCTTCCTGCAATTTCCTCATACCTACGTCTAGAGGAGCAGTCAGATTGAGATGATCCTGTTTGCTATATTACAAGCCTGGTGAAAAGTGTGAATGAGATCTGTGTTAGGGCTGAATAACTTAACAGAGAGAAAAAGCCAAAAGAAAGAAAGTAAAAAATAAAGTTTTTAATGGGTTTCTGAACTTTCTGAAAGGCTGCAGACACAGCATCCTAGTTTTTGAGATCTATGCACTGATGAGTTTTCCCCTTTTTCTTTTACTGTTAAAGTTCCTCATGCAGCCAAAATACAAGTGGTCCCTCGGCACTGATTTATATTATTTTTAGCGATGTGCAGGCAGCAACAGTTTTAAGCCCTCAAAGCCTAATAATATTTTTTCCTTTAAAGACGAAAAGGGAGAGAGAGAAGTGATCCTCCACAGCAGATCGGAGCAGGAGAAGGTGACTGATGAAAGTTGTGACTGGCAGATTGAGCACCATACCCTAATTAGATGGGAACTTGGCATTTGCAGTGTGACTTCTGCCCTGGTAAAGCTCTTCTCTGACCAGAGAAAGGAATAAATTCAACACTTCTTAAAGCCATCATGGTATAAAATATGTCCAGCTCTGTGAGAAACCTCAAATTTAAATTATTCTAACTTCAAACTCTGAAAATAGCATGTTCTGGAAAGTTAATTTTAAGGGTAAGGTACTGGAATAAGATTGAGGACGCTTTGGTCTTGTTACCTATTCTGCACCAAAATTTCACGGTTACCCTGGGCAAGATGCATAATTTCAGACACATTCGTTGAATGGGCATGTTCTTTTGATTGTTTTGTTTCTTCACAAAAAAACCCAACATTGGGAAGGGGCGTTCTCCTGGCATGCAAGTCCTGATCTCAGGCTCTTCTAAGGCATAAATAGCCAGAGGCAATTCAGTACTGGCATATCTTCCTCAGAACACTGGGAGTAGAATCATCGGTACAGATTTAGTCATCTACAGTATTGGCATTTACATCTGAGATAGTCATCTAGGTCACCTTCACAACCCATGAGAAATAGTCAATTCTAGAGAACGATCCATTTAACTCAAATGTAGATGTCAGGAGAATCACTCTCTGGAATTGCCTATTTCTCTCCACTGACTGTCTGTAGAGTTTAGGCAATTAGGTCAGATGTGTATTCATTTTACACATTTATCAATGAACCTCAAGTTGTGACACCCTAACGAAGACACCCTCCTCAAAGGATCTAATATTCCCATGATTGGGTCTGTGGTTAGTTCTCAAAGGTGGAACCCCAGTGACCTATGTAAACTCCCTTCAGAGCTCAGTTTTTGCCATGATCTAGTAGAGCTCAGAAGGTTAGAGTAGGGATAAGTGCTCATGAAAGAAGGAATAGATCTACAGAGCCTGTTAGGCAAACACTTTTGATTTCATACATAGGCTGAAGAAAAGCAATACTCACCCACCTCCAAATGTGAGCAATTCTGTCTGCAAGGGAAGTAATACACTTTGACTTGTGAAATCTTTTTTCAAGTGCCAGCGATGGTGAACAGTCTACTAAGGCATCCCTTTCACAAAGTTGGGTAGGAAAAGAAACACCATTTCCTCTGCTCAGGAGCCTGATTTCACAAAGCTGGTCAGAACTTTACGTTTAATTGGATCTGTCCAAAAAGCTGAAAGGTTAAAGCTGGGGATAAGGTGGGAAGGAAGACTAAAAGGCGCTGAGAAGAAGATTACTTAAGAAGATGAACTGGAAGAAAGAAAAAATAAAATGAAAGGCAAAGAACATAAAGAAAATGAACAACCCAGCCTGGAAACCACCCCACTGCCACAAAGGAAGCCATTCATTTACATTCGCAAGAAACGCAACAGCAGCTGGAGGTGTCTGGGCACTGCCATTCCACAGATGATGTCAGGCCTGAGGAAGATTTTTCAATTAATCTCTCTTGACCCTGTGCCTTGAACCCTCATTCCTATTTTTAACAGCCCCATTCTTTTGAATGACCTTGGGACCTAGTGACCAATAATGCCCATTTAAGTAACTGCGGGGGTGTCGGTAAGTATGCAAGGAGAATTTGCAAAGGGCTCATTATGTAAAGAGTTAGTTACCACAAAGAAGGACTCTCTCTCTCTCTCTCTCTCTCTCTCATTCTTGCCCGTAGGCTAGTAGTTGGGGACCTTAAACAGAGACTCAGTCACACTAAACACACAAAAAATGCTCTAAAAAGGCCATTCTGCATGTAGATGGCTATAGAACTTGGAGGAAAGAAGAAAGGTCATATGAACATGTACCAATCAAACCCATCAGCATCAGGAAGAAAACTGTCAAAAAATTCATATTCCTTCTTTGCATTAAAATATCAAATAGAAAAGAATTGCAACAAAAACAAGCAAAAGAAGCACCAGATCTTGTTTTACAGCACAGTGTGGCAGCTAAGCTAGTCCTGTTAATAATTTTGAAAGGTTAACTCAGGAAGGACTTGGCTTCAAGTTCATATACGTACATCAAATGCATAGAACAATTTTGTTTGAGTCACAGGAAAATAAAATGCACTAATCCACTTTGCCTCACTGGTGCTACAGAACACAGTTTTGTGCCCACAAAATACATGCTTGAAAACAACCTGGTATAGGTACAGCAATAAGCCTTGGATGCAAACTTAGCTTTTATTCCAGTATGAAAATATGTGTTATACCCTTCCAAGCATTGTAGGGTTATGAACATGTTCTCTTTCCTGTCTTTAGTACATGTGTTTGGCAGGCTGAAGAATAATATGTCTGTTCTGTTTTCTTTGGAGGAAAAAAAAAAAAAAGAAAAGGGGGAAATTACCCTCTGTTGAACGGTGACATGATGACAACATGGGAATGAAAACACAATGTACTGTGATGCTATGTAAGCCTCTCTGTACTCCTCTGCTGATGGAATGACAACCATCTTGGCCCTCACTCTAGTTTTCAACCATCTATCCTTTCACAAAATGCTCTGGATCAGAGAGGGGGAATGACAAGAGATAAGGGCAAGGCTTAAAGAAGAATGAATGATAAACCTGGTAGACTGATTTGGATTTAAAGATACCCACTGCAAGGAAAAGGAGAATTTTCTTGGTAGTGTTCCCATTCTTAGGGTTCTGTAGGTAAGAGCTGAAGAACAGGTAAGAGGATTTATAGGAGTTGTTGGTGATGGTGGATTAATGCTATTAATCAGAACGTAAAAACTGTCATCCTGGGTCAGACTAAAAGTCTGTAACAAAATAACCTGTTTCTGACAGTGACCTGTAACAGATGTTTGGGGAAAGTGTATAAACACATTACAGAGTGATCTTTCCCCTGGCTGTACTCTCATGTCTGAAATCAGCAGTTTAGAAACTTCCCAGGTTTTCGTTTCTCAAACTTGCAGAAGTTTTGCGTGTAAAAAGTTAGAGAATCCACTCAGGCATTGTTGATGTGTACTGGTGGAAGCCATTCTCCACATAACAATGAAAGAGCAGCTTGATGATGTTACACCAGACAGGCTTTAGTCCTTGACTAAAACTATCACTGGCTTATAGAGAGAGCCTGGGGTGCCATTTGAGCTTCAGGCCCACCAGATTTTATCAAAATGCATGAACCCACCAACATATATAAACCTAGTGAGTTACATGCTGAAGGGCTGGATACAGGAAGATTTCAAAGTGCTGGAGCAGGAAGATTTCAAAGCTCTCTTCTCCTTGAGTTCATAAATTATGATAAACCTGTTCACCCAGCATCTCTTGAAAAACTCTTCTCCATGTAATGTCCTTGTACCACGCTTGCTGGGTCATCGACTAGCAAGGCGGCCAACACACTCTGCCCCAGTAGCGTTACACAAAACTGATCCTAAGCAGTGATCAAAGGAAAGCAGAAGGGCAAAGCACCAGCAGAACAAAGAAGATAAGGACCACAGAAATCCATCAAATTTTAAAATGCATTGGATGCACTAACGTCTCAGAGGAGACTCAGATAAGGACGAAAGTATCTCTTCTTACATATTCCTTCAAGGCTGAACTTTGACGCACAGACTTACTTGCCCTCCAACAGGTTTGCTCACCTCTTTGTTCATTCAAGAGCCTTTTTTTTTGTAATGGAGAGATTTAATTTTGCTGACCTTTGTTGATTATTAAAAAATAAGAACTAAAAATCGAAATGCTGCTGTGTGTATTTCTCCACTGGTCATACAAATGTCACTTGCCTCTGTTGGCTCATATCACTCTAGTTGCATCCAGGACAGACCTTCTGCGTGTGCCTCTAAAACAATCTTGTCACTGCTATGTTCAGACCTTGTTTCTATATTCTATATTTCCTGACATCAGGCAAAACCTCCCTTTTTTTCTTGTCTATTCCGATCAGTTGCTGTTATAGCTTTTTTCTTTCCTTTCCTTATCCCTTTTAATTCCCCTTTTTCTCTAATTCACTGTCTCTGAACTGGTGTTGTTTAACTCTGAGGAAGTATTTTGGGACATGCTTGATTAAAAAAGATAGAGGAGATTAAATTCAAGCAGTTCTATATTTTTGCCTTCATTTTTCCACTTTCCCTTGCCAGTATAATATCTGTAATAACTGAAGTATTTATATATTTAGTGTTTTCACAATATTTTTTTCAGTCAAAATATTCTAAATTCACTAGTTTAAAACTAAGAGGTAGCAACATATGTGATGGATCTAAAAAGGATTCTAAATTTCTTTTTTTAAAACATACTGTATTGTTTTAATTGTATTATTTATATAACAGTCCTCATGTTTTCTGGAAATTTAAAATAAATTCATGTTACAGTTATAACTTTTCTTTGATGTTATGTGGAATGCCATAAGTATTTTGGGCTTTTATTTCTTTCTTTTCAGGCAGAGTTTGAGACACTTATGGAATTGACTTATTTACAGAGATGGAAGTTTCAGGGGGAAAAAATTAGATATGAGGCTTTGGTCATTACAAGTTTAACCCTCAGATAATCCTCAACCTCCTTAACTGAAAACTGTATTCTATATATGGAATGGTAGTTTTTTTCCCCTCCTTAAAAAGCGGTGCAGCATGTCAGAGTATTAGCATTAGGTGATCTTTAAGGGCCCCTACCAACCTAAAGTATTCTATGATTCCATGATTCTACAGTAAACCTGAGGGGGAAAGAAAAAAAAAAAAAAGAAAACCAGCCTTCCACCTGGAGTTTAGACTCACATTCTCTTTCCTTCAAGCCTGACTTATTTGTGAAAACTTCTAATAAACATGAATCTGACAGTCAGCCTAATATGCTGGAATCAAAAGCTATTATTGACTTTGCCATATTGATCAGTGGTGGCCCAAGCCCCGTAATAGATTACGGTGTTTCTCTCTAAACGCAGCTGCTCAGCTGTTCCCTCTCTGCATTAAATGAATGCTCCTCTGTCAGGAAGTGTTAAAATGACCTGGTTCAGAGCCTCTTGCTCCAGGCCTTGCCCTTCCATGGATTGGGTACATGATGCACTTCCAGAGCCACGTAAACACAGAAGCAGCAGGTTGCTACTTCTTTTTGGGGGTGTGTTTCATGTGGTACTTTGCTACTGGATAAACGAGGGGGTTTATCCACTCTTTACAATGCACCCATCCCGTTTCCCATCCCATTTCACCAGCATCCATGCGCTGTTGCTTCTCTGCTCCACTGTGGGCTGTATCCTCATTGTTTAGACTGGGAATGGAGCCACAGGGAGGCTTATTGGACTCTCACACAGAAAGCTCATGACTAAGAGGGAGTTTGAAGCCACTTCTTTCATGTCAGCCGCAGGTGTATGAAATGTTGACTAACTCCTCTCTCCTCACGTTCCTCAAACCAACCTTCTCCTCCCAACTCTAAATTCCAAGAGCGTTGCTAGGTGAAGGTAATCATCTGCTTGAGGAGTATGGCAGGATGGCTTTTCCATGACATGAGTCTGAGCTCATAGGAACATGGAAAAGAAATGTCTTATGCCTAAAGATATACACTTCATCAGACGGTGCAGTCATGGTTTTCTCTGTGCCACCTGGAGGTGATAATTGCAATAGGTCCAGGAACAACACCAACCTCCTCCAATAGGCAACAGCAGCAACCATCTGGAAGGCAGTCCCTATATTTTGTGCTGTTCTGGGATGGCACTGAGGCCTATGATCAGTCCAGCTAAGGTCCTAGTGGAAGAAATGTTTCCTGAGGTACACAAGGATTCAGAAAACACAGGAAATTTTGCTATTTCTACAGCTGCCCCTCATCTTGAAGCCAAGAAAAAAAAAAATGCCAACCACTGCTCATGTCTCATGAAAATATGCTATTCAGAAATGCTTAAATGCAGAAACGTCTAAGGAAAATTTCTTCTTCTTTTGTGAACAAAAAGATGTAATCGGTACTGAACAGCCAGTTGCAAAAGTGTTTCAATATTATCTTTTCACAGGAAAAAATTATACATAATGTTCAAGGAAAGTGAAATGAACACATAAATGCTGTTTTCAGTGACACCTTATATTTTTCCCAGATTGCTCTCCTAAGATAGAATATTTCCACTGGATTTAATCAGAATAGAAGCAAAAAATTAAAGGAAGGCAGAGAGGTTGAGTGATCTGCTCAAGGCAGGTCTTGATTTTTAAGTGAGACCCAAGCAGGTCAGGAGCAAGGTGTGTACAGGATCTACCCAGAGGACAGCTGACACTGCTCTTCCCTGAGAGCAAGCCCAGAGCCAACATTCCCAGATCTATAAATAAACAGCCTTTCGTTCAAACTGGGAGAAAACGAAACTGTGCTGTGAAGCAAACAATGGACACTGGTATTGAAATGAAAAGGATATAGAGAACATGAGAGTTTTGGAGCAGGTGGCATCAAACCCTTCCTGAGCAAGTCAAGGGCTCGGCGTCCCCAAAGCAACTCGGCAGAGAGCTCCCCAAAGCAATCTCTTACACAGTCTTCTGTAGTATGTAAATTTATTGAAATACAGTCCCCTTTGTCTACTGGGAGATGAGTGCGCTGTGATCCGTCCTCTCAACCCACACTGACACAGGCAGCTGACATAGTGGTTTTGAAGATTTCCCTTTTGTTTTTGCTGCCAGCTTGTGGGAGGGGGAGAGAAAGAGGAAGGGGAAAGAGGAGGGCGTAACGCACCCGCAAGTGTGTGTAGGCAGGCCAAGAGAATCTGTGCCACTGAACACCCAGATGGCAGGAAAAATTCACCTTTTACTAACTGGATCAGTGGCAGATTTTTATAACGTGTGGGTGGGAGAGAGGGCAGGGGCTGTGAGGAGGATGCAGAAAAAGCAGAGCATGTAAATGCACATATGTTTGCACCAGAAAGAGGGAGAGAAGAGCACACAGTGGATGAACAGGCTTATATCTGCATGTGTAGAGTGACAGAGATGCACAGGGGAGACAAGCTGAGTTATGGCTGTGTCCTTCAGGAGCAGAAGTCCAAACACCCTATAAACCTCTCCTTTGCCTTCTTGTACAGAGGCACACAGGAGGTCTGTAGCTTCTGTTACCCTTGCAAGGTATGTTACAGGACAATTTCTTTCTCCTCAGATCCCTTGAAATGAGCTTTGAAAATAGTAAAGGCTGTCTTAAGCTGTACTTTGTCTACAACCCTTGAGGTGACACAGCCCATGTGCAAGCCAAGGCTCACATTCTGTGACTTCATGCTCCTGACCATGAGGATGTGCCCTCCCTGCACCTCTTTGCAATCTGAACTCCTGGTTTTAGGAAGAAATAAGCTAGTGGAAATCTTTCAAACCTACTTTTCTGGGCTCCCATATATCTATGTTAATAAACTAAACCAGGCCATGGACTGTTCTTTGACCTTGCAAGCATGAAATCCTTGCACATATGTAGTTAAATTCCCTACCTTCTCCCCAAAACTGAGTGGACTGAGTCCCACTCTCCTGAAACAGTCTGTGTCATCCCCTAGACTGTACCTGGGGACTATGGCGGAGTGATAATAAATATGGACACAAAACATGGCAAGGGGCGTGCTAACAGCAAAACAGCAGGGACAGACCCTTGCCACAAAATCACAGAATGGTTAGGGTTGAAAGGGAACTCTGGATATCATCTTGTCCAACTCCTCTGCTCAGGCAGAGTCACCTTCTTGTCAGCACCTGAGCTGGTGCCCCTAATTCACCAGGGTACAGGGATCCTTAGGAAAGTCCTGCCTCTTTCATCTTCAGGGATTGAATCACAGCCATAGTTTCCACCCATAGTTTCCATTTATCTGAGCTACCTGAGATGCTGAATGGCTTGCAGTTCTTGGCACACAAACACAGTTCAGAGGGACAAGAAGTTTGGCTGGAGCAGGTGAAGTCTCTGCTTTAACTGGGAATATATGGGATACACATAAAGAGTTCTCAAAAGATGCAATTAAATACTTCTAAATATCCCACATTAATTGTATGCCTGAATCAGAACTGATGCTCATCCTAAAGGTATCTAGAGACCCTTGAAATTCTCTCCATGACAGTAGGTGTAATGAAATGCATGGAAGATAGCTTAAGGCCATGACCATCTCACTTTGGGGGCATTTCTTAAAGATTTGTAATTGAGATCTGTTAAAAGACTGACTCCAGTGAGATCTGGTTTGGGAAGATGTAAGCCTTTTGGTGGCTGAGAAGAAAAGGGAGAGAGGGGTCATTTTAAGCTCACTTGGAGTAAGGATGCAAAACTGTGGAAAGAAAATCTGATAAAGAATGATCTTAGTCATCTTCAACAGAGACTGTGCTGTGATCTTACATCTCTAATGTCCTCAAGCTATGGATCCTAGGTGTTGTGTTCAAAGACAGAATGGACCATTTTGGTTATTATTTTGACTCTCTGGTAACAGAATTTAAGTCAGTAATTCCCAGACTGAAAAGGTGTCCTCTATATCCCTCAATCAGCAGAAGAAGCAGAACCCTGTGCAAATAGAAGCATTTTGCCCACTATCTGTTTTCAGACAACTACGCAGGAAAAGACTGGTCTCTTCATTCTTGATTTAGCTCGAGCCACCAAAGAGATTCCCTGCACTGTGCTAACAGACAGGTGTGTAAAAACAACTGGCACGTGCCATGGGGGAAATCTCTGGGAACGCCTCGACACTGAGTATCAAGACAAACCTTTTCCTGTGCCTTCAAGAGAAACCAAAAAACAAATGAAAATGGGGAAAAGTAATCCCCTCACGTCTCCCTCTCTGAAGGCAGCAGATGCTTTAAAATTCACCAGACAAGGTCTGCCTCGTAGCAGACAGTAGGGCGGAGAGAGTGGCTGCTCCTCTGCTCCACAGGCCTGCTCCCAGGGATCTGCATGTGCAATTTTGGCATTTCCATAGATCTGTTTGATTGTTATGCAGATATTTGGTACAGGGAGCTGGGTTTCTTCCCTGGCTTTCTCTCTGTGGGGGAGGGAGCCTTGTGTGTGGCAAACAGCATGCCACACCAGCCATCCTTAATCCACCAACTGGCCAGTGACCAGGAACTGCTGCAAGCAGCACTTCCAGCTGACTCCAGCAGTTTAACGGCCCACTCTGTGTTACACAGAAATGCATTTCTCTGTCTGGAGATTACAAATGTGGGGCTTGACTCTCCACCCTCCCTCCGTCATTCTTTCCTTGACCTGGGGTGAGGTTGTTCCCCACGAGAGGGGACACCCTGCTCCAGAATTTGCTGTTGTAGCAGAAAGGGGCACCAGATGTTTAGCATCCGTAATCGAGGGTGAGGACCTCAGCCCTTGTCCCGGTTATGCTCCTGCTCACGTGAAGTGAGAGCCGGGTTTTTCCATCTCTGCTTATAATGAGCTGCCCCTTAACAAGGGCCTGCTTCTAAGTCCTCTGAAGTCTTCTGCCTTCAGGAGCTTCAGGCCCATAAGGAGTCATCTTCTTCATAGACAGTAGACTGATTATTAGATGTACAAATCAGTGCAATGGCACTGACTTCTGTGCAACCAGGCCAAAGTACATTAATGGAGAACTATTTCAGGAGCTTCTCTAACGAAGGAAGACAGCATTCCCTGAAAAATCCACACCTCTAAATTCTTATTGTAATTAAATATATATCTATCAATAATATATATATAAATTTATAGATAATCAACTGCCCAGTCTGACTTCTTTTATAGCACTTATTGAAGGTGCTGCAAGTGTCAGTTACTTGGTGAGTATCTCTTTCCTTTGTTAGCACTTAAGGTGTTGTCACAGACACGCTAAATGATCAGTCAAGGAACCTCATTCTGAGCAGGTCTCCTCCTTCACAGTGTGAACACTTGTGATTTTACCAACTCATACTTTTATATAACAATGCATCATATAATGCAAAATTCCATCAATATAGAGAAGATATAACAAAAAATACATTTTACACTTTCCACTTCATCCTGAGCTGGAAAGAAAAAGTCACTTTTTTTCCTAAATATAAGCACTGGGTCCCTCTGAGATACTCTGACATCCAAACCTTTGATATCTGAATTTAAGACAGTCATCCCATTACAGATAAATCATTTTGAATGGATTGTCATTGGAACCAAGTATTTAAGATTATTATTATTTTAAGGACAGACAGGCTATTCATTCCCTCCACTGACCACAGAAGGAGTGGAGACAATCAGCTCAGATGTAAATATCTATCCCTTAGACATTTAAACAAATCCTGTTCCTGAGACTCAGCTAGAGTGGGGAAGTGGAAAAGGCTTTGTTTGTGCTGCAGACTTCTGTGGGCAACACTATGAGCAGAAGATCCCTGATCCTACCGTGATGCAGATGAAGCTACTCCAGGCAGTTTATGAGCTCACTGAGCTCATGTAGGGAGTCTGTGGCTGTCCCCATACCCTGAACAGATTTACTGTTGCCTCTGCGTCAGGAAAACTTATCCTAGTTTTTGAGTTTTGTAAAGGCTCATAAAATGGACAAGACTGAATTGGCATTCACAGAAATAAAGACAAGAAGGTATCACCAGAGTATTTTAATACGTTTCTGAATACACTAGCTCTAAATACAGATTTAAGCCAGATTCACCAGAATCTGAGCTGCCGTACAACACAGGATAGGTTCAACGGAAAACTGCTTTCAGTTTCACATGAAGAAAGCCAGAAGAAAAAAAAAAAAAAAAAAAAAAAAAAAAAAAAAAAAAAAAAAAAAAATCACAAAAACAGCAAACCAAGATAACAACAACAAAAAACCTACCAACAACAAAAAGAAAGAGCTGACTTCAAAAATTTGGAAGGGAAAGTATCAAACAAAGCAAAACAGCTGTGCTGCAAATAACACTAGTGTTTTTTGTTTTCACAAAGAAAGTTCCTTTCAGCAAAACAAAATTAAAAAAAAAATATGTTTGTCTGTATCGTTATTCAAGATGAATTCCCAGATTCTCTGAGTACATGGATACCACTCCTCATTTGGGTTTTAAACCACGGGAGTATCCTGCCATGGAGAATGGCAGTGAGTAAAAGCTTGGGTAGTGCAGTACTAACCTGAGTCCCGCCTTACAGCTTTAATATCCAGCTGATTTCCCCAGGCGCTGATGCAAACATCTGGGCATTCATGTGCATGTTGACATTTATTTCTTTATTTTTTTAATGCCACAGGGAATTGAGGATTAGGTTTGTTATTTCCACTAACCAGGCATTAAAATACCTTGAGCCCATCACGCCCTTTCTGAGTTTTGACTGAAAAGCACTAGGCAGAGAGAGGATGACACAGCCCTAGGAAATAGTAAGAGAGATTAATGCAAGCCACAGCGGCAGCACAAACAGCACCCAGATGTAATGCGCCGAGTAAACAACTTTTCTTTTCCCTTCCTCTCACATCGTGGTAGATGAGCCACCAGAGGGAGTCCAAGAGATCCCCAAGAACTGCAGGATAAACAGATCGGCTTTTGGCAAAATGAAGGTAATTAAACATTTTCTGCCGGGGGCTGCAGAGTTCAAACCAGTGTGAGCTACTTTAGGTCACTGTGAGATCTTCGTCGCGGCAAGATTTCTCAGAAAAGCTAAATCGGACTGAATTTACAGTTTAACTTTTCCAAGAAAACAAAGGGAATAAAGAAGCAAGTTCATATTTGTAGTATTATTGTTGACGATAAAAATGTATTCCTAATTAAATAATATTATATGTTTCTAGATCAATGGAATGAAAAAGAAGGTCAGGTGACCGGAATACAGAGGGCAAATGTTGCCTTATCTGTGTCACTGTACACTCGTTCGTGTGTATGGAAATACACACAGATACTTAAATACAAGAACATTGTATACTGATCAGTCTTACTGCTTGGTAGTAGGGGATGAGACATGAGGTTTCACACTTCCTTTCAACTTCCAGTCTCATTTCAACAACGGAGAAGGAAACCAGCTCTCCCAGGGGACTGGAAAGGGGCGAAGCATGGCACAGTCTGTTGTTTATAGCTATGATGGATAAATAAGGGGCTTAGGGACATGGTTCTGTGGTGGGCTTGGAAGTGCTGTGTTAGTGGTTGAACTTGATCTCAAAGGTCTTTTCCAATCTAAATGATTCTACAGTTCTATGTCAGGTTAGAAAGACACTACCACTACCGAATTAATTCATTGCCCTCCTTGTAAGGCAGGGCAAGGAGTAACACTGCTAGGCCACAATTATTCACATTGCCAAAAAAAACAGGGATGTGTTCTGTCATAGACCTTTTCAGGAAAAAGTAACCACATAAACGTCAGGAAGAACGTCTTACTCAGATCCTAGTCCTCTCCTCTGGTCTCATTTGGGACTACTACCTTAATGTTCAAAAGCTGAGCGTTTTTCTTCAACACTGAGCTACAAAAAATCTCACTCTTACCTTTCTTCTAGAGATTGTTGGCTGGAAAGCCAAAAGGTTCCTTTTTATCCAACCTCTCTTTTGTCCTACAGTAGTGAAATGCTACAAGACTGGTCTGAAAACAGAAGGGTTTCTGCAGAATATTGACATTTTCAGAAGGAAATGCATGCATATGTGGAGGAGGAACGGATTCATGCTATTCCTGGGTAATATGGGGCAGACTGTGTTTTCAATATCATGCTGGTAGTGATAGCTGAGCTATTCCGTACAAGAAAATATAGTCAAAATAGATGAGGCAAGGGAAAGGTGAAAGAGGAGATAAGAGATGTGACTATGGCTACAGAGTGGATTAGTGACAGAGAACACCTTCATCCACTACACTAAACAGGCTGTTCTTTCACCATATTTGCATTTTCCACCTCTCCCATGGCTGCATTTTATTGAATAGGACATTTAACAGGCCTCCATAGAAGAGTAAAGAGCTAAGATACTAAAAATAAAAAGTGAGATGGTCAGGACAGTGATTTGGGAACACTTTGTCAAGGAAATCAGACTAAAGTTGGAGACAAATGAATGGCGCAAGCAACACCTCCTTGGCCAAAATCCATCCAAAGTCCATGAGCTGAGACTTGAAAAAAGAAGCCTGACCTCTTCCTCCTACACAAGGAGTGTGAGATAACATTCCCTGTCAAGCTGCCTGTTCTCTGGATCAGCAGATTAGTTGAAAGAATAAAAGAAAGGATATTTTCGACTCAGTTATTTACAAATTGTACCTAATGAATTATTGATCAGGTAAGCAGACCTCTGTGCAGCCCTCTAGGAATCTGTCCTTTCCAAGTCACGTTCATGGCCCCCTGGCCCAGTAGGGCCAATGGAGATGTTTCAGCCCTTACACTAATGGGGTATTTGGCTGCTGAGGCCACTGTTGTTTTTCTATTGCTTTCTCAGTGCAAAATGAATCTCATTATTTAGCTGAAAAGCAACAGAAATGGGGAGGAAAAAAAGCCAAAGCTATGCATCTGTAAAGGATAAAATGTTATAAACACTACTCCAAACCAGAAAAATAATTTCCTCGTTGTTGAAGCAGGTGAAGGATAAACACAAGACTCAAATTCAAGAGATCTAAACTCTTTTCTTGTCTCTGCCACTGAAACACTGAGCAGGTCACTGGCTGTATTAGCCAATGTAACTACCTGTCAGCAGTGAGAGCACACAGCCTGTGCAGGTCTCATCCATGGCTCTCTTCACAGCCACTGGGGATGGAACAAAGAGCCACACCAGTCTGGAGTGTAATTTATCCAACTAAACACTGGTATCTGCTCAAGGCCAATGTGAGTCATGCCCTAAAACACACCATCTGTCTTTCCTACCTCTCCATTATCTATGAAGGGAAATGAGAAATAGAAGCCTACACCTTATGGACATAAAGGTAGATCAAATGAATACCACCACTGATTAATCTGTGTGCCCGTATTTCTTGTTCTTGTATATTTTGTCTGTGTGTGTGTGTGTGTGTGTGTGTGTGTGTGGCCTTATTGTCACATACATGCAGGTTAACACAATACAGTTTTATCTGCACCCTTTTGTTTCAGTACTTCTTTGAAAAAGAGATGAACTAAAAATACGGGCATCAGAATATGGACCCTGGATAATAATGTGGTCTTGGATTCCACTGTACACAACACAGTGAGGCTACAGTTTTCATGGTTGCCCCTTATCCTGCACCCTCAGACAGTAACAGCTTGAGCTGTTCCATGCTAGACCTTTCACCAGCACAAGGCAACATCAAGGCACTGAATTTAATGGCAATACTGTAAATTATACGGTTGGATATCTGTTTCTAATCTCAACAGCAAACATTTATGCTTCATGTAACCTCAGCTTTATTTTTTTCAAGGGAAAATAATAACTTTATTTATTATTATTATTGCTTTTTTGCATAGCTGGCAAGAAGGTTAGAGTCAGTCTCTTTCTCTCTTCTCCTCTCTGAGTACCAGCTGTTCTTCATGAGGGGATATATGAGCAGTTTTATACAGTTTTAATATCCACCAGAAATTACATCTCACTGCCTTTAGGGACTGAACCTTTAAAATTCAATTTCAAATAAATATAATTATAAAATAAGGCAGGGGAAAAAAAGGGCAAGAGAGGGAAAGAGAGTATCAAAATTCAGTTCCTTGCTATAAGAGCTTCAGGGCACAGCCAGTGGGGCTGTGTTCTTCAGCAACAGTAAGAAAAATGGCCTGGGGCTCTGAGATTAGCATGTTGATGTTTTGGTCACCTCTCTCTCTATGAAGCCAGAGGTGGCAAAATCCCATGCTGCAAAGAAGGAAGAGGAGCAGGAGGTTTGCAGAGGAAGTTTTCACATCTTCTCCAAATCTGGCATAATTGGAGAAATATTGAAAGAGGAAAGAATGAAAACACAACATGAAACAGCTGAAAGAAAGAAAGGAGGACTGCTGAAGTATTATCTCAGGTTCTTTCCCCAGAAAAGAGACCTACCTCCAAACAAAGTAGGGTCTCAGAGACCACAGCTGTAATTCTGGCAGGAAAAAATACCAACCAAACCACAAGCACTAAAAAATCAACCATTCCAAGACCAAAATAGCAGCTTGTTTCCCTCAAAAGTGACAGGGAGTAGATGATCTTGTTTTTAAAATGGAAGACTAGTGTAACTATGTGGACATGTCAGTCCTCAGAGAAGCATTGAGTTTTACTTGAATGTGCAGTATTTCTAAAAAGGCATAATTTTTAACTGCAGCAGACTTCACATTAACATTAAATTAAGAAAGTCCTTGCTTACACGTCTGGACAGACCTGACCTGATAGGTGTTTCTTCTGCATAGTGAAGCTAAAGAAAACAAAACATATTTAGCATTTTGCAGCAGTGGTCTGCTATTTATTTCTAGTAATACATAATACCGTGCTGTAACAACACATCTGAATGGGACCCCAGTCAATGCTCATCCTGAGTATAACAGGCTGTGTTAGCAGGAGAAACAGATGCTCAGAAAGTGCAGGTGGGTGAGGGAGAGGTTGTAGAGAAGGGCTTTGTTCCCTTGTCCCTCAGATTGCCCTGAATCCAGGGAGCACTGGGAAAATCATTTGAAATCTGAGGACGGCCTGGTTACAATTATAGCTCACCAGTCTGGTTGGAAATATGACTGATTCTATTGAATTGATGAACAAATTCATGTTCATTGGCAGAAATAAATACAAAAGAGTGACTTAGAAAGAAGAGGAGGTACTTGCACCCTCCACAGTCAACAGATGCTCGAGGCACTCAGCAATTTGCAAGACAACTTTTACATGTAGGTGCCCAATTCCATGCCTGGCACCCCTCCCCTGTGTACTCCCTCTGCTTTGCTTCCCTGGGAGGGATCTGCTCTGCCCCAAAGAGAACATTAACAGTTTAGAAAAGATGCACATAGTGTAAGGCATATGGTCACAGACTGTTTGGACCATGCCTAAGCTGGGCTCCGGGAGCTTACTTCTGATTTTCTGAACTAAGTCTAAGAATGTATGACCTCTGGAAATCAAGGTAAAGAAGACACTGTGGGAAGAAATTTCATTGACAGTTCTCAGACTTTAGGCCAACCAAATGACATGGTTGTGAAAGACTGAGCATCCCTGAGGATTTCTGAGAACTCAAAAAATACCTAAAAAGAGGGAAACAGGTTTAATAGTCACAAGTGGAATTAGTGAAACCAGAAAATAAACTGAAAAGGCCAAACACTTGCTTGGGTCAGACATCTCACGAAGTTGCTCAGAAGCCCAGGTCTTGCCTGGAGCAGATTTTGTTACAAGTTCTGTTCTGGGACCCAGTGATCCCAGGAAACCTTTTTCCTTTTCTCTAGCAGTTTTGTCAGTCGCTGCTGGGACTTCAGTGGAAATCCTTGGAAGTAGATTTTGCTCTACAGCCTTTCCACATCACGCTCCAATGACCAACTTTGCTTAGTACAATCTGCCCAACCGCAGCAGGACACAGTCACAAATCAGTCGGCACTTTGGGAGCCCCTTCACTTTTATCTCACCTTGCTCTCCGTCTGCTCCCTTCCCAGGCCTTGTCCTTTCTTACACAACTTGTGTATCATCAGATAACCAAGTAAATATCATTTCAGAGAGCTGCCCCCTCTCGCCATGCATCTGAATGAGCACCAGGTTTGCAGTTATTTGTTTAGCCACTGAGCTGAACAAATTAGATTAACACAACACATGCAGCGAGGGGAGGAGGACACGAGGAGGGGGGGGCCCTTCTGACAGAGGCAGGAAAGATGCTGGGCAAGTGCTGTTGTCATGGCAATTAACCCTGTCTTGGCAACGGTGTCCTTCGTTCCCCCAGAAAATCTGCTAGGTGATTCCCCTTTCTTCTCCTTTCTGTGTGCTGCAGAACTGGGGCAGAGCTGCACAGGATCAAAGCTGTGCTTCAGAGCTGGGGAGGTTGTGACAGTTGCAGTTGTGTGAGGAGAGATGTGTGGGAGAAGCTTCCTTCTGCTAAATTCGGTGACACACTGTTAACAAGACAATACAACAGCAGGGTTGGTTGCTGTTTTCTCTCCCTTTCTCTATTTTTTTACAGCCCAATGAGACCTTTCATTGTATTTCAAATGTGTTTCTTTTAAAGCTGTTGTGAAGATTCCCTCCTACTGCTTCCACTGCTCTTCCTCTTCTTTCACTGCAGCTGATAAGCATCTCACTCTATCAGTCCTGTTTTATACACGAGACACACAGCATGGGGTTGTGGCAAAACAGCTTGCTCTTCCCCCTTTGAGACAGGCATCTCACAAGAAGTCCGCTCTTACACGGCCATCTAGTCACCCTCATCCCTAATTTTAGGGAAACTTGGTGTGTTCTTAACCCACAGAGCTGGAAAACAGGGCAAAAACTTCTCCAAGACATACTTGCTGTTGGTGTAAATCAGTACAGTTCCTCTGAAGTCAAAAAACTTACTGTCAAGAGGGACCAGATTAAAGTGTGGATACATTGGAAAAGTTGTTATCTGTGTTTTATGGATGGCACAGCAGAGTCAGAAAAGGGTGATTCACATGGAATCACTGTCCTGGGAGCAGCCAGAAATCTCCTGCATTGTAAACCAGCAAGTTAAATACAGAACCTCTCTGGTATGAAGCAGCAGTGACCATCTTTAAAACATGGCTCTGGATAGCCCAGAGACTGCTACATTTTCCAAGTGGAAATTACCAAAAAGACCACAGGGAAATTTGATTTGTCAAAAGATAACTTTGCCTGTGTTCTACAACTTTGACTTGGAGCTGCTATTTTTTCAACTCTGCCCCTCTCATTGAAAGGTCTGGAAGCAGTGACCTCTCACTGTTGGAGACACAGCACTGAATTGTGATTTTCTATTTCTGAGATAAACTCCTCTGCAAAGGGGGGAAAAGTGCACCCAGCATATGAGAAAATCTCAGTGATTCCTCTTCCACCACAAGAAAAAAACAGGCAAGTGCTTAGGTAATTGGAAATGGGATGAATCTAATTGCAAGAAAAGCTTTACTAGATTAATCAATTTAATGTCACCTCTGATAATTCTTGAAGCAATTCCATGTAGATAATCAGGATGTATTGATAATCCAAACTAATCAAGAGGTGTGGAGTGATGGAAAAGCCTTTTTCTTCAGTGTACTATGGTTACAAAAAGACACTTGAAAGACTAAAGAATTTTTTTTCTTTTTTTTTTTTTCTTTTAATGAAATCTGTCTCTAGTAAATTTTAGGCTGGCAGAAAAGAGTTAAAAAAACTTTGTTTATCTAAGCAAATTGTAACAGGATAGTCACAGATTCTCTGGTATTTTCAAGTGGTCTTCAAACTGAAACAGGGACCTGCAGCCAAAAGGAATTAACCAGGTTACTGACACCAACAATGTTAACAGCAAGAATCCTCTGTTTCTCAGTGGAAACTTGCAGGAAGGACTAGTGGGGATGGTGGCAGAAGGCTGATCTCAGTTAGATAAAACTCGTGAGGTTTATCAGTTGGAAAGTATCAGATCTGCCCCTGTATGGGGCAACAATGGCCAGAATGAAGCTCTGGGGTCAGTAAAAAGACCAGTCTTGGAGGAATCTGTGAGCTTTTGGACACCGTGACTGAGCAAGTTGTGGTCCATACCAGGTTTCGAAGGGATAATGCACGTATGAGCAGTGGCAGAAAAAGCAGGGTGAAGGTAACCATTCTCTCAGTTCTTCTCTCCCTGCTGCAGTTGTAAGGGAGGGTGTTAAATGGAATGCCAGAGAACACAAAGCCAAGAGTTAACTAGTTTGTCTGCTGCTTGCAGGCTGCATGGTCCTTAGAGACACTGGTATCTAATGGGGCTTCCGGCTCCAAAATGCCACTGCAGAGGGAGGTTCCTGAACCACTATGTTTATATATAGAAAATTATACTCCCTCCTGCCCAGAAAGGTGCTTCATGGCTTCTGCTGCTGCCAGAGAAGAGAGCTGACAATGAGAGGAGAGGTGCTTATTATAGGGGTGACATCTCCCTGCGTTTAACATTTAACAGCTGAGATCACTTTACAGGTTCCTCAGGGGAGTGGGAAACAGAGCTGATGTGGGCCTTTTGGTGACGGATTTTTTTATTTAAAAATAATTCAAATTTTTTGTTTAACTCGCTTTTCTATTGTCCTATCTCAACATTCAAAGAAACCAGTTTCCTAAAATGGGGAAAAAAACCCCCATGCTAAATATACTGAATTTCCCAAGATGTAATTCATCTTAGCCAAATTCAGGAGAATCCCTGCACTTTTCCATAACCCTGTGGGCTGCCATAATCTGCTGTGGCATAGCAGGAGAGAGAATGCAACTGATATTCAAGGGAGGCATCTGGAGAGCCAGACTCCTAGGTTTTGTGTCTGCTTCCACCAACAGCATGGAAGCATTTCTTTGAATCTCTTAGGACAGAACTTTCAAGACCAGAGTGTTTATACTCAGACACCTTCATAGGTCTTCTGAGGTCTGCAATCATCAAACTTAAGGCCTTTGTGTGCCTTTTGAGTGTCTGACCATGAATAAAAGCATTTATGCTACGCTTCTGATATGACCTCTAGGCAGCTCTGTTGCCCCAAATTCCAAAAGGAGGTTAAAAGTATTAACCCCCAAAAGGCTACTCCTGGGAGCGGAGAGGCTCTCAAGGGGCTTTGGAGGAAGTGCCAAGAGGTCTGAGAAGCCAACCTCCCACCCTTCCTTTGCACTCTCTGGGAGTAAAATTTGCTCCTGCGGAGAGAATGTCCAAAACAAAGTTTTTACAGCCCTTAATTTGTGCTGGATACTTCTCAGCAAATGCTGTTCCAGATGCCAAAGGCCAGCTGCAAACTCCAGAGCAAGAGCTAAAATCAATTTGCAGCCAAAGTAAAAATGCCTGGATATCTGTCCCTGGCTCCTTCGCTTCCCAGCAAAGCCATGAAATTAGCTACTGCCTTTGGTTACATGGTTAATTTCAGAAATTAAAAGACCAGTAGCAAAAAGGGCATCTCTGGCTACATATTGTGGAGCTCGAGAAAGAAGATGCTGGTAGCCTTTGCAATCCAAGCTGCCATATACGCTCTTGGAAGCAATTTCCTTCCAGTTTTTAGAGAAAATGTAATAGCGCTACTTCTGTGGAAGAAATTTAATCTTTAAAACATATATTCAGGTGACTGAGGAAGGGCTTAGATAAACAATAGTGAATATTGCTGAGGGGCAAAGGAAAGGGACAGAGATTATAAAAACAATGTCGAAATCTGAGACATCCAGAGAAGGATCTGCAAGATGAAAATATTTCCCATTATGACATAAATAAAACTGCACTTCTCTGTATCTGGAAGATGGGCATTTTATTTTCCTCTCTCTCTCTCAGATTTATAACAAAACCAAAAAAAAAAAAGGAAACTTTGCTTTCACAGTTGACTAGAACAGTCCAAATCCTCTGACTGTGCTAAATCCAGCAAGAGCAAAGCCTGATCACCAGCACCACATCTGCCATTTGACAGAGGCTTCTCAGAGACCTCGAACACCAGGAGCCTGCTCTCCTGCTAAGTGAACTGTTACTTTTCATGTTCACTGTTCCTGCCGTTCCTCTGTCATTTTAGTCTGAAGAGGGCTGGTCTTATATACTTTAGTGAAGAAGGTGAAAATCTGGGGGATGTTTTGTTGTATGTGTTGGTTTGTGTTTTTTTTTTTTTTTTAGTTTTTGGTGGTGGTGGTGGTTGGTTGGTTGGTTCTTTTCTTTTGTTTTGTTTTGTTTTGTTTTAAAATTTTGATAAACCAGAGCTTTCTGAACAATTGGAGTAAAACAAGTAATGAAGAAATGCCTGGCATCCAGGCATCTAATATTCCTCCAAGGTGAGTTCATTCTTGTGTTTAGCACCAGGAGAAGGCCTGCATATTGAGGACATTCCCCATCAATCAGTTAATGAGCAGGACATGGCAGGACAGCAATGGGTTTCTGCACCAAGGCTGTAAGTACCCATACTGCTGCTTAGGCAAGAGCAATAACACCCCCCATGTCTGAAAAGTGACTGCTGTCCAATGCCATTATTTTTCTCTAGCAATAAATAAACTAACTAACTAAATAAACAATAAATAAATAAATTTAAAGGGTATTTTTCCCTACATGGTATCCCAGAACTTGTCTTGGTATTGCCCTTTCATGACTGTTCCTTGATGTCCCTGCAGGAAGTCACATTTCAGTTTGTACTTTGTACCCCAGCAGGACAGCTTTGGAGAGCTGGAATTCTACCTGCCCATCATAGATACAAACCAAAAGAACGAGAAGCTGCCTGAGTTGCTGTGTGGAGTGACCCTGTCAAAATAAACCTTGCTCTTTAGTGTACTAAAATCCAAATATGTCTGTGCTGAAATAGCCCCTAATTTTACAAATAGAAACCAAGAAAAACAAAAAATGAGGGAGTGTGATAAAGGGGGACCAGATCTCCCAAACCTCAGGTTAGTACCTTAAGTGAAAAACTATTCAACCCTCAAGGGTGTTTTTGGATTTTCATAGAGAAAAGCTCTTGGAACTTGAGTTGGAATAGTAAATGCCTAAATTAAGTCAGCTGTGATTCAAACACATGGCACAGCAGAGACAAAAGCTCACACAGCTATGTCCTCCATCACTAGCAGGAATAACAATTCATAAGAAGAAACACACATACACACACAAATTATATATCTCACCACAGTTTCAGTCATCCATAGTAAATCTGGATATACAGAGGATGGATCCTCTATTATGACTGCTTCTTGGACTGGCAGAGGAAATACTGTAATTCCTTAAAGGCTAGGCCAGTGAGAAGGCAGCCCTGACAACTCCACTGTATTTAAAATAGCAAGCAGTTGCTCCCAGCCCTAAGCAGTCTATGTTGGCAGCATCGTAGAAAAAAAACTTGTATGTGAATGGAAGATCTTAAAATCTTGCATGCAATCCCTATGACCATCAGCTGTCTGTTTAGAAATGTGATCAGAAATTAAACCAAGTGCAATGGTTTGCCAAGAGACCAGAGACTCAAGGGTCCTAAAGGACGGGCAGAGCTGGGCTGTGGTTTACTCTGGCATCTGAAGAGTTTCAGGTAGCTACAGATCATGCTCTGCACTGACCACCTTTAGCAGGACCATCTTTAGGACAGTCAGTCCCATTCGTGCTGCATCAACACTTGACCAGATGTCTCACCCATTGTGCATCAACTTTCCACTTCAAAATGAAGTTTTTTCAGTCTTCCCTGTTGAATTTGAAAGCTCTTTAGGGCAGTGCTCACCTCCTCCTAGATGTCCGAATAGTGCCTACTGTACTGGGGCTCTGATTATTGGTGTGTTGTCTCCAAACCACCCCTATTACAATTGTGAATCAAGAGCTTGTCAAAAACATACACGTATAATCAAAACAAACCAAAATAAATACTCCTTTTGGGGATGATTTTTACTATATTATGAAACGGTGAACAAAGAAAATAAAATCCCATGCTGACAGTTCTGAAGTGTTTTGAAGGAAAACACAAAGGGTGGGGAAAGGAAAATGCACCCCTTGTCTCTTGTATTATTAGTTTCTGGAGATACTTCTCCTTTCCTTCTTTTCTTCTGGAGAAGTGGGAGTGGCAAGAGAGAGAGAGAGGAGGGAAAGGTATTATCAAGTGATAGTTTAACCCCATCAGGACCTCTTTATAATGCTTGCACAGCAAACTCTGTGTTGGCAGCAATAAAAATAATTAAAGTCTTTGTCCCTCTGTTAAAATGACACATCATGTTTTATGAGTGTATCAAGTATTTTCATTGAAAAATTGTATTTTAGCAAAAGAAAAGCACAAGACACCTCAGCAAGGTTTGCAACACTTCCATCCCTAACAGTTTTGTTTGTTTGTTTGTTTGTTTGTCTTTTGTTGAAGAAAATAGAACTGGTAAAAAGTTACCTTGAGATACTTTTTCAATCCTTCCAAGCAATGTTGGTGATGACTTTTTTTTTTTTTAATTTTTAAAATTAAAATGCCACTTTTTGCACAAGACCCCCATTCTGTTCCTGAAGTGAGAGTAAAGGCATTGCCTTTGACAGAATGATTTTGGATTGGGACTAGTATTTGCAAGGCTTGAATGTTATTCAATAAATTTTCAAGAGCTTTAAATTTCAGGACAACATCTCACCTTGACTAACATTTCTGAGTTTTTTTTTCACTCTTCTCTACTCCCCCCTCCCTTTCCCTTTAATACAGTTAATCTCTTCCTGGGTTTTGCTACAATAAACTCTCTAGATTGGTATTATTAATAAAACCCTACCATCCTCCCCCTCGTTCAATTAATCTATGCATCCTTTTTTTGTGTGAAGGTGTCTGATGTCAACTTTGATGATTTAAAGGCCATAAAAAATAAAAATAAAATAATAAAATCACCCAATAAGCTCTTAAAAAATAAGAGGGGGTGAGGAGAAGGAGGCCCTGTGGTACAAAACTATAAAAGGTTAGATTAGACTTTAGCAGAAAAGTCTCTGTGATAATTACTGTTATCTGCTGATCCATAAACTCTTCACACAAACTGCAACAGTAAACCAAAAAACTGACACTTTAATAGCAATGTGCTTTGTAGCGCGGGGACATCTCTCCTCCTCCTTCCCACATCTCTGTGCCTCCCAATGCTTCATTTCCTCACAGCCCTCTGACAGGCGGAGCTGACAACCCAGATTCCCAGCAAGCAGTGAGCAGCTAGAGGTCGGCACTAATTATTGCTAAACTTTTGCAGACTCACAGCATGATCTAGTTGGGAAAGGAGGAGGAGGAGGACAGGGCGAGACAGACCATCATTCTGGTAGTTGGGGGTACTTTTCTGTTGGAAGGGAGAAGGAAATAAGAGCATGCTTAGAAATCCCGGGGGAAAAGATCTGAGTGTGTCCAAAGTGCAAGTCCCAACAAGGTCCACCATTACCTGCTGACCCTCAGTTGGCATCAAGTGCCTCAGCCCAACCCACTGGAGCTGATTTCCATCACCAGATGTGCTCCAGTCCCTAGCATCTGTGGTGCAGCACTTCCATGTTTCACGGCGGGAAGAGATCTATCCACCACACAGATGGTGAGGGAGAGATCCAGAAGCATCAGGAAATCTTTCTGGACTTGGCTTCGGTGACACCAAATAAAGAGCAGATTTATCAATGCCAACTTAAGGATGCAGCTCTGGACAGGAAAATTGAATGCTCTGTTTCTCATGTTTGAAAATCGTTTTATGAGTGGCAACTTTGCATTGCTCCTGTAGCTTCACACAACGTCAGCCCCTCACAGATACCAAGGTGGGAATCAGATAAAGTAAAGGAACAGTATAGCTAAGAAAGGGCAAACTTTAAAGAGAGGACTGGACTCAGTGAATTGCCCTACACATCTACGTGAAAAAGGTACTCTGAAGGTAATGATTCTATAAAACAATTAAGAGGAAATTGCAAATTTGAATTATAATGGAAGAGGTCAGCTAGCATAAATCACTAAGGGCAAAAGACCTCCACTTCCTTCCACTGACTCCATCTTTGTCTCATTTCTCAACTCGTTCAAATTTAACAGGAAACTATCAGCCATCTCTAAATATTTTGAGCCACATCACAAAATTCAAAAGAGATTCACACCCAGTTTCTCATGTCCTATAAGAATAGTGAAAACTCCCCCTGAAAAGATTTTACTTTCTATTTTATAGCATGAGGTTTATTGACTCATTTTCTATAGAAAACTTAAAATTTGATAACATCCTACTCAGTTCAAGGGGAATATATTCTGAACAACAACTTCTGCAACACTTTTATTTAAAATAATGTTATATGACCCAAAAAACCTAACCAACCAGTAAATTTGCAAGCCGATAACAACTGGGATAAAACCATCTCAAGAACTTGGAACAGGAGGTGAATATAAAATTGGTCTAACAAATTTAATTAAAAATCTTAAAAAATCATTTTTCCCCATTTCTTCTAGATTCAGAGACTCTAAGAATACAAGGAGACACTGTGAGTTTTAGGCTGACCTCATATACAAAACCTCTTAGAGTCTTACACAATAGTCTCTGCATTATGTCCCTCTATTTTGTCTAGTGCTTGGCACATTTTAAAACACAGCCCAATTTTCATTTGAACATCCCCTACTGATGGAAGACCCATCATGTTCCCAGGTAGACTGCCCAGCAGCACCCCCTTTTGCATATTCTTTCACATCCTTCTTACTTTTTCTTTTTTTTTTTTTCCCATTTAATCACAACCTGCAGCTCCAGGATCATGTTACATAAGCTAAACATCTACCAAAATCTATATATTTTTTTAATGTGGTAGTGATGTTCAGGCAAACAAACAAGTATTCTCAAAAGCTGAAGAAACAGGTGCCTTGGAAACATATTCCTGAGATCAGAAACACAGTCCTCATTCTTCCAAGAAACCATTATCCTGATCAGCAGTCTTTCTGTGAAAATCCTGCATAAAATATATATGCATATATAACCAGTTTGAGAGAGAGTCTCAGTATACTACAAGGAGAATGAATATGAAGCAGACAAAAGATTTTTATTTATTTTTTAACTACACTGCATAATTACCCTGTGCAACAAATTGCCACAAGGTTCCACGAAAGTCAAGACCTTACCATAATTCCAAATAGGATTAGACATTTATATGCATAATGAGAACATCCACAGTTGCACTGTCTCGAATTAGAAATGCTAGGGAAATAACCCACTTGCTTCTAGGCATAAGTCAACCACATGGGAACGAAGTTGAGAAAAAACTCAGCTTATTCTGTACTTACCCCTTACGTGGATTTTAGTCCTTGTCCTGTAACACCCAAAGCAGAGGTAGAAGCAGACACTTGGTTCAATCAAGCAGTTCTAACAAGATTCAGTTACAGAAGAATAATTTTCAAGTAACTGGTGAACACACAAGGTACCCTCCTCCCTTGGATTAATGTTTTTTGCTTGCATAGCTATCTTGAGTATAACAGATATCCATACTGTCTAGAGGTGTAGGAGAGATGTGCACACATCTATAGGATTGAATTGAGTACGATCTTAGAAAAATCTTTAGGATGCATTGAAACAATCACAGCTATCTATCCATGAGATCAAAACATTATCAAATAGATTATATGCCCTCTCTGAGTTGTTTCTATAAAATCCTGATGATTTCATTCCTATTGAGTCTTGTAGGACTTTGCCATAAGAAACTGATATGTCAAGAGTACTGTGGAATTGGTCTCATTACACCTGTGGTAGGCAAAGGGTATGTTTTCATCAATGGCCAATAATTCAATTAAAAGACCATTCTGAAAAATTAAAGCATGCATAGATTTGAAGGCTGCAATATGCTGACAACCATCTAAGACTTGGCACTGGGCTTCCTTGCTGATTCAATCACCTTCTGGGCTTATGAACCCACTTCTGCTTCTGTTAATGAGATGAACCCTCCACTGCAATCAAGCAAGATTTATGTTTTAGTCACAGAGATCCTGGGTTACATACCAGTAGATTACAAACTACTGACAAATATGTGTCTTTTGTAAGGGACAACAGCCCACATCTATCCCATTGTCCTATGTGTTTCTGTCTGCTATGTTGGGCAGAGAGCTCAGGCAGAAGAGTCTCCAGCAACGTCTTTTCTATTCATCCTGAATTGTCATGCTAGTCTGGCATATATTTCTGGCTTTTCTTCTTCAGTCTTCTAAAGTTTATGTGGATTTAGGTTGGGTAGGTGTCTTCCCTAAGCTCGGTTTGCATCATGAATAACTGAACTATCCCAGACAGTGAGAGAAAGCAACACAGACCAATTTGCCATTCGACCAGTTCAGTTTTGTGCAGACCCCAAGACAGCATTTAAACACTCTCATTATCAGTATGCTGCGTGATTGTTTCTAAATTGTGAGGCTGTAACAAAACCAACCTTTAAAATCACCCTCCCTTGCCCAACTAGTATCCTGCAATGCACACAAGCCCTGAAAGCAGCAGTCAAATCTATCTTTGCCCTTGCTGTGGGCTTTCCATCACGCTAAAGTCTCATTAGTCCAGACTGAGACACACACAAGAGCACCCAGCAACCAGCAGATCCTGCTCAGAGATGAAGCAAAACAACATTGGCTGGGGGGAGGGTGTGGTGGGAAGAGTGAGGGGTTAAAAATATCTCAGAACCTCAGTCTCTCTCCCGGGCAACTTTCAATCCCATTTATTTATTTATTAATTAAAATCATTTAAGACACAGAAACAATCTCTGGAGACATGGAGTCTCATTTAGACTTTTTGTTTAGGTTTGGTTTTTTTCAGTTGGTTTTCTTTTTTTTTTTTCCCCCTTCCTCCCTGCTTGGAGCATCCTGGAATGATCTCTGCGTGCCTCCTGAGGGCATGGCGCTAGCAAACCCAGAGGCAATTTCCAGGTTCTTGGTAGGCTAAGAAAGACCCACAAGAGAGAGCCTGTTTTTCCCAACTTTTCTGTCTGACCACAGCCTATGAACTAAGCCCCTAACTTCTGGTTCCACTAAAGTCAATGGCAAAATAACTACAGCTTCCCTGCAAAAAAGATATAGTCAGGGCTTCTCAACTTTCAAGATGGCCTCAGAGGCAAGACATAAACTTTGTCCACCTTCGGCTGCCCCTTGGAAAACAATCTTGAGGCATAACAGTGTCAGGATAGTGGGACTAGATCTTGTCTGAGGTATAAAATAGAAAATATAACACCCAAGTTCAAAATGCAGCATGACTTCTTGAGTTAGAGTTGGCCTAGCAGCCACTGACAGCAGAAATGGAGGAGCCGATAAAAAGCCAAATACCCAAGAAGTAGTGCAGTAAATGGCTTCATACATTTAGTTTTGCAGCTTCCTAATTCAAAGCTATGACCCTTCTCCATGCCAGCAAATGAGGCAGGAAAACACTGAAAGAATATCTCTTGATTTGGATGTTACAGTCACCCTTCTCAAAACTGCACCTAGATCTGACTTAAGTTATCAGCAAGTCTCTGAGTGCCTTTTCTTAGGGAAAGCGTGAAGTCTGGAAAGGCTGGAGAAGGGACCATTTCAGTGCAAAGGCCCTGAGACTGGGTGGAGACAGAAGAAGAGGAGAAGAGTGTGCCAAACCCACTCCTGATGTGTGCTTTAGAGGAAACTGAGGCATAGAACTACATGCAGATATATTGGCCTGAAATCACTGAGAAACAAGAAACCCCACCAGGAACATAACCCCCCTCCCTCCAAATCTTTGTTTGGTGCCAGGACTCCAATACCTTTATTTACCTTCTTTCAGCAAAGACACGTCTTTATCCATATCTGAAAACTACTTTTTTCTGATTTAGCTCCATTCAGCTATGTTGAGTCCTCTTCCAGCCACAGAGATCTCTACACATCTCTGACAAAAAGCTCTGCATTGTCACAGCGCTCTATAAAGTCCTTCCTCTGCCTACATCTCATTCTTGGGTTTTTTTCCTTTCTCTTCTTTTTCCTTTTTTTTTTTCCCCCCCTCCACAGCCCCTCACATTATTCATCATAATCATAAAACATTCATTTGCGCTTCTGACCAATTGGAAGACCCTCACGGGAGGCCATAAAGGGGGGGTGTCAGGGTTATAATGAATGTAAATGCCAGGTGTTTAAGCTGGATAATGTGCAATTTGCAACTCAAGCAATCTGCACAATAAGCAAACCTAACGTTATGGTACCTGATAGGGGCACGATGGCCATTCTGAGAGAATGAAACATTTTACGACCTCTATGTTGCCCTGATCTCATGATCTAATAATAGTCCAGACAAAATTAGTTCCTGCTATAATGTCTTCGAATGTTTGGGGGGAGGAGGCGGATGGGGAGGAGGGATTGCAAGGAGTTGGAGAGGGGGATGAAAATTATATCAGGTGGCTGAGCTGAAGTTTCAGAGGATCAAAGGGAATTGCGAGCTGGATGTGCTATTTAAGACAATAACCTTCTGCTGAAAGTGAGGAGGTCAAAGACAGGTCTTTCATAACTATCTCGCGCACACACAGAAGCGTGTACACAGAGCTGTTCCCCGGGATTTGGCTGCTGATGAATTAAAAATAGGTTGATCGTTGTGAAAGGACTGATGCTCTGGCAGTGCAGGGCTGGACAGCCCGACTCCCCAGTGTCTAATGGAGCGTCATTGCTCAGAAATTAGCTAATCTAGGGCTGGAAATAACTGTGAAGAGGAGTTATTCCCATCTTGCTTCCCTGATCCCAAAAGCTGGTTTCATTTTCTTTCTTCCCTGCACGACTAGGTCTGGCTCAGCAAGGGAAGGGGAAAGGCAGGTCTCCATCCAATCCTCTCACCCTATCAAAGAAACAAGTGTAGTGGCTGCTCTGCTCTGGTGGAAGGGAGACCCTGAGGAAAGCCTCTGCAGTCTGCACAATACTTTTTAAAATGCTGTTCAGATTGTGAGGAACATCGGAAGGAAAGAGAATAGGAGAAAATATGTTCCCAACAGATCCTTGAAAGCCTCAGAAAGTGCAGTTCCCTTTGGGGAATTTGATCAGGTTTGTTGTTCTAACCCACATGATAGAAACACTTTCCTCTCATGGTACAGCAACTCCAGACAGCACTCACTGCACCTCCATGGGGCAGGAGGGGAGTGCAGAGGCTAACCTGCTGTCTAGGGAAAGCTGTGGAAACTGCAGGCCTGGATGAACACCACCAAATAATCCTGCTTGTCCTTCCCTATCTCCACTTCTTGGCTTCTCTTTGTCCACCTCAGCCCTGACTGTTGCTCCTTTGTGTGAGCCTCAGGACATGCACATGCCTTCTGGCACCCTGGTGCTCAGCCACAACCACTTTACTCCATCTGACCTCAGTAGCCTGGCCTTTGGATATCACCTTTTGTCTCCACTCAGTACTGGAAATGCCACTTCATAAAAGCATCAAAAATATATCAGAAATGGTAACTTTTTTTTTTTTTTTCTTTCTAAAGTAGTGTCACCGCTCAGCACAGCTTGTGAGCACTGTCCACCAATCTGGACATTTTATTTATGTCTTTTATGTCCTTTATGACTTTTATTTATTTCTTTTTAAATTTGAATCCAGAAGAGAAACACTAAAGCCCACTGTTTTTGGTTTGTTTTGTTTTTTTTTTTTTCTTTTTCTCTTTTCACTAAACACTTTATGATGGATTCTTCCTCCATGTCACTTATGTTTACTATTAAGTAGAAACCTGTGTATGTGTGGCAGGTAGGTAGATACCCCACCTCTCTGGCAGAGCTAGATAGCTGGATTTGATTCTGACGTTGCAAAGCTGAGCTCACCACTGCCACTCTTGAGGGAAAACTGACATTCTGCTCTCAATGAGCTTTCTGGTTTGTTTGTCAGAGAGACCTCACTTTCAGGTCATTTCTGTTGGACTAATCTAATTTTGAAGTTACAAGGTTTTGCACCAACCCTCATTAACATTTTTAGAGTTTTAGGAGAGAAATGATGATAATTTAGCCACAAACTCTCCCTGAGATTTTCCCATCAGAAATTTCACGCATACATGAATACAATAATTGCCAAACAAGCTGTGATCAAATTTGGCTTGGTGTAGGTTTTTTTTGCCCTCCCCCCTTCCCCCCAAATCTCTGTGAAATCAAAGGAAGAAGCCAAATGTAAGGAAAGATTTGCCACGGGGTTGATATGTTTACCAGCATCACACTGCATTTTTTTACCCAATGCCAGAGTTTCCTCACCCATTTTTTCTTGCTGCATTTTGCTAAGCAGTGGATCAAGGCTCCCTTCCTTGCAACTTTCCTGTCCTTCTGAAGTCTACAGATTTAGATCTGAACACTATTTCCTAGACTATATATCAAGGTCTGCAGCCTGGCACACCTTCCTTCCATTCCCAACTCAGCTTCCTACAGGCTGTTCCCCTGGAATTTCACCATCTTGACCACACAGACCTCTTGAAACCTGGAAAAGTCAGCTGCATGCTATTGCACTCCAGCTTCTACTCTAGATGTAGAAGATAGAAGATGAGACTTCAACCATTTCTTGGTTATAAACTGACCCATGATGAGATCCCTGAACCTCAGGCTGTCCTAATCCTCAGCTCTTTCCCATGTGAAACCTCTGTCCCAGAAACTACTCAATGCTGCAGCTGGTCTCTATGAATTCATTAATTTCAGGTGACCTGCAAATAATAACATCTACTTGCATTCAGGCATTTCTCTACTATCCTAAAGAAAAAAAAAAATCCTGGGAGAGGCAGAATAACTAAAATGATTCATCATAAGGATTGTAAATTTGAAAGGGATGTCCATTCTGTGCAACACGGGATACAGGATAAAGTGGAGCTACTTGTCCTTCTTCAAGCTCCATCTCAACCCTTCACGATGGATTCTCCTTCCCAGACCAGCATCAGGTATCTAACATATGCTGCCAAAGGGATTTAGGCACTAAATAGCAGAACCTGACAAAACTGAACAACTCCTTTTTTGTTGACCTCTGTTTCAACAACACAGCCCTAAGTGACTGACATTTTACCAGAACAGGGATGAAAGACAGCTTGCCTGATTTTCTGTTATAATTTCCTGGTTTGGCTTTTTAATTGCATCTGTGTGGGGAAAAATATATCAGATCTTGGCAGGGAAAAAATGCCCCTTCAGAACCTGAATTCTGCAGATTTTATTTTCTGGAGCAGATGATGGTCTTTGTTTATAAGAAAAATTAGGCCAAATCTAACATTTTCACAGATGGAGAAGCCTGAATTATTTATCAGAGGTTCATGATTTTTCTCTTCTTTTTGTATTTTTTTTTTTTCTTCCCTAACTGGTAAATAATCAAGTCCAAAAAGACTGATATTTATTTCAAGACTGGGATCAGCTCCACACCAGCAAAGCTAAAACAATTTCTCTCCATTTTACTCCCTTTCTTTTCCTCTCCCTCACTTCATTTGGAGATATTCCACTTGTATAAATAATTAAAGATTCATTGGCCAAGAAAGAATGAGGAGAAGAAAAAGAGACACTGACTTTTTGGTGTTGCAGTTGAAACACAGAAAGAAAAAAGTTTCATACAACTGAGAACAAACAAAATGGCATAATTTAGCTAGTTCCAGCTGTTTCAATCGAGGACACAAGGAACACTGAAGTAGAGACTGATGAGATAATATGTTCCCATGGAAACTTTCATCCTAATGCCTAATCATTGAAAGGTTGGTTTAATTCATGCTTTTGAAAGCTTTGCATTACTCTGTCTTAATATGTTTCTTTCCCTCCCCTCCCATTTACTAGATTTTACATGCATTTTTCCTCTTCTTTTCTGTCCTTAAAGCCTATAAAAATTACTCTCATTGACTGTACTCATATAGCAATGAGTTCCACTAGATCAGAGTCTAGAGAGACACAAATATCCCTGGAACAAGAATGGGCAACATGTTTACTCTGGGTCTCAAATCAATTATAAGAACTTCCTTTTTTAGTTTTTAGCCTGTACCCTGTCTCAAGGCCAATGAAGTTGCAGAATACATTTTTAAGTTGAAGGAGATGCTACAGTAGAAGGAGCAAAGAAAAAAGAAAACCAACCAGGAACTCCTATGGATTGAGGCTAATGTGAATTAAGAAGTACTTTGCACTGAAACCTTACAGGGGCGTGGAGATGTAGGTTAGGGTATATTCAGCTTACTCATCATGGACACTGAACAAAATCCCACAGGAAAATGCAATCCCAATCTGGATCTACCCATATCTTACCAGTCTCGAGGTTCTCAAACCTTCTTTTTGGGTCCACATCCAAGTATTAACTCTGATCTACCAAAAAAGAAGCCGAACAACCAGCCACCACCTCCCCCGTCACATTACTGCAGCTCTCACAGACAGTCAAGACTGGATCCCACTGGCAAAGGTCAGTTTCATAGGGAGGAACTATGACACAGAGCCAGCTACATAAAGAAATAAATAACATGTACTGTAACTGCTACGTGTGAAACACCTTATTTAACTTTAGAACTTCTCTGTGATGGAAATGGTTTATATATACATAAGACAATACTTTCAATGCTTTGAGTAAGTTGTTTCATTACTGTTGCTGATGCCTCTTAGGCATTGGAAAAGAAATGCAGGACTTTCTGTGGTCTGAAGAAAGGATACATCCCTTATCCATACCCTAAGAGGGTGACATGATAATCCTCAAGCATGCATGTAAGCCCAGGCTTTGGCGGTACCTCTAGTGAAACACCCAGTAACTTACTTTTAGCGCAAAGTAAAGGGACGGTGGTGAGAGATCTTTACTTGAAATTCAGCAAAGACTTGGCACAACAACCAGAAAAAAAAAGCAAAACATCTTATCAGTCTGCTAAAAGTCCTGCAGATGCACTCCTGTCAAAGCAGCCGAAACTAAATTGGCTTTCCCTTTGACGGCCATTAAACCTCGGTTATGCTCCAGTGATTAGTTGATCTAATGGAGAGGTCAATTTTCATGAAAAGTGGTGGATAGGAGAGCTAAGGAGATGGGTCATTTTTCATTCAAGTATCTGGCTTTGGCTTTAAAAGAAATTGTCTTGCAAGAAGAGTGAGATAAATACAGAAAAGTTTAATGAATGTTCTAACCTCTTTCCTTATAAACTTCAACTCCATCACACTATTATGCTTTGCTTAATCTCAAAGAAATAACCTCAGAAAAAAACAGGGTGATGTCTGGACTAATCACAATCACAGTACAACAAATAATACACTGGCCAGTAATTTATCAAACATCCCACTTGCACTCCAGAAACTTTTTCCCATGCTCATCTTCTTGCCAAGCTCTACTCGCTTCCCTGCAGAACATGGAAGGGATGGATGGCTCACTTGGGGACAGGGGAATCAGGCATCCCTGCAGCAGCAGCCTTTGCTTCCCAGCTCCGAAAGGTTTCAATCAAAGGAAAAAGTACAAACCTGAAAAGGGTAAAAGTACCGGAAAGTCAAAGCATCTGCTAAGCGAGAATCGTGTGTGCTGGGAGCATTAGCCAGTCTTACAAAATGCCGAGCAATCACAACTGTCATTACTGCCACGGGGAGAGGAGTGCTTCCCAGGGATACGTGGCAAGGGATCTTTTCCACCTAGGTAATTGTGAGTTCTCTCACCTAGGGATTAGGTGAAGGCTTTGCACACTGTTGCAGATGAAGGAATTTGGCTATTTAAATGGATTTAAATAAAATAATTCTTCCATGCCAATTTAATTAGTTTATTTTTTTTTTTTAAAGATACAAATTCAAACTAGGATGTTTCACTTAACAAAAAAGACAGACATATATTCTGAGATCCAAATAAATAACAATTCCAAGTTAAAAAACCCCCCACAAACAAACAAACAACCCCCCCCACCTACAGGTATTTGAACTACCAAATACATTAAGAGAATGCTTTATAATTAAACATGTATTTTACCAACCATAGCATGACAGAACCAACTGAATACCACTCCTCTGCAAACATATCTGGTCTAGCTGACTGTATCTACAAAACTTAAACTTTATGAGATTTTTTCTTTGAATGAAATGTCAGTGATAAACTAGGATAAAACTCAGTATGTAGCTAAAAGGCTCTTATTACATACCATTTAACTGTCACCGCTCAGTAATTGCAATTACAAATTACTGTAGCTTTACAGCCACCAATCTGAGATTAAATACTTGGGAAAACTATTGAATAGACACCCCAAAGTAAATGGTCTCTGCCCTAGTTTCCTAATAATTTAGTCATTGAAATGCTTGGATAAAGCAGAATGGGGTGAGTTGCAAAGTCTGGCACAATGAAAGAAAAGGAGCTTGCTAGGCAATACCAAATCACAAATTGTCACTTAATCATCAAAGGACACGTGGGAAACACCTCAAAGGCACAGGCTATGCATGTGGAAAAGTCCTAATGCTGTATATTATGGACTGTACTTGACAGGCTCTGAAAGCTCAACAGACTTTTTCTCCATATGTGATACTTAACTAGGAACCATAATTTTCAAGACAAATATAGTATTTCAGAACAAACACAGGAACAAAGGAGCACCCCGGACACATAAATTTCTTAGAACAAATTTAACCTGCTCCCTCAAATGGTCACATGGAGCATCACATGGATTGCAAAAAAACCAAAAGAAACCGTACTAGAACACTACCCCACTTGCTCTTTTAGGAGATGATGATAGAGAGTATTAGCTACAGCTGGCATAATAGCCCTTCTGGTTTAGACACTATTGGAAAGTGTTTAGACACAGCAATGAGGAGATAAGAAAACTAGAATTGACAAGAACAGCATGTCTGGTAAAAGTATGTTTAAGGAGGAATTTGAGATAAATAAGATAGCAGCTTTGGAAAAGGTGGTACCAAAACAATCCTGCCTGTAGACCTCAGACTCCAATCTGGTTCAGCATCTCTGGCGTTCAAGGGATGTCTGTGCAGCTCTGCTTCCCAACAAAGTGTGAAATCGGCATTTGGATTTGAAAGCCCTATTCCAAAGCACCTGAAATTTGTATCTGCAATTTTAATTGACTGAGAGACTGTTAAAAGGTGGGAGCTAAGCACAGCCTGCAGGTACACAATGCCCGGCAGCCAGTGCTAACAAGGACATACTTAGCTTGCCTGGAGAAACAAACAAGGACAGAATTGATAACTATTTCATGAATGAGCTGTAACATGTTGTTTTAAAAAGATGCTGTCAGAAGAAAGATACAAACAGAACAACACATGTTATTGAAGGGCAGTTGCTATTATCTGGGCTATTAGCAAATGGAAAAAACTATTAAAGCAGAAACAGTGTTAGAAATCTAATTCACTTTTCGGCATTAACGCTATTTACTGCTTCACTCTTCTCTTAAGTTGGAACAGAGAAAACGGACTAATCAATTTGCTGTCCTAGTGCTAACACAATTTCTTAGCAGGGCCTGAAACTGTGGTTTTGGACTGTATACTCTGAGCTTACAAAGTAATCAGACATGACCTCAACAGAGAAAAGGGATTGTAATGGATGAGCACCATCATTTCTGGGGATAATTTAATTTTTCCTATAATTTATAGTAATTTTTTATTTTCCACTTCCACTTAGCATGTCAACAAATGATCAGGACTGTTGTATTCAACACTGTTCCCAGAAGAAAACTCATTCCCCTACAATTCACTAGAATATAGCCAAACAAGATACCTAATGAATTTGTGAACCCAAATACTTCCCCTCTCCCTAACTGCTCCTTTTCATAAAGTTCTCATGACCCATAAGGGTTCTAAAGCAATATTGTGGCACAGTGAAAAAAACATCTCCTGAATCATATTCCTTTAGCTAAAATCTCATTGCTGAAGTTCACAGCCAACTTTATTATCTGTGGACCCTTTAAATGTGGCGGACTATACAAGGGAAATGAAAAAGGAAGAAATAACAGGGCATTTGGGGCAAAAAGAAAAGGGAACAAGCTATCAAAAAATTAAAATAAGTATTTGTAATATTACTTAAGTATTTTCAAAGTTTTAAATGTTTCTGCTGAACTAAAGCTCATGTAAAATCATGAGCATTTGAAGCACAAGATAAGCACATTAAATGCAAGCCAAAGGAAAACAATATACTCTCAGTACTATTTCCATTTAAACTGCTTAGCCACACAGTTGCAGACATGAAACAATTCCGCTGAGGTCCTCCTGCACTCAGGAAATTCTTCCTGGGTCACTGACCATCATTTAAGGGGCACATCTCAGCCCAATGTCCAGCGAATTTTTCAAATTAGCCTACAGTTGCTGCCTCTGCAGTACGCAATTGTGCTCAAAACCCCTGAGCATTTCAGAAAGGCCCCTAAACCCATTTAACAATAAATAAATAAATAAATAAACCAAACCAAACCAAAACAAAAAACCCCACATAAATATATGCTTACTATATTTCACATGCTGTGCAAACACGTACACAGGCCCTATAAAAGTGAGAGACCATCTCCCTTCAAGGCCCTCTATTAGGTTTGCATGCCTGAGAGCAGCCGTGATTCAGCCCAAGTGACTGGGGCCTGGTGCAGGAATCACTGTAATCCCATGGCCTCTATTACATCCAGAAGGTCAGGATAAATGATGTGCTCTGTCCTCAAAATCCTCTGAGTCCCTAATATTGAGGTAGGCATGGGAGAGCCTTTTGCGACGGTTGGTTCAGATAAACATCCTAACAGCATGATAGTGTTGGCTTAACCCCAAAGCTATGTCAGCTGTTTCTACTGTCCAGAGACCTTTGTGTACCAGGGATGTGAAAGTCCTGCCAACATCAGAGGCATCTACTACAGAGTTCGCCTCATCATCCCTCCTTGAAACTCACCTTTGCAGTGACACTTCCAAACCACTCAACACCCACGAGGCAGCCAGTGTGCTATCACTGCAACTTCCCAACCAAATCATAATCTGCTCTATATTACCTTGCTCTCCCTCCATCTGTTTGCTGTGGCCTCTCTCAGGCGTTCACATCTCCGAGCAGTTCAGGTCAAGGACCATCTTTTCATTTTGCATGTGGTAAGCACTTAGTAGTCCAGGTCTTTTACCTTCAAATCATACCTCCTGCACCCATGGCAGTGTGCACTATAACAAGCCAACAGCAACAACAGTCCTGAGGACTGGCCCAGCTGAAGTACGACTGGAGTAGCCCATGCCAGCCTCAAATGTCTCCAAGTTATCCACTCCCCTACTGTTTCTATCAGCACAGCAGAGATGCTGCAGTGACACCAGAGCAGTGTTGTGGTAGCCCCCAATGAGAAGCACGACACACACCTCGCAGACACAGACAGAAAACCATCCCTCCTCCTGTGCCGTGCCCTTGTCCTCGGTCCCTTTGGACACCCCTTCCATCAGTTCAGTGCAGTCAGGACCGGAATCTTTGGATATATGCCAGGAGTGAGTGGAAAAATCCATCAAGTTACTAATATAGATTCAAAAATAACTTTGCGCTAATTTCCCACCCTAAAAACAGCCGCAGCAATAAAATCCACTACTTTCTTATTTCACCACCAAATATCTGAAAACCTGAAGCACTAGCTTAAGCCTCTGTTTTTCTTCCTCACTTAATTAAAACAAAACACCCCCCTTTGGTCATCTATGATTAAAAAAAAAAAAAAAAAAAAATAGTTGGGAAATTACATTGAGTAAGTTATTTTATCCTGTTCCAGTACATGTAAAGCTCCATTTTCTCCAGAGAAATAAATTAAATAAGATCTTATTCTTCTGTTTGTTTTAGAAAGATAAAGTGATGGCTTAAATAAGCCTTTAAGAAGAGGGCACCTTTTTCCTCCATAGTGATTTTGCAGGTATCCTCTCCCGTGCTCTGTATCAGGCCAGCTTTGCCCACTGCAAAACAGGTAGTATCTTTCTGCACTTTCTCCACTAATTCCCTTGCCTACTTCTATCTTAACCTCTCCAGAGAAGGATCTGACTCCTATGTATCGACTTCAGCTGGTCTACCTCCATAAAAAAGATTGGTGTTCCCAGATTTTTGCTGGTGTCCCACGCAGGGATCACCGTTGTTAAACTCCACACATATTCATGTGGGTTTTGATGGCTTTAAAGATACCAAAGCACAGGGTTGTAACAGCATGGAATTTCATTCCCTGGGAAGCCCTGTCCACTTACTCCAATACAGACCCCAAGAAATTGGCCTTGAATGTTGTGTGTATAGAAGTCTAGATTTAGGACAAGGTTATTTACATGAGTAAATCCTTTTTTTTTCAGGACATTTAAGTGAGTTCTTATCTATGCATACAGCACGTGTTTCAGTGTTGTCCGAAAAAGGAATGATTTCCCAAACTATTCTTGCAATTTATAGGCAGGACTATGTTGTTCATGTGATTTTGATTTTTCTTTTTTCCTTCTAAATCCTTTGTTTTGCTGTCACTGCACGTACAAGGACAGGCGTGAAAAGCAACCTTAAAATTATAAAGGGTCTCTCTTATACACTTTCCTGTTTCAGTCTCATGATGTTTAAACCAGCCCGGTGATTTTGAGTTCCCTGACACGGTTCTTTCTTTCCAAGACTGGGATTCAAACATGCCACCTGGCAAACAAGGCACCATCCCAGGTTTCGGGGCAGAGCTGCTGGCGAGCTGTTGGGTAACACACTTAAATCAGCCACAAAACAGCTGTCCCAGACTGTAAGGAAGTGTGCTGGGCTGCTTAAACTCTTCTCCTGAGTGGGCATAAAATTGAGTCGTGTCCACCTGAGGGGAATACTGCGGGGTCTTTTGCACAAGCATGCCCCAGTGATTGGGAACAAATTCTTTCCTTTCAGTCTATCCCTCTGGATTCTATGCACAGGGTTATGACTGTATAAATATTCTAGGGACCTGGGACTTGGGAGCTGAATTAAGGAGGAGGAAGCCAAAGAAAATACATTTTAACTAGCAAGGACAGTTGCTTCTCCTCTTTCTGTCACCTTGTGGGCTTTCGCAACAGAACAGATATTTTATTTGTATTTAATAAAGCCCAGCGGTAGAGCCGCTTATGAATCAAGCCGCATCATGCATGGAGCTAGAAAAAAAATATATATTGGGATTTTCTAGCTCACTAGAGTTATTAATCTGGCTCAAAGCCTGCAGTAGGTTTTAATATATTAAGTGAAATTGCAGGCCTTTGCCCCTGTCTTTTTGCTAAGACAACAACATACATACGCCATATTAGATTCCAATTTTTGTACATTTCAGATAAGGAGTGGATTAAATAATGAATGAGATTCCCATTAGCCTGAAATTTTGCTTATTTCAGGCAACCTCCTCCTCCCCCCTCCTTCTTTTTTTTTTTTTTTTTT
>VXAY01007081.1:514998-591272 GCA_013399855.1 Oxyruncus cristatus
CTCCACTGTGGAATATTTTTGCATTGATTTGAAGGGATTTTTTTACACGCTCATTAAATTTGCATTTACACATCTGACAATACTTTTTTTGTGTCCCAGACACTGAACACTCCATTAAGAAAAAAAAAGAAAAAGAGAGACTCACTCTGCTTTTGCTTTGAATCGTGTGAAATCTTTCTCTAGAAGACTGTGTAAAGTTTGGAAGATTTTTGGGATTCCCCATGACTTGACAAAATTTAAGTGAAAGACTCCTATGTGGGTTTAGTGGGCATCAGATGGGGGTCACTGTAATTGATATGAGACACAGAAGACACCAGTGCTTTCCACACTACTTGATCCTACCAGATTTGTATGGAATTGTCCCTTGTATGGAATTGTCCCTTGAAAAGCACATTTTGGTATTCCCGCCTCCTGGACCTCAAGTGCTGGCTTTCTACCCTACTAAGAAGATGTCTTTCCTTGGGCTGGTGTTCAAAAATTCCTGTTAAGTTCAGAAAGCACTAATATAGAACTGTGAAGTGAATTCATCCCAGGCTGGAAAGCAGAGATACTCAGTTCAGTTTATTTACCAAGTAAACGTCATGTTTTCCAATGTTACTCTGAATATAAGCCTCTGCCATAAGAAGACAGCCACATCTTGTGCTTGAGCTGCCCAGGAAAAAGTTCTACCGGTTTGGTTGTCTTTAGAAATGTTAACAGCAGGTGTCCAACAGCTGGCTTATGAAACATTTGACCACAAAGTTGTCAAAGTCTTGCCAAGCTGTGCAGCCAGAGCACCAAAGCCAGTTACTGTTGGACAAGGATTTTAGCCATCTCTAATTCACATATTGGAGGGAAAGCTTTCCCTTTTCTGCACTAAGCCTTTTATCAAATAGCAATATGGGGTGTAAAGTGATGTTTCCCTATTACCTTGAAACACTGGATACAGGAATCATTGTGCCACCATTTCTCCCTTCTCACTATTAAAGCGCTATATAAATATTTATCCTTGTTATCTCACCCTTAACAAAATTCTCCTGCTATTCAGAAAATTTCCTTTGCTTAATTTCCTACTACAACTCTTAGTAAATCTCCCTTTATACTATCATAAGCAGTTCATCTCCTGCCTTGGAATTTACATCCTTGTAAATATATGGAGATAAATATCATGTATCCTTCCTCCATCCTCCCCCCCCGCCCTGAGTCATCCCTTAGCCAAGCCACACATATTTGGTTCCTTTAATCTTTCCTCGTAAGTCAACTCCTCACGGGCCCTTTATCATTTTTGTGGCTCTTGTCTGAACTTCCCTCAATTCGCCCACATCTTACTGGTGGGAAGATGTCACAATGGAAAAAATAGAATGAGCCACTTTCCACTGTATGTATCACAGACTTGCTACTGACACTGTGTAAGGATCTCTCCATAGCCCATAGGGCAGGTGTGCTGGAGGCTGGTTTCTCCATCAAGATGTTTTGCTGACAGGAACTGGCACTCTGAAACTTCATGTGAAAATAAAGCTATACTAGTTTTATACAAGCCACTGATATTCTTTCCCTCCCAGCCACACACACACACACACAGACAGACACACAAAAGGCTGGAAAGGATGCTTATATTTATATGTTTATAACCAAAATCTGCAAACATTGATGTAACAGAGAACGCAATATTTTCACCAATATTTGACTCAAACAAACAAACAAAAAAATTAAAAAGAAAGAAAAGGTGATCTAGGGACTGATAGGAACTAATGAGCATGCTATTTTAGGGAACAACCAGACTTAGGCTCTGTCCCCACCTTCTCCACTTAAATACCCTTCTGGTCTAAGACTGTGCAACTCAGTGACAAAGGAAAAGGTCCTGAGTGACTGCATTTCTCTGCATTTTAGGGAGCTGCAGGCTTGGTTCACTAGAGCAGATAAAGCACTGAGATTCTCAGCCAGGCGTGCAAATCCTTTCTTAGCTATTGGGATATACTGGCTTCTCTCAGGCTGCTTAAGGAACAAATGCAGTCAGCACAGTAATGACCTACCACCCAACACATAATTATATATTTTCACCATTACAACGTCCTCACAATATTCTTTTTGAGTCAGAAAATCTCTGTGTTGGGTGCTATACAGGCAAGGCACAAAGCAAAGAGCCAGCTGCCACTCCACACTCTCTCAAAATGTTTCGGCTCAGTGCCAACAAATGGCAGAGGTGTACAAAAGGACAGTTTTGTTCAGCCTGAAAATCAGTGATTTCCACATGGTGCCAGCTGACTATGGTTACTGGAGTTTTATTTACAGCAGTATGAGAGCTTTTTAATTGTGCAGGAAATAAACTACCAAAGGGCTCCTCCCCTTTATCTCTTTTTTGCAGAAGAAAGATTTAGTTTACAAATCTATCCTGTAACAGATCCTTTGCCCTTTTATTTTTCCACCCAAAGATATACTGATTATTTACAAACACAATTAAATGTGGAGAGGAGGGACTGTAAATCGCAGGTACTCAGGAGAAAGGTCTACCAGACCAAATTTAAAAGCTGAATTCACCGAATATAAAATGCAGCAGTTCCCATGCACTTTAGTGCACAACCACTTTGCAGAAAGGGAGAGAACAGGGTGAAAATCATGAAGAGCTGGGGAAGTCAGGACACTTGGGTTTGTTCGTGCCTCAGTCACTGTGTGATAATATTAAGCCATTTACCATCCTTGGAATTCAGCAGTTTTGCAGGTAAAAAGCCAGATCTTATCTCTGTAGTTTTTATTGGAGCTAAATCAAACATATTAAAGAGGGCAGGGTGAAAGGTAAATGACCTGTGCTTCCATGCCTCCCTCTCTGTTCTTCCTTGGTTCATATGTGGACTTTGTAGGGGCTCAGATACACTCAGAAACACATGCCACAGGACAAAGAGTGGATTTAGTCCTGGAGAGAGGTTAAATTTCCCACTAGTCCAGATGGCCAGGTCCCTCTAGGGACCGTGTATGTTTCTGCCCTCTCCCAGGCAGTCATCATGGACTTGCACCCACAGTTCACGCTACTCTTTACATCTGAAGTTCCCCCACATTTCCACTGCTGTCCTTCTGAGCTGCAGTCCCAAAACCTCTCACTTGGGAACTGCTTCTCCAACATTTGTATCACGGTGGTTAAAAGCCCCCTCACTACAACATCCAGTGGAGAACCCACTGTGCACTGTGGTCTCGAGTCCCAGGGCTCCCTCCTCTGATGGGCACATCCAGGTCCTCTCAGGGCAGGCCAGCTGCCAGAAACAAACAGGTCAAGAATTGGAAGCAAACCCCAGGGTAGTAGGGTAAATATCTGTTAGCCTGAGCCAGAAAGACTGTGGGCCAGGGCAAGGCATTCCTGAGCTGGCAGCTGCAGATGCTGAAGCTGCAGATGCTGAAGCCAGTCCTTCTTAAGTCTAGCTTAGCTTCAGCAGCAGCAGTTTGGAAAACCAAGTAGGTTATAATTAAGCATCAGTTAGATATGTCTGGCCTTACCTTGCAGCTGAACAGACAAACTTTCAAGATCCCTACCAACAAGTGTGCTGTACTAGGGTTTTCTTGATAATGACTATCTGCAATGTGAAGCTGATCTAGAGAGCAAGAAGGGATGGTTAGACAGAAAAAACTGAATTTAATTTGCTTGAGAGTTGGAAAAAAGGGTCAGAGAGAGCAACAAGGTCATGGGGAATCTCTTTCCTCTTCCAGATTTGAGAAAAGTCTTCACTGTTTCTTCTTCCTTTCCTTGCAGAAAAGAGACCCCTTTGTAAATCCCAGAGGCAGCAGAACTCTTTTGTAAGAAATCAGGAAATGAGTAATAAATACAGCTCAAAAGCAAAGGAGCTGAGCTGGCAGCTACTATCAGATTGTTCAAAAACTGCTATTCACCCAAAAGAAAGGGATTGGAGGAGGGTGGGAATGGGTGAACGGAGAATCCACTGAAACGAAGACAAATAGATAAAAGTAACTGTCATTCACTTTCCTTTTTGTGTTCATGATATCTTCTTGTTCCTTCAATGTCCCACACTACTGGCTCTATTTTCATTTACACACAGGAAAAAGTCTGTTGGAAAGACACGCTTGCCCCAGCACCACAGTGTTGTTGGAAGATTCTGTTTACCATGGACAAGCCATGTTTGTATCTAGGATGGGAACAAGAAAAGACTTGGCTCTTCTGACGTGCTTGGGGGGAGCTCCAGGCAGCCCACTCTGTGCTTGGACCTTTCTCTGTCCCTGTGCACATGTCCAGCAGCTACATCAAGGTGACCTAGGTGGTATCTCGTGAAAGCAAGGAAAGGAACAGAAGCTGGAAGAGGCTTGTTCTCTACTGTTCTCTCCTTTTCCCCCACCACTTCTGTGGGGAGCTGTGAAAGCAAAGATATCCAACTGACTTATTAGACATCCCAGGGTAAAGCAGTTATCCTAACTCCAGAACCTAAATGGGGAAAATGATCCCTTCTGCTCCTGCCTGCACGGGCAGAGTGCACTTTTTGTGTCCTATATGTTGAAAGCAGATTTTCATTGAAGTGGACTTGCTGCTCAGGAGAGCAATGGAGATTAGTCAGAATCTGTTCTTCCTGTCAGATAAGTGACCAACACAGACCCTTGTAACAGATATATTTACCGTGGAAATAAGGAAAAACTGTTTGTATAAGGTCATACAATCCATGCTGTCTGGAACAGGTTTTATTATCCTTCCTTCATCTGGTCCAGACAATATTTGCACTTTTCACACCAGCACTGTGTTCCCAAGGGCAGGATGAAGTATGAGGTGACACAGGAGCAAAAGTCATCCTGACTTCAAAGAGTACCTGGAGAAGCTCTGGGCTTTCAAGGGAAAAAATCAGTTCAAAGCTTATAGGGAGATGTGACCTCCATCCTGCACAAAGGTGACACAATGGTTGGTACCTTTCCTTCCAGGGATGCAAAGCCTCTCAGGATATTGCTCAACAGTTACTTGGTAGTTCTTCATCACTGTGCAGCAAGTTGTAAGCCACTCACACTGAGTTTTAATCAAACGAATTTCATCTTGAATTTGAAAAGAAAATTATGCTTAGCTACAACACTGATTTAGGAGGCTCTAAACTCAGCAAAAGCTTTTCTTTTTCCCCCAGAAATTCAGGATAGACCCCTCCTGGGAGATGCTTTCAACCTTTGTTTCCTGAGTGTCCCCATTCACACACTAGTGTCCCCATTCACACTCTCCCCAAAATCTTACAGCCTCAGCATACTGAAGACTACAATAGCCACCAAATCCTAAGGAAATCTGCTACCACCCTTATCGAGTTGCCTTTCTTAAGCAAAATGTTTCACATTTTCCCAAAACATTAACATTTCAGATAACTTAGGAGCACTGACATATTTTATAATGTGAGAAGATCGTATGACCAGATCTTTCTTGTTTTCACAAAAAAATAACAGTAGAACCACAGACAAACTAAATCAGTGAAACTGTCAATGTCACTATTGCAATAATCAGATTATTATACACAGGGAACACTTGACCCTGTGGTAATCACTGCAGTTTTTTCTTAACCCGTCTCACTTCGGTTTTAAGCACACCTTTTCAGGTCCTGCTGGGACTCTGCTTGCTGGTTCCCTGGTGGAAAGATGTCCTGCTTTTATGAAGTGTGAAAGTAGCTTCTTTCCCTGCACGCTTCTCTATTATTTGAAGCTTAGACCCTGGGAGAATTCAGAGCTTTTCAGATCAGACCCAGAGGAAAGTATGTCATCAGGAGGAAAAATCTTGCATATTTAAAATACCCTATGACATTATTTTTAGTATCTGCAAAAGGGTTAATGGCTTCCTCCTTGAATTCAAGGTTCCAGTGCCCATTTATAAAGGTCATCATAAATCTGCTACAATTAACAGTTTCCCATCCCACAGCAGCTTTGTCAATCTGTCCATGGCTCTTTCCCAATGAATCTTGTTTCGAACTCTATCCTTCCCTTAGTATCACTCAGAATATCCAATAAATGAGGATGAAATAATGAATGCAGTAGTGCTAGACCGAGCTAATGACTCCTCAAGTCCAGCACCTATTTCAGACAGTAATTAGGAGATGTTTGTGGGTAAAGAAGAAGAAAGAACAAGTCATTCCCTCCTAGCTAGAGCCTTTTATCCTCGTGACATCAGAGATTATGGAAATTTCTCAGAAATGTTTTAGGTGGGTAACCACACCTGAGAGTCACCATAGGTGCCTTCTCTGGAAATTTGCCTAGAACGAATTATCCCAGTGTTCTTATTTATTTAATTATTTAAACCTTCTGCTCCAGGAATGCCTCTTGATCTTCACAGTGTCTTGAAACATTTAGTTGAACATTTAGCCTATTGGTTGGGGAAGACTTCTTTTTTTCAACAGAGGAACTTCCACCTTATAGTTATGTCTTGATGTCCCTACTCCAAGCTAGCCCGAAGTTGCTGCTTTGCTGGTGCCTTGCTAACTTTTTCTCCTTTTGTCTCAAAGTGCTCAGGACTGACTGTACATATCCTGGATCTTTCAATGATACTGGTATTTTTCAAGGACATGGCATTTTTCTAAGCTAAGTAGCACATCCTCCATACACCGTGAAAGCTTTGGAAATAATAATTGCTTTCTCAAAGTATGAAGCCAAGCTAATGAAGCTTGGCTTGCTACAGATTTGTAACTTAGGCCTCCCATGCTCTCCCATCTCAATAACCCAGCCTCCTCCACTGTGTCCAAAAGCCTGTGAGCTCTGTAGCTGGTGCAGGGTACAACACGTGCCAGGTGCATTGGCTGGTACAGGGGTGCAGATTGGAGTGGCTGCCCTGGTTGAGCTCTGCCCACCCCATCCCCAGGAAGGAAATGCTTTGGTACTCCTTTTCTCTGCCAATTTTTACACAACTAATGGAACTGCAATTCTCACCAAAACTTTCAGAATATCCAATAAATGAGGATGAAACCAGCTGATAGGTTAAGAAGTGTCATGGGGGAGTGCAGACGGAAACGGGGTAGCACGGAAGCAGGTGAACAAACAGATGTGGATGGACCGTGTGAATGAATAAGCTGTGTTTTCTTTGGAAACAAGACCAAAAACACAGCTCAAATCCAGGCAAAAAGGAGGTTTGCCTCAATCCATTCTTCCCAACAGACCACCCTCCGATTAGAGACAGCCTGAATGTTTATTGAATGTCCTTGCATGTGTACAGGATTCTGCAGCTGAGCAAGCAAGAGCAAGAGGAGGCAGAGTTCTAGCCTTTTCTGAAGTCTGAGGTAAGCCCCTTACATGCAGTATCACTGAGGAGCAAATCCTTCCTCCCCCTTACTTATATGGTGTGTCAGATGCCTCCTCTCTCTACACCCACTGATGTTTCCTCCAGAAGAGGAAGAGCAGAGATGGAACTCCAGTGATAGCACATTTCTGTGTCACGAAGGTCCACCTAGAGTGAGCAGGGAAATGACACATCCCCTCCCAAAGTTATCCACTGTGGAGGATTCCCTATCATCATATTTCCATTTTTAGTTCTTTGAGTGGGTTGATATTTGGGTAGGTCAGTAGGAAAAAGAAGGGGTGTGAAGAATTTAATCCTGTCTGTTTGCCAAAATGCAACACCAAATCTGCTCCAAACAGCAACATACATATTTGAAAGAAAAAATAGAGAGAAAGAAAGTAAAGAAAACTTGGAGGGATACCTTTTCATAGCTACTACCGATTTTCAAGTTGAAAGGATTTCAAGAAAAAAAAAAAAATCACCATCAAGACTGGAGATTTCAAGCTAAGATACTGAGAAGTCTCAGCCCCCATGATTCCCAATGGTTGGATCACACACCTTGCCCCTCTCTGAAGTTCTGCTATTTGAGACATTTTTCAGGTTCTAAATATAAAAGCAATAAAATCAGTTGATTATGATGGCAGTAAGTGAATCAGGAGGATCCTTTTCCTCTAACACTGAGCTTGACTGTAATAGGGAAAACTGGATTATCCCAACAATGGTTCTGTCTGTACCCCAAATGCCACGTTCCCTGCTATAGGTTTAAAGCAGCAGATTGCATCTTTTGCAGGTCTCTCCCTCCCTCCCCTGCTTGAGAAACTACCACCAGAATCAGCACGTCCCGCTTCAGATAATCTCTGTTTCTCCCCTCCTTCCTCTCAGTGTTTCTTATCCCCCCTATCAGAAAGTGTAAAACAATGGCCCTTTAGGTCAAAATCTTTTGTTTAAATCTCTGAAAGATGAGTCTCACAATGGATTTTAAAAAGGTCAGAGATCTAAGCTTCCAATTCTCTGTGAACATGAAAAGCCTGAATCCACTCCAAGACTCCACTGAGCAGAAAGACACAAGGAGGGGTAGAAATTTACATGGAACTGCTGTTCCTGAATCTGCTTTATCATTTTCGTTGTCTTTCCCACCTACAGCCTCCATATAGAGGCCACAGCAGCTTCCCTCTGCAACTCACAAAAATCAATAGTGAATGGGGAAATTTGAATTCTTCCTCTCCATGCTGCACTCTCTATTCTCTTTTTCTGTAGTGGCAATGCACAATACCCCACTGAGGTACCTGTCCTTAAAGACAGCTAAAGCGAGAGGGAAGGGGAGGGAGAAAGAAAAAAACCCCTGAAAATAAAAGACAGGAAAAAAAAAAAAATGCTGGAATCATCCAACAGGGAACATATTTCACAGGCTTTAAAGGGTTCAAATCACAACTGTACCTGATTACCACGAAGTACATCATTCACTTTAGAACCAAATTTACCCACACAAACTTGGTGTTCTTCCCCTGTTTATTACCGTAAGTTATTGCTCCCTGAAATGCTGACTCATGAAACTCAGCTTATGGAAAACGTTCTATATGTTAAGGCAGCAAATCCTCACACCATCTCAGCTGCTGCAGTTTGTGTCTCTGCTACTACGAGTGTCAGGCAGGACATAAAGCAAGGGATTTGGTACTCTGGGTTTCTTATTCTTGCTTCTAACACTGATGATTTATGTGATACTGGGCACAATGCACTAAATTAGACTTCACCTTTATCTACCTAGTTGTCTATAAAATCAGAATTGAGCACCCAGGACTCTCACAAACAAACATTAAGTCGTATTGAACTGCTTCCTTCCAAATGTAGGAATTTTTTCAATTATACTTTTTTTTTTTTTCTCCTTAATTATAAGCATGTACAGGTTGGAAATTTCATCCTAGAAAAGATGTGAAATGGAAATTCAGCTTCTTCTAGAATCATGTTTTTAGCAGGTGAAGCTTTGTGGAAGGTCCAAATATCATCATGAAAATGAAAAATGTGTTCAGAAACAGAGAGGGGGAGAAGGAGAAATGGCAAATCTGAAATGCTACCCTCAACAGAGGAGTTGTCAGGTCTCAACAGTTAATGTTATCAAAAGTGCTTTGGAAGAATCTCAGGAGGAAGGTGTAAAAAAGTGTACAGTGGTTGTTATTTGCTTTCTGAAAGTTAAATATCACATTTTAAAGGCCAGAAATGCATGAGTCCAGAAGGGTTTAGGCACCAAGAGGGAATCTCTTCCAGCCAAGCCCAAACAGACTAGAACTGGGGAGACTTACTATTTACATCTGCTTTGCAATTAAGCAACAGTACAAACATAACACTGCAGCTTCCCTTAGCTCAATGCTAAAGCTCCTGGTCCCCATCCTGCGTGGGTCTCCTGCACATACTTAACTTGGGTTTCATTGAGTTCAAAGGGATTACTCATGCATGTAATGTTATTCATACGAGTGAGTGCTCACTGGATCCAGGGGGGAAAAACAACCCTTTTCAAAGATTCAGAATATTCAGCAGCCCTTATTATTAATTATTACTCTGATTTACTTTTCATTTAATATCATGCTGCATTTCTTCTTCGTATTTTATAAACATGCACGCAAAGATCATCATCTGGCGTTGTGGATTTCAGCAGGAACAAACCCAACAAGGTATCACGAGAAAGACTCTTCTCAATTTTAGTTCTGGATCAACAAAACCTAGGAAGACCTACAAATCACACCTGACAGAGACCTTCTAAGTAATTTTAGTCACCAGGGGTCTGGATTAGGTCTGGCTGGGAAATGGATTTTCCTATATACTCAGATAAAGAAAAAGAAAGATTGAAAAAGTAGCATTTTAATTGGATTGAGTCTATGGGAAACATCAATTTTTCACTGAAAATCAATTTTTTTCCCCCAAAACTTGATTTTTTTCTTCACCTTCCCCTTTTAATTTATCAATGCTAAATCAGTATTTTCGAGGGGGTGGGGGAGGCGGGAAGTGTCCTCATAAAAACCTAGAAAGATCAAATATTTATTTTCTCCCAGACACAGCTCTGATAGAACATGGTCACTAATCCTTATTTGGAGACAACTCACAAATAATTCTCTTCTTCATTTTTGAAGTCCTTTCCTCACTCTTTCAGGCTGATGTTTTTTCTGTTAGAAAGCTGGCAAAATCAGACCAACTTCACTTATGTTGCATGAGTAATCACTGTATCCTCAAACATGTCCTGCTGCTCTGCCACATCTATGGTCTTACACATCTAAGGAATAACAAAACATAGGGTTTGGAGTGGGTAAGAGGTACTGTCTGTAAGGGATATTCTCCAATGAGCCATCTTTCAAAAATATGGGAAAATGTCATTTGCAGTGACAAATTTATTTGGTGACACAGTCAGGCTGAGGACCCTACAGTCCCTTAGCACTCGGAATGTGCTAGAGGGATGAGACACGTTATAATTGACAGGGAGTTGGTCTGCCCTGTGGAAATGGAGTTAGGGTTGCTGTCTCTTCCCAGAGTGCAGTCCTGAGATTCCCACACCTGCTTTGTACAAACTTGGCTGGACAAATCATGTTCTCCACAAGAAACATCACCAATTTTGTGCACCTAAAGCTTTCCCCAGGGAGAATGTGGCACTCCCCACTAACCATACAGGGGAAGGAGAGACCTCCAACTCCAGGATATGCCAGCACACTTTTCTGATCCTCCTTGTAAGACGGAGTGCCCGGGTCATGCAGTAAGTCAGTGGAAGTCTAAATCTTCCAAGTCCCATCCCAGTTCCTTCTCCACAGCTTTATGCTCTTCCCTTTGTTTTAGCTGATGCCCTCTAAACTGACAAGCCCAACTTCCAGAGCCCTCCTGGCCCCGTCTGTCATCCCAGCTGAAAGAAACTCCATTCTGGCTGTCCAACTTGGGCCAGCCCTAGCAAGCAGAGCTCACAGATGGTTAAATGCATTTGACATTTCACTGCAGGGCCTGCAGCAGAAATCCTTGCCTGCTGTATCCGGAGCCCTGGATAGTAGCGAATCGAGGCTCGTGGCTCCAGCGCTGTGTGTGCACACTCTGCTGTGAGTTAATATTATTGGCTCGCCCCTCAATCATGCCTTTTCCAGCTAGCTGCTCCTGTCAAAGCACATCTCATTAGGCCTGAAGGCTCAATGAAATGGAAATTCATGTTTAAATTTAAAAACAACATATTGACCCTGGGAGCCAGTGATGTCTACATTTTTAATAACTTACTGAGAATAAAAGGAGTGTATGTGTATGGAGGGAGGGGGAGGGCTGGGTGGCAGGAGGAAGAGGGAATGTAGAAGTGGAGGCAGGACAAGCAAACAGGGCAAAGAGCCAGCCAAGGACTCTGGTCCTCTCCACTCCCCTCCAGCTCCATTCTCACTTTATTTGTCCCTCTTGCTGCATGGAGAAGAGCTCAGGCTCTACTTAAAGAGATCTTATAGCCCCAGGAGCAGAGCATGCCCCTGATCTGATACTAAAACAATGAGGGAGGAGGAGAGCGCTGTCTGATGCAGCCTGTCTGCATATGTACATTCATACCCATCCACGGGCACGTGCACACACACGTGTGAACCCTGGTCCCCCAAGCCCTGAGCATCCCAGTGAGTTGTGCTTCGTTTTTACAGAGGAGTAGTGTGCTGCAGAGTGCGAGTAAACATGGATCCTTTTGGAGGAGGATGTGGAGACAGCTACACCACATGTGACTTGCCATGTGACACAACCCCAGCCCCCTACGCCTTGCTCTGACATCAATCCCAGAGAGGCACGTACAGCTCACGCCGGTTAGGTAACCTGGGGGGGGAGGCAGAGACAGCATGTCTCATCCTATGTGATTACAGGAGGAGTGATGCTCCTTCTGCTGGGCTTTCATGTTCCCTGGTAGCACCCAGGAAGCTGGGGATGGGCAGGCAGAGGTGGGAGGTCCTCTTACTGTGTGATCAGTGCGGCCCACATGGCAGTGTTTCTTGCGATCTGACAACGTCATCCTGGCTGGCATCCAGCTTGGGGAATCACACACTGTATGGATAAACCCGCTCTGGCTGCTGTGTCTCCAGACAGGGATGGGCTGCTGTGTTGCTGCACTATAGCAAGAGTCTCCTGGTGCAAACTACACCTTAACACGAGGTGAGGGGGACGGCACAGAAAGATGAATTTGCAACAAGCTTTAGAACTGTGGATGGCATTGCTGTAGATGAGCGAAGTATGCCTATCCAACTAGGGAGAGCAGGGATCACTCTCAAAAGAACTCACTTATTTCTTCCGTGCTCCCTTCTCTTTCTCAGCACAGTATTCCAAGAATACTGACCAATCCTTTGGTGATGTCTCTGTTCTTTAACTCAGCCCTAGTCATCTGTCTGACTCAGAGGGATGTGCTTGTCAGTATAGCGAAGAATGTGAACAGAACAGGACTGAAGACTTCCTGACCTACATTCCCGTTCAAAGCTGTCCACTGCAATTCAGACTAGTTCTAAACATTGTAGGCACATGAATTCCTCAGGTTTTCCTCACTTTTAACATGAAATCTCTTATGTTTTACCACTTATCCCTCTGTTGTCCTGAAAATTATCCTTCTATCCTTATTTCCAGACAGCTTGCCATTATCCGTCTGTTCTGAATTGTGTTTCCTACCTTTATTCTTTGCACTCTTTGACCACTTTCATAATTTCTCCAGCATTCTTCATTTTTACACTGATGGGTTTTATTTCATACTGTTGCCACTTTCCAGATGCATTTAAAGATTGTGCTCAAAGAGTTTAAGGACAGATTTCTCTATCTCACCTCGCTGACATCACGCACCACAATTTCCTCTCACTTACTGAACACCTTGCTCTTGGCTAAAGCATCTTTTCCAGGAAGCCATCCAAATGTTGATTTGAAAACTTCAAGCAATGAAAAATTCACCCATCTGAAGCAATGACAAAGTTCAATTACACTCACTGATTACAAAAAAAGCACACCTTACTTATCATTTTTGTCTTGCCTCCTTTCACAGGTGTTAGTCCTTGGTGTCATTTTCCCTGATAAGCTAGAAAATTTTTGTTGTTAATGTCATCTAAGCCATGAAACTCTTAAGCAATTCTCATCCTCTGCAAGCTTGCTCCATCTGCCTCACCTTCTCCTTTGCGGCTCCCTGAGTGATTCTCCCTCCCTAATACCTTCCCGATGTCCCAGATACCACTACAAGCCCTCACTTGTCACCCATCCCCCCAAAGTGCCCTAGTGAAGTGTGGGACAAGGATCTATGGTGGCATTTCACACTGGTGTGTAGGGACTGTGAATCTTCTATGCAGGCCGGATACCAGATACCTTGGAGACCCTTCAGTCAGCAGTCTGCACATCTCACTGAAAGGCTACTGAAGTCCTTCGAGCTCCTTCCACAAGCAGAAAGAGAGGGAAGGGGCAGAAAATCTGCAGGGGTCACATACAAAAGCTATTAAATAGCCTTTGGGCTTCTATTTTATTTATTTATTAAGGTAGACGAGGAGCACAAAAAGGGATGGAGGCACTTTGTTTCTCAATTTGTGTCTATTATCTGTTGAAATTTGACATAATGTCTCCACAGTTCTCCTTAATATTCCACTGTATATAGAATGTGACTAGCTCCACCATCTAATGTGACAGCTTAGGAAGATTAAAAAGAAAAGCTAAACTAGCAGTAGTTGGAGATGAGGAAAAGTAGCACATTTATGAATAATTTCAGCTGAATTCTAACAACATTGCATTCCCTGGACAGGACACATTTATTATCTTATTCACCATGACTACTGCAACATTAGTGATTTGTTACTGAATCAATTATTAATTCATATGAGTGAATAAGGCTCTGTCACTTAACTCTTCAGCTGTCCATACCCACTGTACACTGATTGAGATTTTTAACTCTGTTTTCTCTCCCCTTATCTTTACACTCCCTGAACATCCACAGTGAAACAAAACGATGCTTTCCATTTCAGTAGTCCATTTGAAAAAAGCCACTTGTTTTCCTTTCATTTGTGAGACTTTACCCTGGGAATCTCCTCTTTTGACACACCAGCTTGGTACTCAAATTGCCAGCGAGTCAACTGGTGGGGTAAGGACTCGATCTGTGAAATAAACTGGTTAAAAAGATAAGTCAAATAGAAACATCTTCCCTCAGAAGCTTTGTAGGTTACCACCACTGTAGCTGCAGGAGCAAGACTTTTAGTGGTTTGATGTGTTTGGTCACTGGAATATAAAGCCTGCAACAATAAAACATACAGATGGTAGGTTTTATCCTCCAGTGGTGAAATACAGAAACAGACAAGATCATGGACTCAACCAAGGCCACCAAGCAAAGCAGAAGCAAAGATACGTGTAATACCCACACCATCCAATCTGATGCTTGCAGCTGATACCACTCTGTCTGTCAGCTAGTTAGAGAGCCAGTCAACAAATTTGAAGAGATGGATTGTAATCAAGGCGCCATTGTGGATTTACTGCCATGGGAGGTGATGGTCACATCTGAATTTTGTCACCCTACTGCTGTTGAGAAAAGACACTAGAAAGAAAAAGGAACATACTAAAGTCTTCAGAATATCTATTAAATGCATTTGAAATGACAGTCATTAACTTAATCCTTGCCATGTGCAATGCACAGCCTACCTCTCAATGGCCATTAGGCAGAAGGTAAAAATAATAATTTTAACAGTAACTACTATCAATGAAATATATTGTGATTAGTCACTAAGCTCTGCTTAAAGCCTATGTATATGGTGACTGAAGAAGGTGAGCTCCAGGCCAGGAGTACTTGTTATCTCAAATTCTCCTATAGTCCAGTGGAGCAAGCTGTAACCAGCTCACCTCTGCCTGATGTAGGCGAGATGCACCCTTAGCTGCATTCCTGGTCCTCCAAATTGCACTGTCACCCAAGGGTGACAATCAGTCGATCCTTAGTGATGACCAAAACCGTGACTGTTGTACGAGTGAACAATGCACAGGTAGTCACTTGTTCATTCCAACAAGCAGCAATGTCTAGCCCTAAGAAAAAGGTTGCAGCATCCCACGAGTGTTCTTGGGCCTCTCAGAGGGCTTGAGTCCATCCATGTTCATCATTCAACAGCACTGTCTTCAGAGAGTGCTATAAATAATGTGTGTAGTTGCCGAGCACCCTGAGTGCTTGCTGAACATTCCTGCTCAAACTTGCTGGTTTTATTGTATCAGAAAGTGCCTCTCACCTCCCAGTCCTTTGGAAAGGTTGAAAGGTTTTATTTTTCTCCTTCACTCTGCCCTTCTCAGTCTCTCCCAAAAAATTGCAGCAGGAGTGATCAAGTTCCAAGAGAAGGAAAAACTGCTTTGGTGTCAAACCTAAGACAAGATCTCTCAAAGGGACTTGTGTATGTTTACCAGCAATCGGTTTGCAGAATGTAGAAACATGTTAGTTTCTGTATCATACCTCTGAAGCACATGGGTGTAAGGCTATCCTTCAGCAGTGATGTCTAAAAATAAAGGGCCTTCCAATATCTATCACAGAGGGACTCAGTCTCTAACCAGTAACATCCTTTCATCCTTTGGATTAGCAGAATTACCCAGTAACACAGGTCAGTATAAAGTTTGGAAGATAACACTGAAATCAACAGAGATCTTCCATTTGACTTTAGTGCTCCCACCAAATGAAGCTTTCAGGGCACATGGCTCACATCCTTACTATCAACCTGCATTTCTCTCAGTACAGTGCACATCAAGGGTCAATACGAAACCTTAATAGCCAGGTTTTTCAGGATAGTACCACCATGAAAAATTTCCTCAAATTATGCTGTGTAGTTCTTTAATGAGAGACCAGAGAAGCAAAACAGTATTTTTAGAGAGGTGATTCTGCACCATGTTTACTCACAGCTCACGTCAGGTTGCTCCTTTTGGTGTTATCACCTGATGTAAAGGTTTCTCCTGCCTAAAGGAGGACTAAAGGCATCTAACTTACACACAAAATCCCTCTTCCCACATCCTCCTCTGAACTGTCCAAGCTATGAGCACCACAAGAAGTAAAGTAAATAGCCTAAATGATGGCAGGTCAATTAAAGGGTTGTAATCATGTCCAGTTTCATAATATGAAGCATTATAAGTAATGCAGAAAGGATTTGCCTACACCCACAAGTGTAAATATTTGATTTTTATCTTGATATTGTCCTTTCCAGGAAAGTCAGAGAGGGGAACATAGAGAGACTATGAAGAGGATACTCAATGCTTTATGGATAATGGTTAGGTAGCACAGGGAGGATGCCACCAAGTCCCTGTAGCTGTTGGAGAAAGGGACCCATTCGATCTAAAAAAAGAGGTTAGAGGCCTTGATTAATTACTCTGTGTGGCATCAATCTTTGCATACTGCCACAACCCATATTTCTGCCCCACACATCGTGCAGTCACAGAAGGTGGCACACAGATTGACAGCCAAATGCAAACACAAATAAACATTGCACTGCTTGATTTGCTAAGAGAGGGAGAGTATCTGAGACACTCATGAGGAGGCCAATAGTAAAAGAAATAATGCTCAATCCTCTACAGTCCTATTACAGCCAAAACAGATCAAGGTCTGTCTGCTTTTTTTGTCAATTTTTTGTTGTTTTGTCCCAACACACCTGCCTCAATATTCTCTAATATTCAAATTCTCTCTTGGTTTGACAAGGAAAAGGAGATTAAAGTTTTCAAAATAATTTGCAAGAATTTTATTTCATGCTCCAGAAACTGAAATTCACCTCTCTGTTTCCCACAATTCTCATTATAATTAGAGTGGCCGTGAGAGATGGGCGAGGTCTCTGCATCAGCTGAACTGGCTTGACATGGACCTCAGGAAAACAAAGCTACTCATGGAAAATGTTTGTTTATAAAAGCCTAAAAGGACAAAAACGAAAAAAAAAAAAAAATCCTCCATCATTTAAGCCTGTCCATAAATCTCGGTAAGACTGCAAAGTTGCAGCTTGCTTGGTATATTTTATAGACAGAGATCTTGCTGACTTGGCTGACACTAGCTAGGAGGCGGGAAAGGCAGGAAAGTTGAGATTTGGGGTGGGTAAACATTCCCATCCATCAAGTGATTGGATTTGCAACTAAAGCTGTGAAAGCCACATCAGATTAATGTTGCCAGGGCAGGAATGATGTGAAAATCATCTGTCTTTAATTCAAGGGATAGTAGGGACAGGGAATACACACATGGGGCCAGAGCACTCCTGGGCCCTCTGTTCCTTCAGGCCAAGGTGCAGGAAAAAAGACTCCCACACAGATCCACATTATGTATAATCCTGGAGCACGCCCTCAGCTCTTTGCACTTGGTGTGGAGCAGGGAGGGGAGGGTGGAGGATAGGGTCCAACAACCAGCCCTGCAATTTCCCTTCAGCTTCACATCTCTTTTGTTCAGAGCAAGATGCCCCAATTGTGCTGAACCATGTGAAAAGAAAACCTACAGAGGCTTTTGTTCTTCGAAATCTCTCATCGAAGGAAAGAGCTGAGACCGAGCAATTTAATTCACTTAGGACTTTTGTGTCTTAATCCATGGAGCAAGGTTTTCAATCAGCTGTGGGGTGACAGGGGAAGGTGGCTCTATGCAGGCTCCCCTGGGTGCAGGCGGGTGGGTGGAGGGCAGAGAGGGAGGCAAGGAGCTGAGCCGTGATCAGTCACAGATCTCCTACCCAGCTCGAGAGGAGATGACCAGGCATTACTTCGCACCAGCTTTCAGGAATGCAAAGCAGCTTATGCGTGTAGGTCATTTCAGGACACTAATGATAATTAAAACGAACCCTAAAACATACTGACACACCAAATGACGATGGGAAGTGGAGTCTGTGGGTGAAAGGGGAATAGGTCCAACTCCTCCTTAAGGGGGCAGATGGAGGATGCACAGTAAACAAATCAGCTTTAAAAAAACTACACATACAGGAAAAATCTGTGGAAAGGAGGAGACTGGCAAAAAACCAAAGAAACAAACAAACCAAAAAAACCCAGCAACCAAACAAAATAGGGACAGCACACATTTGGACTGAGAGAGCAAAGAAAACTGGACGAATAACAGCCCAGGTTGCATGACTTGGACACTACCTCAGCTTTCCATCAAAGCTAGGAGTCAACTGCTTTCCATCCTCAGTCCCTTCACAATCATGTAGTCCTGCCAGGGCAGGGACCAGGTGAGACCCTGACATTGAAACAGGCAGAAGTCTACCACGGTGTGGGAATGACCTCCAGTTCCTCGTGGAACAGCATGTGCTTCACTCTCTCTACACCCACACCCTGACCAAATGTTTCCAGCTACCAAAGGTCACTGCTTCCCCTCACTGCTTACAGATTGGTTCTGCAGAAAAGGGACCAGGGATCAAGATTTGTACAGTGCTTGGAAATCAAAAGTCATCTGAGGAAACAGAGCAAAATTTTTGTTCGTAAGGCTGACCCCTATATATACACATAAACTCATTCACACACATACAAACCTTTCCCCCTCCTGGTACACCTGGCTTCATAAAAGGTTTGCTTCTGCTTTAAGGACACGGTTCAGGAAGGGCAGCTGTTGAATCACATTTCTCCATAGAGCACACAGCTCTGAAACTAAATGTTATCATGAAAATCCCAGTGGGCTGAGGCTGGGAAGGAAAAACAGACTCCTGACCTGCAGTTGTTAAAAATGGCTTTTTGCAGAAGAATGGTAATGTGAAGCGCTATCTTACAGAGGGTAAAAAAATAACACCGGGAACTCAAATTGCACACACTGAAATTGCACACTTTTAGCACCTTGGAAAAAACAAATAAAACAAAAAAACCCAGCACAGCCTGTAATCACTATTGGAAAGTATTATTGGGACAGGTCTGTGATGTGCTGAGAGCCATGTATCTCATCCTGTGGCGGGGGCCGAAAGAGAGAAGTTTGAGTACGACAGAGAAGGATCTCTCCACTCCACTATGGTGACACCCCACGTGGAGCACTATGTCAGGTCCTGAGGTCCCCAGCACGTGAAGGACATTGACCAGTTGAAGTGACTCCAGAGGTGGCATCAAACATGATCGGACAGATGGAGCTCCTTTCCTACAAAGATTGTCTGAGAGAGTCTGGGCTGTTCAGCCTGGAGAAGAGAGGGCTCTGGGGTGACCTTATTGCCTCCTTTCAGTATCTGCGTGGGGCTTACAAGAAAGATGGGGAGGGACTTCTTACAAGGGCATGTAGTGACAGGACAAGGGAGAATAGATTTATTCTGTAAAAGAGGAAAAAATCCTTTACTATGAGGGTGGTGACACACTGGCACAGGTTGCCCAGAGAAGTTGTGGATACACCATCCCTCATAGTGTTCAAGGCCAGGCTGGAGGGGACATTGAGCAATCTGTTCTAGTGAACAGTGTTCCAGCCCGTAATAGGGGCGTTGGAACTAGATGATCTTTAAGGTCACTTCCAACCCAAATGATTCTGTGCTTCTGTCATTCTTGACCTGGCTTCTCCTGAGCAACAGGAGAATTTTACCAGCAGAGACACATGATTCTCTAACCTTGAAAGGTCCAGGTGGGTGGCTATGATGGTTTTGGAGCAGCTGAGCTCATGGGTCAAACAAATGACATGACGACTTGGTGGCAGCTGGTCAGTATGTTTGCAAATTACAGGCCTAGATGCTGCCACCAACATCTTGTAGCAGTGCTCGGTCTGCCTACTACCCACAGAGGTAAACCACCTCCTTCTCACTGACCTTCTCTACCAGAAACTAGGACTTGAGAAATAGCTACAGGCAGATCCCGTTCACTGAAGATCTTGAGAGGAAACTCTGTAAACAGTGAAAATTTCCATGGAAAGAGAATTCCAGCTCAGTGTTACTGTAATTATCAGAAATGAGTTGAATTCAAATGTTAGCAGCTACGTTTACAATTGTGAGGTGGAAACAGAAACGCTGCTTAAATCAAGTGCACTGTGCCTCTGACAGCCACATCTGCTCCTTCTTGACAACTTGAGGAAGAAAAGCAACTGTCATCCATGGTTATCAAAAAGAAATCAAGACCCCTGTGAGGCCAGACAGCTTCTGAGAGTCTGATCTGAATTTACTGCTGCAGACGGAGGGGGAAGTAAATGGTACTTTATGAACTCCATCATTTATTGACTCGCCAACATTGTTTGCTTTTGGGGAGGATGGTGATGCTTTTAAAACCTATTTTTCTTCACACTGTAAAGGCACTTGCATTTGTTTGACTGACTGCAGTGGCCTTATGGCAGCATCACCACCTCTTGTGGCCGAGCATACTCCTTCTCCCTTGTTCCTGTACTGAAAATGCTCCATTTCATAGCTGTTTTACTTGAAGCCTTCTGACAACCCCTCTAAAGATATCTCCTGGAAGCCCCATGCTTTTGCTGGGCTATGAGCAAGCTGTTGTACATTAAGCAACAATAACTAGGAACATCCAGAGCTCCTGGGAGCCTCCAGAGGGAAGACAGTATTCCTCTGCATCCTGTCAGGCTGAGCATGGCCACACAGAGCTGTAGCAGGCATCCACTTCAGTTCTTCCTATCTCAAACACTGGTCTAGAAGAGTGACTCTGGTTTTAACATCTTTGCATGGCATCAGGAAAACTGACTCACATGGGAATCACTTTCCCAAACTGCAGCCAAATAGAGGTTGGGCCATGGTGGGTTCACCCTGGCTGGGTGCCCAGTGCTCACCAAAGCTGCTCTATCACTCCCCTCCTCAGCTGGACACAAGAAACAAAATATAACAGAAGGCTTGTGGGTTGAAATAAGGACAAGCAGAGATCACTCACGAGTTACTGTCTTTGACTTGACTTGGGGAAATTAGTTCAATTTATTACCAATCAAATCAGAGTGGGATAAGGAGAAATTAAACCAGACCTTAAAACACCTTCCCTCCACCCCTCCCTTCTGCCTGGGCTCAATATCACTCATGGTTCTCTCCTCCTCCCCGCAAATGGTGCAGGAGGACAGGGAATAGGGGCTGCAGTCAGTTCATCACATTGTCTCTGCTGCTTCTTCCTCCAAAAGTGCTGAACTCCTCACACTTTTCCCCTGCTCGAGCATGGGATCCCTCAAACAGGAGAGTCTCCCATGAACTGCTCCAGTGTGGGTCCCTTACACAGTGGTGCAGTTCTTCAGGAACAGGCTGCTCCAGCATGGATTCCACACAGGGTCACAAGTCCTGGCAGCAAACCTGCTCCAGCATGAGCTCCTCTCTCCAGGGGCCCCACATCCTGTCAGGAGCCAGGCTCTCATACTAAGATTAAATGGACAAGAACTAAATATCTTTTATAAACCAATAAAGCAAGTGTTGTCAAATGAATTCCAAATCCACCACCAAGTTCGAAAACAATTGCATGGGCAGCAGAGGTGGGAAGAGATGGGAAAAGAGAGGCAAAGAGAGAGATAGATGTGCCAAGGGAAGTTCAGATTGGATATTAGGAAAAATTCTTCACCAGGAAGATTGTGAAGCACTGAAATAAGCTGTCCAGGAGAGTGGTGGTTTCACCATCCCTGTAGTGATTTAAAAGCCATGTAGAGGTGGCACTTGTGGACATGGATTAGTGGGGGGCTTGGCAGTGCTGGGTTGGACTTGATGATCTTAAAAGTCTTTTCCAACCCTAATGATTCTATGATAAGAACTGCTGGAAAATGAGATGTTTATTAAGGAGCACTTCTGCACAACTGCTAAGTTTCCCCAGAAAGGGCCAAGGATGCAAGAATCACTGGAAACGTAAGCAAGAAGAGGTATGCGGGCTCTTATCTCTCAGGCAAGCCCTGTTCCCCCTGTGAATGCCATGACTCTCAGGAAGATGTGGGAGCAATCTTGCCAGCTCAGTGCTGAGGGACACGTCTCTGCTCAGCTCTTCATGTCCACTCCCACTTAAGCTGCCACAGAATAACCTTGTGCTCCCCGCTGTGCCACTGTGCAAGGGCTGGCAGGGGAAGGGGCTCAGGGATAATGAATGAAGCTCTATATTAGCCACAGAAGCACAGGACAGTCAAATGAAAGGGTAAAAGTGTGGTCATGAAAGACAAGCAGTCACTCCGACTGTGTGCTGGAGGTAATTACTGCTATATAAATAAACCAGAGGGAAAAAAAAATCTTTTAAAAAATCTAATTACCATGCAGCACTGTGGGTTTCAACCTTGGTCAAGTACAGGCAGACCTGATTTACGCTCCATCATAAAATCCTAAGCACGAGGCTGGTCTCCCTCTCTCTTTACAATATGAGTCAGGGAATCAGCATAGGACACTTCTCAGAGAGGAGCTGCCTGATAGATAGATGTGCTCATGTCTGGGTGGGTCAGCATCTCCAACAAGCCCGGGACTACATGAGTACACCACCTGCATGTCTATTTATCACAGTTTTCCCTCTGCAAGAACAACACCTTTTTGTTTTGGTTTGTTTTTTTCAAAACAAAAGAAAAAAAAAAATGCTCCCCAAACCTCTGTTTCACTGGGCTTTTTCTGATGATTAGTGTTTCTCATGACCCTTAGTAAGGATATTTCTCTGTTGTGCCCAGCTGTCTTCCTTCTTTGAAGTATGTCATGAGGCATTTCTGTGAAACTTTCCTAATTGTGTAGAAAATGGAAACTGAGGGAGATACTTAATTTATCACTGAAACTTTTGTCTCCTACTCAAGCAAGGGTTTTATGCTCTGCTTATTTTTTTTTTTTTTTTTAAATCTCAATGTGAACCCTTTACCCATCATTCCAAGACAAAAAATGACCCAAACTTAGATCTTTATTTCCTGTGCCTTTGCTTGTCGCAGGATAGAATTCATCCAAAAAGAACGGTGGGTGAGTCAAGTGCAGCAGCTAACTTTAAATGCAAAACCATTTTGAATTTGAAGAACTGAGGCACATTCAGCAGCAGAGCAAAGTAAATCCTAAAGCACATCTGATTCTGCTCATGTGGAACCGAATGCTAGGCTGCAACATTTTAACCGCAGAAACACTTCTGACAACAATCAAGTCCAGGCTGGATTTGCAGCTCCACGTTCAGAGTTGCTGATAAAAGTGGACAGGAAGCAGATTTCCCACCTTAAGCCAACAAGAGATATGTTTTTCCCATCCCAATTTGAGAGAGAGAAATCAGAACCTATTAAGTCAATATTTTTTTGTCAGTAGACAAGCACGCACACACATACCTATAAGGACAAATATGTTAGGTCAGTGAAACATCTCATATAAATTCCAAACTGCAAAACTGTGTTAAAAAAAAAGTGAAACTTTGCTCAACAGATTTCAGATCTCAGCGTTGGTTAGATTTGAAAGCCAAGCATTTTGCTTAAAGCCATATCAAAACAATATGCTTCAATAATTTCTAAACATAAACACAGATTTGAAAGTGGTAGGACACCCTGGGGGGAAAAAATAACTTATTTTGTCATCTAATTGTTTCCAGCACTTTTGGAAAACAAACACTGAAACCAGAATAAGTATTACACAGTAGCAAAAGTTGGGAAACAAACACCATTGGAGTTCAAAAGTAAGACAATTTCCTTGTCATCGTTAATGAGATTTATTACCCAGCATCTGTTATCCTACCTTTAAAAAGTCAAAACCCACTTTTAATAATTGCCTCTTGCTTTTATACGGTATCTGGCACTCGCACAGCTTCCTTGATTAAACCTCAAAGCAGGTAAGCACTGTGATTCAGAGAAAGGAGATTCAAAGGTAAAACAAATTGCTCATAGTTTCAGAGAAATCAGTGCCAGAGCAAAGAATCAGAAGTCCAGGCTCCCATTCTTTACAATAAACCACCCTGCAGCTAAAGCCTTGTCTGCTATTGCCCACCATCAGTGTGCATTTTGCAATCCTGATGGCGCAGAAACCTCTGTAGCTGGAGAAGTTACGCACAAATATGAGCAGCCTCATCAGAGGAGCCTCTGGATGTCTAAATGGACGCAGTAAAGCAGGTTGGTACTGCTGTTCACGGGACTGCTCGTGCTAAACACCATCAGGAAAAAAACTAATAGGTGCAAACAGGCTGCAAACATCTTTAGACCTGAATGTTTGTGACCCACGGAGGAATAAAAGTCTTGAAGAGCCTGAGTGAATTAGTACACAGCTTTACCGAGGGCTGTGCTATGGCAGCAGCACTGGCAGTGGAGAGGCGTGGGTAACTGAGATGTTTCACCTGATCTCATGTTAAAAGATGTTATGGGAGGGTGAGTGGTGTGGGGAAATGACCCACCCCATCTCGCACTCACTTCTGACAATCATCTTTTTTAGTTTTTTAAATTAGGATCTAACTCCATTTTGATGAATTTCTTATTGGTAAAAGCAAGCAAAAACATTTGAGATTACATTTTACTAGCTGTGAAAATCTCAGCTGTAACACTCCTGTAGCAGCAATTCTTGAAATGTGTTTTATCAAAACCATGACCCATGCCTCTAAATTTTGTCTTATCTTCCTGCAGCCCTTTCAATCAGGGAAAATGTAAGCAGAGTGTTCAAACTGAGACAGATCCACTTACATTATATTTAAAAGTAAAAAGAAGGGAACAAATATTAAAATGCTTCCACATAAAGAGAAACATAGAGACAGCTCTAAAAGAAAGTGGAATAGCTCTTGGGAACAGCTCTTGTTTCTTGAATAAATACTTTGCAGTTTACAGTTTTCTATTAAAAAAACATTTTCTTTTTTTTTCCCATCTTTCTTCAAGCTAAACACAAGCTTCATGTTGTAAAAAACCAAAGGGTTTGATAAGCCCAAGAATGGGCTTCCTGTATGTGTGTCTGAATATGTGCATTTTTATTCTGGGTTCAAGAAAAAAATGCATGTACAGCATGTGCCACACGCTGAGACTGTCCCTGCTCTAAAAACTTTGGTCCATGCCCGCAATTCCAGGAGTGCACAAGAGGCACAACTTGGAGCTTTGCAGATGAAAGACACCAGTGGAAGGCAGAACTGCGGCGACATCAAGAGAGACTCAGATGATTCTCTTCAAACTGAAGTGCCTACTTTTCCTTCCTCTGTTCTCAGCTCTCACCTTCCTCTTTCTTCCCCATTTGGCTGTGGCCTCTACACTCATGGGTATCTCTAGTATTTGCAGCATTCACAGTTTACTGAACTTTTCCCAGTTAATATTTCTTGCTTGCCAGTAGGGATTTAATTTTAAAAACTAATAATAAGAAAAAAAATCATTCATGTTAGTACTGCAGGAAAGGTTATTATTGCTCTAAAAAAAATTAAAATTACAGAAACTGATTTTGAGGAAGACAGGCAGTTGTCAGCTCAGAACAGAAGAGCCTGGTGGTCACACATGGCTAACTCTCTTATCAGGGTGATTCTCTCCCTACAGACTAGCCAAGGAATAGTTTTGCTTACTCCTGTCTGATTCAGCTGACCTCAGGCAACCTTCCCCCAACTTGTCTCAGCGTAAGAGTCATCACATAAAAAAAATGTGGTGTGAAATTTGGGGAAGTTCAAAAGCACATCAGAGATTTTGACTTGTTCTTTTAAAGAAACAGGATGTGCCACACTTAAAAATGATCATTTATGTTCCTGAAGTGCCTGAAAGTTACAGTAAAAGAGGAAATGTTTCAAGTGTTTAGCTCCTATATATATATATGTTTAGCTCCTTACTATATAGAGCAAGTAACAAAGTCTTGCAGGCAGAATATCTCTGTGAACAATAGGAACTGCTCAGTAAGAGGCAATCTTTAGAAAGAGATGCTCAGGGACCTTATGTAGGGAAAACAAGACTATGTGTTTAATATCCAGGCTATTACTGTTACTCTGTTATGTCATGTATTTTATCCTGTGATGCACTTTTCCCATCCTGGAAGCAGAGATAATATATTTATTGTTTGCTTTAATCTTTCAGTTAAGTTATGGGGACACAATACACTAGAATTTGCTGGGGATTGTGGTTGAATTTCTGAAAAAAAAAACCAAAAAACAAACCCCCAAACAAACAAAAAAAAAACAGCCTTTATTCTGTTTCTTAAATATCCTTAAATTTGTTGAACTCTAAAAAGAGTAGCATTCTTGTTTCCTTTTTCACCACAAAAATAAAACTTTTTTAAGGTAAATTGAATTTTTGTAGTACTTCCTGCATGTCTCTAATGTTATACAAAATTTATAACGGAAATTATGAGTTGCAGAACAGGGAAAAAATTCTAAATAAAGGCATATTTTAAAATGAAAAAGGCAGTAAGAATTTTACTCCAAGAGCAGGAGAAGCCGGTCCAAACCTCTCACCACTGAGCCACAGGGCAAAACTCAAATTTACCAAAGCCTAAAGTGAATATATTCATTCCAGCTTTTATAGACTGCAACAAGGATCAGGACAATATGTGCACTACTAAGTCCCCCATAACTCCCTGGCAAAGAATATGAGGAATGTTTCGAAGCTGGTTCACTAGTACAGTTGCAGAGGAAGGCACTGAGCTACATCACTAACTTTATGAGAGAACTGTGCTTACATGGTTATTGGGATGCAATAGAACAAGTTAGTTTAACAGCAGTGCCTGGGAGAGCTAAAGCCTTACTCACTCTTCACTCACTAAACTCATAGTTTAAAAGAACCTTGCTCTTAAGTAGAGCTTAGCTAGGTTACACAGGCTTTAAATTTGCCCCTAAGTTTCTTCCCTCTTTCTGGCAAGGGCCCTCCAACCCTTGTGATGGCATCCCAGTGTTGCATCAGCAACACATCCAGCTCATCACGGGAGATTTACAGTTGTGACAGACTCAAAGAGGCTGGGTGAGGGCAGCCACACAGCGGTATATTTATTGTGCATCACTTAGGAGATGCAGAATATTGCTTGGACACTTTAATAGATGCATCAGTGTTAACTGATTTGCTCTGAGGCACCATATGCTAATCAAATGGGGTGCAATGCATAATGTCTTATTAATGTCGTAATAAAGGAAATCTCGATGTGTTCCGTAATGTCTTTATGATTACCTTTAATTTTAGATAGCTGGTGAAGGAATGTGTGTTCAATACCTGGATCTGCTGTCTAATTACCTAGGATATAACAAGAACCAAGTGTACGATAAAAGGCCAGGGTTTTTATTGGAGATCGCTGGTGACAAAATAAACCATAAATAAGTCTTGCAATCTGAACAAGCGCCTGCAACACCACATCCTGATCGGCATGTGAGATTGTTTTAGGCATATTTTGATTTCTTTTCATCTTTAGTCACCAACCTGGAAAAAGGAAAGGCGTAGACACAGAGGGATATAGCTTCAAAGAAGCTCCCAGGAGGTTTAAATACACGGGTCCAACAGATGTTTTACATTTACTTCTACAAATAAACATACTCGCAGTTCTGTCATTCAATTCAAGCCACCCCTTATGCTTACGACAGCTTTTCAGGTAAAGTTACCTTAAGCCTGCTCATCTTTTTCATAAATACTCTTACTACTTTGCTTCTTAACACTCACCCTACTACTTTGAATTAGCTTCTGAGAATTTGAAGCAATATGGAGAATAATCCCCTATTAGCAGCATATGGATTTCAGGCGTTTGCTATTATGCAATTTGCCTAATCCCCAATGTATTTTGCATAGGAAAACGGTAACTATTCCCCTTTTGTAACTGGGGAAACTGAGGCACAGGGTTCCAATAACCTGATACGTCTGACAGCACTTTGGATGTGGGATTAGGTGCCAGGTCTCACAACTTCTAAATCAGCTTCTGAGCAAATAAGTGTTTGGAATGGAGCTCCTCACGTCAAATAGCATGTGCTAGAAGAAAATTTTTGGTTTTGTTGTGTCAGGTAAGAGAAGTTTCAGGAGTCTTGTACAAAAGATGAATTGATTTAAAGTGATGTCCTTGCTTTATCAAGATTCTCACCGAAAACCTGGCGCTTTTGCACACATGCGCATTTCACTCTTTCATCCTTCTTTTATAGAAAAAGCCTTTAAACCAGGACCCCAGAGGAAAGGTTTTGCAGCTGAGATGGTGAAATGTGAAACAGAACATAGCTGAAAATTTTAGCATGACCCTTCACAACCAGAGCTGCTCGGTGGTGATATTTGAGCCCCTTCATACAGACAGGCTCCAAGGTGGCTTGTCCCTAAATGTATTTAACAGGTGTACACAGAGTTATTTCAGGCAGGTGGTGATGAAATCATGATCAGCATCTGGCCATCGTAACTGAAACAGAGAGGAAGGAAAGAGTGAATTCTGGATTTCTGAGGGAACTACAATCTGCTACTCTAGCATGAATCAGAGAAAAGCCTCTGCAGGTCAGTAGAGTCATACCAGGGTAGAAGTAGTAAAAAAACTAAATGAAAACCAGGCCCAGGAATTAGAGCAGCAATGCTGCCTGGGCCCTAAGGGACAGCCAGAAACCCTTTGATAGAGTAAAATCCTCGTACGCTGCAAGAAACAACCGGCAAGAGAGTTCCCTATCGGCATCATTAATGCATTCCCCAAAGCAGAAATCAGAAGGCTCTTTCCAGAGGAGGGATGCTGTAGAAAGAGGTTCCCTGTTTAATGACACCAGTGAATGTTTTGCCTGATGTGGAGAGAAAGAAATTAGCTCCTGCTGATTTGGTGTCTACACAGGCTGGGATGGGCCCAAAGTTCGTGGTCAGAATGGGTGCAAGGCAGGGTGAGAAGTGGAAAGTAGAAGTAATTTCAACAGTGGGATAACTAGAGAGTGGTTTTACAATTCATGATCCCTTCTAGCCATTTAGCTTCCTGGAACATGGGATTCACCTTCCTTATGATCTGTTTCTCTGCCTTTTGGATTTATGAAAAATGGGGAATTGGTGCTCAGGATCAAGCAGAACAAAATCAAACAGCCCTGGGGACAGTGTTGGCCCCAGATGAGAAAGAAACTGTGCACTTAGGCTAAAAGTCGTATTTTCAGCTGTTACGTGATTTTAAGTCCAGACTTTGGTTCCAGACCAGCTCAAAAAGTACACTGTTATTACTAGGTGCAGAATACTTCCTTCTCCCTCTCTTTTTTTTTTTTTTTTTTCAAAGTTCAAGTCTCAAATCGGTGTTACTGTTTCTTAAGCTAGTGAACAGAGCTGTGAGGAATTCCAAAAGATCAATTGATCTAGAAGGAAGTATTAATGTTCAGTAGTTCATGAATGCTTGTCTCATGTCATCTTCACAACCTCTACAGACTGAGATAGCACAACAACAGTAAACACCACCCTTGTGCTTAACATCTTTGCTAACCAGTTCCACCTCTCAGTAGCTTTCTGCAGCTCTTTTTCTGTATATTGAAACTTCGTGTTCCCTGTGGTAGTTGTAAACTACCCAAACAGAGGAGTAATCCACTTCCATAGAAGTACATCTGCCTAACTTCCATGCAACAAAGGCCAACACTGTGTTTGTCTCTCATTCTTAATTTTTTTCTACTCCTTACCTCTAAACTTGTATTTAATTGTTTTATTTTTCCCTCATCTGACTAATATAACTCTTACAGCTTCTATGCCACATGCTATGTTTATGTAAAGTCTAATTTGGATGGAGATGCCTTTATTATTGGCCTCTGTGCACTGTCTCAGTGCTGGATACCAAGATACCAGTTTCATCATCTTAGTCAGATGGATGCTCAATAAGGAATTTGTCACTCTGGTACGCATGGACTTCTCAACATTAACACTGTCCAGTGGGTGATTCTGAAATAAACCGTAAACAGTAGAAAGGAAAGATCTTGGAAGAAGTTAGAAACAGAAACAGACAAGGAAAAGGAATTATAAAAATGTTTGAGTATTAGGTCTAGTTTAGTTTTCTTCCACAAAACAGCATTTCAAAAACACTGACCAATATAGACTCCACAGCTTCTCTTTATCCTACAAATATTTCTGCACCAGAATAAAAAAATTAAATATAGCAATTCAGACCAACTCCAACTGAAACTTAAGATGAACCTGAATATCTCCGGGTTTGCCTAACCTGTATTCCTAATGCTGTTTGTTCTAAGTCAGCAAACTCTCATTTCTACAGGGAATGTTTGAACTTAAGTCCTAATCCATATGAACGACGGCAAGAACACATAAGAGCAGGAATCGTAAATCTAAAGCCTTTTATTTTATTTTTCATTCCCTCATAGTTCCATAGCTTTAAGCATTGTGGCTTCCACAGAGGGTAGCAGCACACTGCCAGCAGCATACCTAATTAATTCTTCCTCTCTTGTTCCATGTGGCTTCCTTACCCCCCATCCAACTGACCTATTGCTTCTCTTCAAGATAGGCTAAATTAATGATGGTGAAATTAAGGAAGAAGTGAATTATTTAATTCCATATAGTATCAAAGCTTACATGATCCCAGCACTGACTAGGCCAGAAGGATCAGGCCATGCCCTTGGGATTGTTTTTCTGGTCTCCTCCCTGAGTTCTCATCAAAATCAATGGGAATTTAGCCTGGTCTTCAGTGGGTGACCTTTTAATTCTCAAGAGGTGCATAACGCTTGGCATTTACTCTGTGCAGTGTCTTTCATGAGAAGGGCTCAAAATATCTCTCGACACCAAGTCTCACAATATCCTCAAGGGGAAAGTAAGCATTATCCTCATTTAATTAATGCATTGCCAAAGGCTAAAATACGAACTAAAGGAGGCTGATCCTTCAAGGTGCACAGCTTGCTCATATTGTGGTGAAGCTGGTGGGGAGATGAACACACTGAGCACCAAACAGGATTACCCTCCAAGACCAAGGTCAGTTTCCAGACCAGATATTCTTGCCCAGCATTCTTCATTCAATGTTTATATTCAGTGCCTTTAGCCATTGCTGCATCAAGATCCAAGTGATAGCAATAACAAGAAATATTTTAAATTGATTTGTTGGTGGTGCTATGTGTACATAAGCCAGCGAATCCTGAAGCACATGAACCAGTGTGCCAATTTTCTCCTGTCAGTCAGCACAGCACAGCAAGCAGAAAGGGCCACTAGGAAGCCACCAACATTCATAGGACTTGGCTTTACTCCTGCACTGGCCAGGGCTTGGCATATCACCCTGGGGTAAGTCACCACTCCCAGATCATCTCTTCAATTCCTATCTATTACTCTGACACTAATAATGAGTATCTTACTGTCAGCAATTTGCTCCCTAAAAGCAAGGAAACAGGAAGAGGACCAGAGGCATAGAGAAGCTAAATAACTTCTGAAGTCCTGTTGGATCTTTGCTGTAGCCAGGGAATTTAACAGAGTTTACTTGGATCTTTGTGGAATTAAAATTCTGTCCATTGGACCATAAGGAAAGAACAAAGAAGTAAACTTCCCTCTGCCTGTTCTCATCTGCCATCCACCTTTTCCCTCCTCCTCTTTGGTCATAAAGCTGCTTATTTTCATAACATCTTAAGTGCTTCCAGGCTTTTTCTACTTTTGAAGATGATTTGATGTCTTGAATGAGGCTCATAATGAACGTGTAAGCAGGCAGATCCCTAAATTAGCCTAGAAGTCCTGATGGATGCATTGTCATAAGAAAAAAAGGCAGCAGAGAGGATAGAGAAAACTTTACCATGATGCAGGCCAAATGCCCAGAGTTGCACTGAAACCTAGTGTCTTTTTTTTTTTTTTTTTTTTTTCTNCAGCTGTAAAACAGAATTAAACTAGCATGTCACTGAAAATAGGATCTCTCCTATGGGGTATAATGTCTACCATCATTTCGGAGCAATTTGCTGCTCTATATTCAAAGAACTCTCAAGTTTCTACAATAGGCAGTCTAATTGCAAACATTTGGTGTTAATGTTTGATGACTAGGAGCACAGCAAATCCAAGGTGTATTTCAGAACAGTCTGTGTATTTTCTTTGCTTCAGTGGCTGGACAAGACATCCATTAGAAGGTGATGAGCTAAACTGCAATCTTCTTGGAAGATTTTATGACTGTACCAGGACTTAAAGAAGTGCTAGTGAATGCACCTCAGATAGGTACAGGTGTGAGACCAAATCACATATAGGTACTCTAACAAAGTCCCTTTTAACTGGAGAAAAATGATTTCAGAATCTGAAGCCAAATAAATGTGGCACTGACGAGGAGGAACAAGTCAGTAAGTCAACCCCCAGTTACAAAACTACTGAGCACGTGTGCTGAAGGTGATGTTTATAGACCGGCCTGAGCTTTCTTCTGTACAGCCCTGAAAGTGTTATTGCTGGAGAAAAAACTCCCACTATCCAAAAGATGTCAGCTTGATTAATGCCAAAAACTTTCTCCAAAACTTTATTCTCTGGTTGTATGTTCATGTTCTCTTTGGCCACAGCTTCAGTTGCTAGTAAAATGCAGATTCTGTTACAACAAATCTCAGCTGTTAGAACTTACAAGTCATGACAAACAGTAATGAAAATATAGAATTCAGTGTTTCTGGAATGTTCAATTTTTATTATTTTTTTTTTTTAATTTAAGTAATTATCTCTAATTTTTTTGTTTTTTACTTGGTATATAAGCTGTTAAACACAAAAAGTGTATCTTTTGAGAAAAGTTTTCTGTTTTTTTTTTTTTTTTACCCAAAGTTCCATGAGAAGGCTACTGTATTAGTACATGGTTAATACACAGAGTTTATGAAAGAAAAGAACTCATGCAAATCTGACGGAGTATTTTCCTTGTTTCTTAGTTAGGTATTCCTTGGTGCGTGCTCCAAACAAGTGCCACTATTATAAGCCTATAAACAACATGACCCATAAAAATTCAACACTAGCTTCCAGTTATATATTGTTACTTACTATTTTCTTTATTATATTAGACATCTCCCATGCTCCAGGTATTTTACAGCTCTTAGGATAGTTAATGCAATTTAAATATATATATATAGTGACTGTACTGAGTTCTTGTTCGGGAAAGGAACTATAATCTATCAGAAAAAAAGCTAATTACAGTTTATCCCACTGATTTATATCTCCCCAAGCCTCCCCTCCCAATTTTTTTTTTTGTAAGTATTAAAAACCTTCGGTTGTAATTTTGATATATGCTGCTAGATAGATTAAATACCAGCTAATTCTCATATAAAACTGGTAGTTTGATCAATACAGTTAAAAGCTTCATTCTTCACATATGTATTTCTCATCTTTAGAACTATCAATTTTCATCTCACATGTTGGGATTAGACAATAATCAGGACAGAAATTCAGCCCCACAAAATTCAACAAATCCTTCTGTTCAAATTCTGCAGAAAAGAATAGTTGATCCCTCTTTGGAATAAGGGAGATGGACTGGATAACCTTTCCAGGTTCTGTCCAAGGCTACATCCTACCCTTCCATCATCAACCCCTTGCCTTCTTCTCTCTCCCTCTCTTCCCTCTGTAGGAAGTAACCTCACAGAAACAGATGTGAGAGAAAACACCCAAACAAAGTTAGTGAAGGCAATTTCCCAGATTATTTGTTTCCCAGTCTAGAAACACAAGAGAAGACACTGGAAAGCCACCAAGAAGGTTTGCCCTCACATTCTGCAAGGAACTGAGCAAATCTGTTTTGCCCTTCCTGTAAGACACAAATGGATTTCTCACCGAGTGAGTCATTTCATTTCCCAGATAGCCCCAACGTCCTTCTTATGAAGGAGGGCACAAGAGAGAAGGGAAAAAAACAATAAATAAAAATCACTTCAGCAGCAACGGGTGTGATGTGGGAACCTGATTAGAATGTCATAATGTAGCCCTGATATAGGAAATTGAATAGAATAGACAGTAAGCAGCCTACAAAGATTCTGGTTTCAAATTGCATTTATTGTCAAGCTGAAAAAAAAAAAAAAGAAAAAAGGAAAAAAAGCAAGCAAGCAGCAGAGGTGCTGGATCTCCAAATGGCTTGCTACAATAACTTTGAAAAAGGTTATGTGAGGAAAAGAGGAAACTGAAGCCCTTTCCCTCCACAGAGGAAAGCAAATGGGTGACACTATGCTAATGAAGACAATTCACTCCCAGGATGAGTCATTCAGCAGCAACAGGGTCTCTGTCCTGCCTGTTGATTCGTATTCTTTTCCCCCCAGCACCAAGAAGTCATCTTAAAAGAGTTGGCTGGGTGACCTACCCACTAACAAGTTTGGGTTTGATTTTGTTATTTATGTGGTATTAGCACAGTGTCACCCACAGGCAGATTTTCCCTTCAGTGATGTCTCTGCCCCTCAGTCTCTGACTTATCTTCTGTGGGTGGGATGAAGAGAAGCTTGAAGCAAGACATGATGCCAAAAGAACTACAGCAGAAACAAGCCATGAGCAGGCAGTGTATCTGTTGGTGGGAAGGTGAGCTTGGCCTCCACTTTGCAGTGCAAAAATTAAGACAGGATTTTTTTTTTTTTGCCTTGAAATCTCATAGTCTCTGTGTGAATAATTCCTAATGGTTCTATTTCTCTCCTCTGCTTTGACACACAAGAGCTTTTAAACAGATCAGCCCTTGAGTGTGAGAGCCCAGGTCTGAACTAGCACAGTGAGGGGATACAGGTCCCATTATGCAAAGCTTCCTTGAACGAAACTGTTTAAAAATCAAAACAAAATAAGACATCCACAATGTTCACTGTAACAAGAATATCAGCTGCACAAGGACTCTACATCTGACCCAACTGACAGCAGCAGAAAAAATTATAAACCTTGTCCTTCAGAACTAGAACACTTTATTTTCATTTAATGACAACCATGATGGTCTTTTTAAGAAGCAAGCAAAAATTAAAGTACTATTTTTAAGTGTGTATCTTTTAAATGTATCACTTTATGGAAACATTACTAACCAGATAGCTGGTATAAACTGTCATATTTCTAGTGACTGAAGGCAGCTGAATCAATACTTCAAACTAGGCTCAATATTTGAATGCAGCAGTAAGGAAGGTGGTGTAATCCACTGTTATAGATTAGATGGCATGTCAATCCTAAATTGCACATTACAGAAAAACTAGTTAGAAAGACTTTTCCCCTGGATATTGCTGTTTTTTTTTTTTTTTCTGAATGGTAAATATTTTTTGTAATAAGTTACTTAGTCCAAGTTTTCCCTGATGTCATACAATGCAGAATTTGTCTTCTGCATCTATCACACTGCCAATAACACTCAATAAAACATCAAATTAATTATCAAAAAGTATTTAAGATCAAAATCTTTGATTGCCTGTGATGAGATGTCCAATGATGTTAATCGCAGAAAAAGTGTCTGTTTAGAACTAATCATCAGAAACAGATTTCAATGTGAAATAAACAATGATCATTGTGACAAGAATAATAAAAAAAAGAATGAATTGCACATACATTAAGCAAGTGCTCTTGTACATTAAATATTCATTTTATGCTTCACATTCACATCTATAACTTAATAAATAAATTTTGCTGTTTATTGGGAATTTCTTAACTTTCAGCAATGAGTATCTGAAAGGAAATTGCAAATATATTCAGAGAGCTCTTTGAAAAGGTGGCTTGCAGTGCCATAATTCAAATACTTTTCCTCCAAGTAGGAAGAGCACCCATAAAAAAAAAAAAATCCTTTTCAACGTTTTACTTCTTTTTGTTTAAAAGGTTGATTTTCTATGTAGACTAGATGCTACATTGCTTGGAGAGAGGGCTGAGGGACATAGAGGCATTCAGACGACCATGAGGTATTTTTCCACCTTTGAGTATACCTGTGAGAGTCCCAGGTAACTGAGTGAAAATTGAGCTGTGCTATGCCAAGTTTACCAAGTCTCGGTGGCTCTGGTACCTGGCTCTGATATTACCTGTGAAACCACTGGAGGAGAAAGACTGCTCATGATGGGCAAAGACTAGGTGAATTTTGGAAGCTTTCTTCCTCTCTCTTGTTTCAGTAGCAGAGGTTGTGCTTGCCTGGAGCTGCTGCAGTGGCAACCCATGGATTGTACTCTCTTATATCATCATTAGCTTGAAAAAGCATGTGATCTGTGCTCCAATTACCAGTAAGGATTGGATGGATGTCTCTGTTGATGGCAGCTATATCCTGGCAGTCCTGCTGCAGCAGCAGTGAAGGATATCTTGTACTCAGGTCAGATCAGCAGATCTGCTCTCTGTAAAGGCATGGGATGCAAAAGAACCAAGCAGTTCCTACAGAACAGCTAATTTGTTTGGATAGGGATTTCTTGGGAAGGACATATTGGTTGGATGGGACCTCAGTGAACTTTATTCAAGTTATACATACAAATTTGTCCCTTGTATGAGTACATCATGTCTCCAATTCTGTCCAAAATCGGGCTACAGTTCTGTACCTCATCCCTTTTCTCCCCCTTCCCCCCTGCCTTTATTATTTATTTAAATAATATTAGCTTTCAGAAGGAGCAGATTGCTAGGAATTCTGCAACTAGGTGCACCAGTGGTGGAACTACTGAACATTAATTTTTCCAGTTCCTCTGCCAGTTTACTTTCTCTGCTGTCAAAATAATGTGCTTAATCTCAATTGAGGCTTTTTACTCAGTGGGAATCAGGCTTTTCCTCCTCTATCCACAGCCTTATTTTCATTAAATTTGTAGGAAACGAATATATTTGAGAGGGCTTACTCCAGAAAAGGACCAAAAAAAAAAAAAGAAGGAGAGAAACTTGGCCACTCAGTTCAAAAAATTGGAAAAAAGGCAAGAATGGTAAATAAAGCTACAGTACAAAAGTTTAAGACTCATGTTCTCATAAATTCAAGCTTAAAAAAGAATCAAAAAATATCCTGATTATTTTCGAAGATGTAGCTTCTTGACCTCCATACTATAATAACATTGGCTCTCATTTTATTCATTTGTTCAAAAAAAATGAAAAATATAGAAAGCAAATAGATTTTAAAAATGGGTAAGAAAAATGGAGGACAATTTAAAGGAAAATAACTGGCTATACTGGTTGACTGGTTAAGCTGCATATGTTGCCAGCTCCTGAATCCTGACACTGTGGTCTTCTGACTCCTATACACTCTTGTGCATTTATCTACTTCTTTTGTTATTGTACACACTGATCTTCTAGGCCTGGCATATTTTCTAAATGCCTTTGAAGCTCCTGAGCCCCAGTTGCAACCACTGGCAGCATTGTATGTAACTGTGGCTATTCCTGTCCTTGTCTGTGAAGCACTAGGAAGCAGCATTGGGAGTGCAGACATAGAGCAACAGGAAGAGTCAAGGCATCGCTAAGGCAAGGAGTCCTGTCTAGGATAAAAAAGACTCTGCATGCCTAAGATGGAAATCCTCTTCCTTTCAAGACAGAAGAGCCTCTGGCCATACACAGCAGTTCAAAGTGCCACATACAGACCTGCCATGACAAACGGGGTTTATCTTGTGGAGGACAGCTAAATTCCCAGTTTCAGTGGGGACACACTGGAGAAGGATTGAGCCTATAGGTGTTCTACAACAAATTGAAAGAAAAAAAACCACTGTTGCTAATGGAGCATGTGGAGGAAAAAAAATTTCTGCACCTCTCTTCTCTCTGCAAAACTCTTCAAGTAAAACACTCTTTTCCTGTGCAGTGTAACAAAAGTGACAGCAGCCTCAAAAGTTGTATTTTGTCAATTTTTGTGACATCTCCTGTCTGCTCAATTATTCAGCAACCCAAGGGACCAAACTTAGTCTGGTCTTGTTAAAAAACTCATGGTCTGTTCTGCTGACCTAGTGAAGCATATTTTATTCACAGGTAGTTGAATAGCAAAATTTCTGTTGAGACAGAGGCCACCTAGTGCCTGTCAAGATGGACACCCTAGCATCATATTTCATATCTCATTATTATCCAAAATAACCATAAAATTTTGCCCAAATTAGTTAAGGCCCCACACACTTCTTGGGCTAAAAATTTAATAAAAGTGTCCAACTCTGCTCTCAAATCACTGGGACAAGGGAAAATAATGTTCAAAATCTTGGCAACATCACAGGTTTTCTGTAAATAACATGAGGAGATTTATTGTGCATAATATGTTAGCTCGCCCAGCCCTCTGGCTCATTCTAGAACCCCAGCATGCAAACACACTCACAATTGCCTGAATAGCTTGAAATTTGAGTCCAAGGTACAAAATCAGGAGAAGATAAACATGAAGGAAAAATGAGGCAATGCCAGAAGAGTACATTATGTTCAAAGTGTTTCCCTTCACACGCTGCTGCAGAATTTGTCTACATACTAAAAAAAAAAAAAAAGCATCAGAGTAGACATTATTTCCTGCTGAATGCTTACAAAACCACAAGCACAACAGATCACAATACTTAAGCAACACAAATAGTCTCAACTCTTGCCAATGAGACCTTTGAAAATGTGTACCTGTTTATAGATTTACCAATTCCAGAAAACATACAAAATACTGTGCTTCTTCAGAGCAAAAGTACACCATCCAGTCTTCTTCCTCCACCATCCTTATATGCTGCAAGGAGAGAAGCCTTTCCATATTTACCATCTAATCGTATTCTGCAAATGCTGCAGGGACCCTTTAGTTCTTCACCTCAGTTCTTTATAAGCCATGTTCCTGCAGTAGACAGTGTAAAATCCCAAATATACTCTTTAGTGTAAAAAAGATATTCCTCTTCAAGGAAAAACTTGCTCCTTTACAGTTTGCCAGAATGACCATATTACTGGGTGGGACAGAAGATATGAAGGTTAAAAATTTGCTCATGGTTAGGACAACTGATGTACTTGAGCATCCGTAGTCAGCAGCAGAGTAGGCAGGGGCTACCACAGTGTCCAGGCACAGGATAGACACAGAACATGTGAATTCATACATGTGTTTTTTATATGGTAAATGACTTACCTAGAAAACTTCTTAACTCATTGCTCACTTGTTAGTTATGCAGTACTCTTGTCAGTATTTGACAGAAATGTGCCCATAATTCCTCTTAAAAGGCGGGTTCTTTTTTCACCTACAGCTGACTTCTCTCTTTGGTCTGTGCAACTGCTATCGGAGGTGAGCAGCAAATTTCTAATCAACATATTTAATCACACTGTCTCTTCAGAGAGGCCACTGTAGTGCTCATGTAATCTCCTTTGTCTGGGTTCCTGGAAATTACTTGGAAAAACAATGGTTGCAGCTGCAGAAGTGCTGCAGAGTGAATAGGGAAAAGAGGTGCTTCAGCCTCTTCCTCAGCTCCAGCATTTCTTCCTCAATTTAGAAAATAAAGAGAGACGATCCAATTAACAACACCGAGTATGGTTTCCTGAGCTACTGATGGAGCTCTGCATGGAGCACTTCTCCCAGCTAGAGAAACTGAATATCTAACCAAAAGAACTAACCCAAAAACTGCATAGTACTAACACTTTTATATTACATTGGCTAACTCATGTTGGAGAGACTAAAGTCATCATTACTGTTGCTTAGGATTTGTCATGCTGCCATACCTAATGCATATTGGAGATTTCAATGGGCAGAACTGACAGCAACTTAAAGGGGCACCAACTGTTCAATTTATCTCATTAACTTCAGGCTCTTAAGTAACCTGTCCTTCAGAAACGCTTCAAGAGATTTCATTGACTACAGAGTGAACTGAAGGAGATTAGCTCCTAACTTGACACCTCAGCTTGAGTGAATCAGGAATCAGCAGTCAAAGACACAAGACTGAATCACCAGTTCTCTTCACAGCTGTACTACAGCTACCAGTGAATAAGCCTTCCTTTACCCCACTTCTCTGCCAACCCTCTCTATCCCTTCCCCAGACTGGAAAGCTCCCAAAGTCAAAGGACATCTCTGGACACTCGTGAGACACTAAACCCTGCAGGGTCCTGACTTGCACTGAGACCAGCAGCAATTATTGATGCATAACTTTACAATCTGAATTACTACATCACCAGCAGAACTCGTTTTGACAAGGCAACAGCACACATTAAAAAAACCACCCTCTGAATTAGATGATTCTAATGGAAGTACAATCTTCCACATCTGAGTAGAATATTAATATAGAATTGGAATCACCATCTTAGTATTAGGAGTCTAGTCCCTGAGTTCACTATATATTGAATGAACAGAGATTGGCATAGCCAGATGGCAATTCAGATCCTAGGTAGGCTGAACTGACCCCTGGAAGTGTCTGTGAATATTAACAGTTCCCTTTAATGATTTGGGAAGCACGTCTTAATTTATAACGAAGCCTCTAGCGTATTTCTTTCCTTTCCCACCCGCCTCACAAAATGTTGACATAGAAGACACCAAAGCAGAAAATCCCCCCCTAAGAACTCTTAAAAATTTACTTTTATCTTCTTCTATTTAGAGCTGTCTATGCAACAGATTGTTTTAACCCATTCAGGTGTACTTTCTGGACAAAAACACTGTTACAAACTGAAATTTTATAATTCTAGATCTCTAGTAATAGATCAAAAAGCACCTAGGTGCCATATAGTATAGCAAAAAGGATAAATTCTGCATCCATTGACACAGATGTCAAAGGTCTCATTCTTTTGCGGGTCTCAGCTTTAAACAGTACTTGCCACCACAGCAGTATTGTTGGAACTACTGCAAGTGATGGAGGAGAGGAAAAAGAACATGAAATGAAGTTGCCCTTGCACTGATATAATTTTTCCCTGTTTCCACAGAGCATAACAGTTGAAGAGGGGAAACCTGGACATAGGCCTGTTCATATGAACAGCTGCTTCTGCTAATTACCTGTCGGTTTCTAAACTCCTCATCGGAAGACAAGGGAACAACATTCCCACCACTGGAACTATTAAAAGATCATCTGTTCCTATCATCGGACCAGAAATGGAGACTCAGCTCACCAGGATGCTAGTAAGGAAATTTAGGAGGGAAGTGTAGCAGACACGGATTCATTTATCTCAAATTCTGCCACTGTGTATCTACCCAACACGTCTTCCTTTCCCCTTGCTGTGGTGAGAGATTCTGCTCTGGGAGTACCATGACCAAACTCCCACTTAGGGGCTGCACATTCATGGGTAGCACAGGACTGCAACAAGACAGGAGTATACATGAATGACCAGAGACACAAAAAATTATATGGGAGTAATGCTCTCTAAGAGACTAACACTATCCTCAGCTGGAAATTGACCTTGAGATCTTTTTTCTCTAGTCCCTTTGTGTGGGTTTTAAGCTGGGAAGGAAAATCCCAGGCTGCTAGCTTTCATGGACCATTCACAGCTGTGTGAGCCCTCTGCTGTAACTGTTCGTAGGTGCCAGATGCCAGGGAGGTAGGAGTGGAAGCTGAAGGCAAAATACACTCACAAGACCCGCAACATTTCAAGTACTTTGAGAGAATCTACTGGAACCAAATAGATTTTTCCATGGGAGACAGCAAACCGTAAAAGGAGCTGTTCAGCTCTTCCAAAAGACATCTCTGGAGAAGAACAAAAGTGGGACCTGTATGCAAACCCACTGAAGGTAACAGAAAGATCTCTGCTAACATCAGTGAGGTTTGGATCAGGCTGGCAGCTGTTCACCAAGCATTTGCACCAAAAACTGATTAAGACTCTACTTTAAGCAACAATTTAAAATATCCACAAAATTCAGAGGGGTTTTAGGGAGATACTTCAGTCATCTTCTGACTCAGACTTTAGAATACATCCACCCTCATCCAGTTTATATAAAGAGAAGACATGCAAAATGTAATCACCTCTGTAAAAATCTTAGTTTAGCCACTGTTAAAAGCCCACAATACTTTTGCTTGTTATCAATATGTGGTTAAAAATCCAACAGAGGAAAGGGTTGGTGGATTCTGTGTACACTATGGATTTTTCATGCTGCCAACAGTTCATTTATACCACAAATTAAACACCTTTCATATTATTTTGTCAGGGAAATACCAACTTGCCATCAGTAAGGTCTTTTGGCAGTGTAATTTATACAGTTTTTACCCATCTGTTAGCATTAAGGCTTTCTGCTGTTCTGGTGGTGGGTTTTTTTTTACATCCTCTTCCAATTCTTGAAAATTGAAAGGGATTAGGTTAGTCTTAGGTTAGTATTTTAAGTGAAAAGGCACAAAGATGGATGAAGATACCTTCAAAGAGATAATACAGCAGAGATTCCTTGCTACCAATTGTCACCATTTAGAAGGGTTTTCCATGTTTTGTTTGGTTTTGTTTATTTGTTTTAAAATCTCTATATAGTTTATAATAATATTTTTCTTCTTCCATCAAAGTAAACTGGCCAAAGTATCACTTGGCTTCATTTCCTGAGACCTGACCAAGGGTCAGAGATTGCCTTGAACTGACGTCTGACATTAGCAAATAAACAATCTCCTCTTGTTTCCCACTTGGTGAATCAGCAGTCCCCATGCTAATCGTGTCGACAGGTTTTTGCTAAAGCAGAGGAAGGGGAGTTCCAGGTTGACAAATATGTCCCCGGAGAAATGCACCTGTCAGTTACAGGAGAGCCTACATGGCACCACGGAGTCAAGAGCAACAGGATGGATCCGTGCCGCTGAAAGTGATATTCACAGGGTCACAGCCCAGCGAGCTACACTGAGGCACACAGGTTACCAGGGCAGCACACAACAAGTGGGCATTATCCACCACACACCCCAGAAAGAAAAACCAAAGCAATGCATCCTTTAAAAGCACAGTGATGCAGAAATAGAAGGTGTACTGGTCAGCTGACCTTTTGCTCCTTGTATCTTGCTGTGTTGCTACCCAACACCTATACACCATCAACATTCCAGTAGTCTCTAGTTACCCATTATCCAAAAACTTTTCTCCACCCAGTTGTCCCAGAGAAAAAATGCCAAATCATCTAAAACTTGCTGCCCTTCTACAGGGTTTCTTTGTAGGGTTTTTCAGAAAAAACGCCCTCTATTTTTTTACCCAACGCTTTCTCTCCAAATAGGGCCATTCCTTCCCCTCCCATAGTGCACACAAACCAACCCTTGAGCCAAATCCTGAAGCAGAATCAATAATTTGAGTATTTAGTCTTGCAAGTAGGAAATCTAGAACCACTGTATTGCTAAATGTGGGAAGAAAACGACAAAAATCGTTTTTGTGACCTATTGTAGGAAACGTGATTTTAAAAAGAGTTGGATGGAAGGAAACCCAGACAGATGATTTGGGATAGGAAAAAAGTGGCTGGGTCATGGTTTGGTGTCTCTTTTATCCCTTCTTCCCTACTCTCAACAACCTCCTTTTTCTCTGTCACACCAAGGCAAGCCAAGGAGCTGGCTGGAATCTGAGATGATTTCATCCCACATTGGGAGCTGCAGCACTGAAGAAACAAAATGCCTCTGTTTACACACAAATCTCCACTGACTCCCCACTTCTGTTGCAGCTCTGGTCACTGCAACGCTTTACTAGGGAAAAAAAGTACCCCCCTGAGCTGAGCAGATCACCTTGCTGACACCTCCTCCCAACGGAGCAGGAGCCAAGTCTGTGCAGTCCTACAACTGCAACATGGCAGGACAAGGCAGAGTGAAACACAAAATTAATAGCACCAGCATTGTCCTCATCACATTAGCACAGGCTCCAAGTCCTTTTGAATTACAAGACCAGCCCGGGACAAGCCTTCCCACACAATTCATGGAAAAGCAGGAAATACACTTCTCTCTAGCTGTCAAATTGTGCTTTTCTCTCAAGCAAAATATAATTTTTGCTTTCAAAGAAGTGAAAAGGAAATTTCATGGGAAGTTAGCATTTCTGTTTTAATAATGAAATTTACATCAATCCAATTGTACTGATCAGGAACAGAGAGGCTTTAAGAGTGCCCTGAATTTCCAGTATTCAGGTGGCCACTGATGCCCAAATTAGCTCTGTTTCACAGCTGTTATTAGTAGTGCTTTGTGCCTGCTTCAGAACTAACAACACAGTTTTATATTAACACAGGGACCTAAATAGATTTGTCCATTAAACACTAGTACATTAGACCCAAGGTGTCCCTTACAAGTATCCCAGTGGAGTTTTCTAAACAATCTTGGCTAGAGCAACCTTGGGAGGCAAGTTTACTGAGAAACATCACTATTAATAATAACCCTTCCAGAGCTGAATCCAGGGTCTAACCGAGAGCTGTTCTGGAAGTGTGACTAAAGCTACAACATCCTAGTGAGAAGAGGGAAAAATAAACTGTTAGAAGGAACACAAAGAAAAATAAAATCTCAGCAGAGAATGATGTGATCAAATATTTAGATTAAAATTCATCACATTACATAGGGTCTTCTTCCCCACCCCCCGCCCTGGCATTGACATTGATATTGCAAAAGCAACAAAAGTGTATTCCTGACAGATCAAAATAAGATTTTTATCTCTAGAGGGTAAAAGACTTGTTAATTTCTTGGTGGGCTGGGCAAAGCAATGAGATTCATATTGTTGTAATTATTAATTTCTTCGGCAAAGTGCTAAATCTCCAGGTACTTTATGTATTGGCTACATTCTTTTTTGTATTTCCAGCAAAGCTATTAATTTAATACCATCTTCTCAGAGGAAAGAAATCTGAATGGAATTAAGGATGCATGATCACAGCTAGGAAAATGAGCAGAGACTGGAAGAGGGACAGAGACAAAAAATTAAAGCTCTGATAGTTTATTCTGCCCAAGAACACCAGCGGAAAAGTGTTCTGTGCAATGTTAATTTGTCCTTATTTAGGTAGATTCTTCATCCTGATCAAAGCCATTTTTCACACTTTGGTTGTGCCAATGAGTAGATATTGGCTGTATCAGACCAAAAAATATTCTCTAGAAAGGGAAATTCTAAAAAGATGGTATTTATCTAGGAATAGCACTTGCACGCAAACATACCCACTCTGAATACAAACATTCACGTATATAACTTCTGCCTAATTTCTTTCCTGAAAACCTTTGAATCCTGCTAAGACACACTAGGATCAAGGACTTTGTGGCTGCGGATCAGCACCCAGCTGTATTTCTTCCTGAGAAAGCTACACTGTTACAGCCAGGGAGCACAGTCTGGGCAGAGAAAGGAAAGCTGGACAGGGGATCACTTCCAGGAAGTCACCATCACCACCTTTCCCTAGGCTTCACCCCAGGGAACAAACCTGATCCAAGTTCCTTTTCCCAGACTGTGACCTGCTGTGACCCCTTATGAAAGGATGGGGCCGTTATGGAAGGTCTGGGACCAGTGGAACCACTATGGGAGGTTTGCTAGACCAGGAGACCAGACTGCAACAACGTCTGTGTCCCACCATTTACAGGAGATTTACAGGAATGGGGCCACCAGAGAGGTAAACCCAGACTCACATCATCCAAAGCAAGTGCCATGCTAGAGAGGAAAAAGGTGTCAGACTAACAGCAGTTTGACACTTTCAATGGATGTCTGAAAAAAGTCTTTAAGTCCCAATTAAGGGATTTGCTCAGCCCCAAATTTTTGGTTTTTGTCTTAGTGAAAATACCAAGCTGATTGTGCTGGGGGACAAGCCAAAAGGTTTTGCTTTTAATCTTTTATTTTATTTTTTTCCTTTCTTCTTTTTGCTTGCTCAGTGGTATTCATAAAGCATTACCACCTAGGGACAGGTTGCAAGGGGTCCAAATATGATGATAGTTTCTGTATCGCTACCTGAGACTAGGAGAGGCCAAGGGGGAATGTGCTTCCTACTGAGCTTAATATTTTCAAGGAACAATGCCTGTTACAAACCCACAGTGCCGCTGGGCCCCAGATTCTCCTTTTATTAAGAATCAGTCAATGCAGCTCCACCTTGGGAAAATTCAGTCTCCAAGCCTCAGCCATGAGTCTCTCTCAGAAAAGGGGGTTCTTGCCATGCCTTTCTGGTTCCCTCCTTTGGCCTCACTGCAGTAAACCGGGATGTTAATTGGAAAAGCAAGGCTAATTAAAAACAGAGAGGCAAATGAAACTGTGAGGGGAGTGCAGGGAGGGTGGGGGAGAAAGTTAAATTCAAGCACATAATAAAGAACATTTCTGCCCTGCTGTTCCTAGGAGGGATCTCATAACAGTGGTGCAACAGCCCAGAGGCTACAAGGAAAAAAATTAAGCTACTGTGTATAACAATGAAAACATCAAACCCTTTGTGTACCATCAAAATGGAAACCAAGAAATAAAGTTAAGATGCTAAACATGTGTTTGAAGAGCACTGAAGCATGCGGCATGTATTTGACTTCCACCTTCTGGGGAGTGCAGGGAGGCATGACTGAGATCTATTAAATCCAATGATGGCCAAGTGCTCTGCAGGTGGATACAGCTCCAGTCAGGGCACAAACCCTGAAGTACAGACACACAGGTTTTAGAGAGTCATGCCACCACGCAAGCCTGCTACCTCGCTGGAGAGAAGTATCTGTCATCCCTTGGGAGGAGGTGTCATCACCTTTCTCACTGAGGACACTTAAGAGATACTACATATGTTCATCCTTCGACTGAACACTTGCCTCTCTCACTCTGGGACCAACCTGGGACCCACCCACCACAGCAGGGAAGTGTCTTTGTGTGCAAGGCATTTGCATATGGCCTGGAGTTTATAAGAGCCCTTTCCTACAAATGCGACATCCCGATTCCTCATACCCGCCAAGGCACTGGTGTACACAACAGCTTGCTGATGGAAAGTTGTATCAGCAAGGGCCAGAAAAGGTGAGCAACAGGATTTAAAAGGTAAGGTCAGAGATGTTTTTCCTCCTCTCTAATCAGAGAACTTCTTTATGCTTAACTTCTCCAAGAATAATAAGACCAGGCTAAATCTCAGATAATGCAGAAACTTGTCTTTTTTTGTCTGGCAAGTCAAAGGGGCAGCAGAAGGAAATGAGAGGGCCAAGACTGAGTTCTCATTTTCCTCTTTGCACATCCCCTCCTCCCTTTCCTTCCTGAGTATTTCACATCTTTTGCAGAGTTCCCAAGAGCCCTTGGGGTTGTTAACCCCTTTGCTGGCTCCACACAGAGCTCATCGGGTTTTCTGCCTGTCATTGGATGCTCCACATCTCAACCTGCATATGTGAAGGAAAAGCTTCTGGCAGCAAATATGGACACGGTCATATTCCTGACCACTCTTTTCTCAGCAACACAGAGGTGACTGCCTCCTTCAGAAATACACCTTGAGACTTACTTGAAGGTCATTCAGACACAAGGAATTTTAAACTTTCTCAAGTAAATCCAAGACCTGTAGGAATATAATCAAGTTGCTTAATAAACAGGTAGGAAAGACTGGTTTTCCCCTAAAAGACCATTTTAATTTCAACTAAGAAAGAGACTTGAATATTTGGAACACACACAAAACACCAAAAGGAAAATGCAATGTACTATTCCCTTTTTTTCCCCCTCCTCTCAAGCTAACTTTTGTTATTAGTGTAAAAAATTACCTCGTTAATTGGCTGTGAGAAGGAACACCATTCACAAGACATTTAGCTATTAGGAGTAGGAAAAAAAAGAAGAAAGAGAAAGCAATATATATAGAGAGATTGAACACTATTTTGCATCACAAAAGTCTTTGGGGTGGGAGGGTACAATAACTTGCAGCATTTCTGTCCTCACACAGTCAAATCACCCTTCCCCAACCTGCTTCATCAGCTTACAAAGAGTTCCTGTTTTTAAGGGATTTTGACCTCCTCTCTTTGTTTCTTCAACAGGATCACAGTAAGTGTGATAGGACCTTAAGGACAAAGAGAGGAAAATAAATAAAAGAAGGCAAGGACAATTGCAGAGCGGCCAGTGTTAATGTCACCATATAAAGGGTCTGTCAGCATTTCCATTAGAAACTCCTATTTTCAAAGGTTTATAACTTGGCCATAAAAATTCACTCTGAGCAGCAGCTGGAAACTTGACAAACAAAATCTCACTCAGCTTCGATTGATTTTTCTTTTTCTTCCTTTCCCCCTGTTCCCCATCCACCTTCATCCTCTATCTCTCCCCCTTCCCCCCTTCTTTTATTCTCCTTCTAGACAGTAACTTTGGGTTGATTTAACTAAAGGATGCAAGAATGGGCATCCTGCTACACGTTGTCAGATACACTAACACTGCTCACGTTTTGCCTTTTCTACTCACCAGTGCTTTGTTTATAAGGCCTGCAATCTTTGGGGGCTTTTGCTTTGCTTCCAGATATGTTGCATAAAGCATCCTCCAAAATTTTCAAGGCACAGCTCTACTTTGGGCTGACTGCAAGTACAATGTATCAACGTGCCAAAACCCCACAACTTCTGTGAAGAGAAATAATTCACTTAAAAAGAAGCTCATCAAGAAAGTGCGTGTTGCAGTCAGTCCTTTGTGGCATGTGAAGTCTGGTCAGAAATGTCAGGATAGCTCAGCTAGAAATAGGAAATGCTGTGTCTCCTGGTTTGTGCTGTTTTTGACCCACCAAATCCCTTCTCCTGTCATACAAAGGGCTCATCTACATGGGATGTTTAAGTGAATATGACAGCAGCCATCTTGGCTGACACTTGAGAGTAAACTGGAGACTCTAAGCGTGACGCTGTGCAACTTGAATTAAATTGCCAAGGCGGACGGACCAGGCACGGAGAGGGGATGCATAACATATGCTGAACAGCAGGAAGGCAGCTCTGTAGGTATAAGGAGTGACTTGAATTAAATGCAGTTTGCCCTGGTACAAGTCACTCCCCCAACAGCAGCTCTGAGTGTTCACAGATGAAAAGAGTGAGAGGAAGGAGGAAAGGGAAATAGGTGCATCACTATCACTGGATAGGGAGATTTAACTGGACAGGGAGATTCAAAAAGAAGCCCCAGTGAAGGTAAGTTTTAAGGTGGTGCCAAGCAAACAAACATTTTGAAAGCAGAGCAAGGAGACTGAAAAGTGAGGCACAAAAGGCTGAGAGTTCAGGTTCAGAAACATTCTAGTGTTTGAGATGCTTCTCTGAACTGCCTGAGTCAGCAAAAAGGAGATGATGATGGTGAGGCACTGGCCTCTGTCATGAAATTTTCCATCCCAGTTGTCACTGGCAAGAGGAAAAACTTGTACACAAAATAAAAACAAAAGAGAGATTAAACGAGGAGGAAAAAACTCCAAAATATTGATGGTCTGAATTTTGGGTCATCTCATATCTGTTTTTGGGGTTGATTATGTTTATGCCTGTACACTGAGTGTTGAATTCCACTCAGCAGTGGTTTTTTTCACCATGTGTCAAAATATAATTCAAGCTGGACAAAGTGAGATGACAAGATCAAAATAGCTTCAGTGCAATTTATGGATCATCTGAAATATTCAGTGCACTCTTACTATTTTTACATTAATCTAAGAAAAATAAACAGTTATATTAGAAGACCATAAGGAAATTACATCAGTACGGAAGTAGCCTCTTTATACCATGATCTCATTTTTCAGACTCTGCACAAAGAATTATGTTTAGAGTGAGACATCTCCCTCTGCTTTGTTTTGCACGTACTAGGCTGCTTAAGAAAAAAATTTAGGGTAGTGTCTCAGTCTTCCTCCAAGTAGATTATATTTCTGCATCAGTTAAACATGAGAAGTGAGTTTAAATGTGCAGAGTTCAAAGCCGAATCCAAGCTCTGTCAGAATTAATGTTAAATGTGTTTTATCCAAATTCCATACAATCATGTTTTTTTCAATGTCCCAAGATATAAACCTATTTGCTCTATTTACCCAATAGAATGTATGAGCTCATCTCACTCAAACTTTTGTGCCTTGAATACCCTACCTGTAAGTGAGATAACTTATCTATCCTTTGGAAAATGCTGCAAGAGTTGATACTTTAAAGAAAATTTTAAAAGTCAGTATCAAATTAAAAAAGACGAAGTTAGTTAAAAATCATATGCTTACATTTCTGTCAGAGTATGTAAGCTCAGCAAATGCTTATTTTCCCCTATTAGAGTAGTGGTGTCCCCTAGCAGCAAAAGAAAGGGCAAGCAAATAAAATGTCATGAGAGAATTGGGGCTGCAAGGAAGCTCACAGAGAAAAGAAGGAACAGAGTAATTAGGAGAAGGACTTAGGGAAACAGTTACATCATCCCATGGAGTAAGAGATCAAGTGGAAAGGAGAGGAACCAGGAGAGACTTTGTTTTTGATGTTTTTAATTGATGCAATGCATGACTGATGCCTGAAGATTTGCTACCAGTTTTGTTATTCTAATTAGCGAAGTGTACAGACAGGCAAACCAACATCAAAACCCTGATCCGTAGCCGCAGACCTCAGGCAGCTTCAGCAGCAACTGAGGAGATGCGTAAAGCACCGTGACACCAAACACCTACACACTGAAAAAAAAAAAAAAGAGATTTATGGGCCAGCGTGCAAGACTGGCAGGGAGATTGTCCCTTGTCGTGGGACAGAGGCACCTTCGGTGGAGCTGCAGCTTCAGCAGCAGCAGAGTAAGAGTGAGCATTAAAAGCACAGGCATACCACTACTGGCTCAGTCCTGCACTCGGGGGGGAAGGGGGTGTTTGCTTTTTTTATTTTTTCTTTTTTTTTTTTTGACAGAGGTTCATGAATATGTTTGATATGTAGATGTAGATTTATATCAGTTAAGATAGGCTAAGTAAAGTTACCGGATAAGAGAGGCTAAGGAGGTGTATGGTTAGGGATTAGAGTGTGGTGATACATGGTAATATGCTTTCGTAATTAAAGCAAATCTTATGTTAAAAAGGACTGGAATCTGTTTGACTGGTAGATAGGGGTTTGAGTCTATTTACAGTCCAAAGGCACATTTAAACTGCTGAATCTCCCAGTTCCAAGTAGATCCTTTGACTGTGCGATAAGCATGCTTTTCATTTTCTTACTGACTCCTCCTTATTCAGGGCACATCCTGGTTTCTGAAGGAATGAGTTTTTTCTTTGTGATTGCTATCCAGAAGTTGAGCTTGGAAAATGTGACCTAGTTCTGTAAATATTTGACCTCTCTATCCCTTGCACATCCCATCCTCACCTTCCTCTGTCTCTGCACACAAGCTGCTGGTGAAACACCTTCCTCATGGCATCATCTCTTGTGGGGTAGGAAAAGGGCAGCACAAACCCAAAAACTGCACACAAAAGAAACTAGTGGTGTTGATGTTTTCCTTCGAGGGCATTTGCTTTACAGTTCACAAAATGGCTACCCAGCTATAAAAACATCAGCAGGGGATTTAAGTACATCATATATATATATCAAGACAAAATAAACTTGGATATAACCGGGTATATAACAGTCCCAAGAAAATGACTTGAGGCATTGCAGCTTTGTAGGAAGCTAATCTTGGTATGATATTATCCCAATTACCAGTTTATTATTTCTTCCGCTTCCATTCAGAGATGGATTTTCCAGTCTGATAAAGCATATGCCAACTTGAAATTAGGAATTGGAGCTATTCACATGTAAGAGTTGGATCTGAAAATCATTCTTTGACATCTCGAGTTTGGAATCATTTCAACAAAAATGAACAGTTTTCATAATCAGCTTTTTGTTAGGTTTGGTAGGGCTTTTTTGGGGGAGAGGGCTGAGAGGAGCAGAATATGTTTTGATCATTCACAAAATTCCTCAAATCAGAACCAATATAAATTCCTCTAATGACAAGCTCTGTCCTTTGCAAAGGTTTTCTACTGCCTTTTACTCCTCTGCAAAGGTTTCCTACTCCCTTTCACCCCAATCTTCCCACCATTCCGACTTTTTTTCCCTCCTTAAATGTCTTCATGAAATTCCATTTATTTTGTTTAAAACCTTCCTCTCACCCCTCTCCCTGAACAGCACTTCCCTCACATAAATACCATGAAATGCTGAATGTATTTTTTCTCTGAGGAACCATTTAGACCCCTGCTAAAGGTACAGCAAGGCGTTTGGGTTGTTCCAGTTTCTCTGGATTTAGGCTAACTCGTAGGACACCGCTACCAATTTATCTTGCAGTTTTAGCTTAGCCCCTATCAGTGCCCAGGGGAGGATGACCTGTGCCTAGATGTGGGCACTGTCCTATCCAAGCCTGACCACATACCAAGTTAGACATACCTGTGGGTGTATGCACACACATGCAACATATTCTCAGCAGATTATTAAGCATCTTTTCATCAAATTCCCTAACTTATTTTATGCAGTCTTATGATCACATCAAATTATCTTCCCGTAGAAAAAAAAATTGAGTTTCCTGACACGATCGCTTACGGTGGAAACTGTGACCAAGGAGACCAGTTGAGAGTGCAGGACTGGGACAATGAATTTCAGACAAAGTGATACCAGATAACTTTGCCTTTCCACAGCCAGGCATTCAAAAACAGAGCTGCAGAGGGTTATATGGCCTCTGAGAACCATGCCTTAGACCCAGGACCTTATGGACATAATCACATACTCTGCCTCCAGACTCCATCTACCTTGTCCCCCAGGCAAAAAAGCATTCAGGGACATAACCCCACTCACTTACTCAGGGGAAATTCTACATTCCCAAAAATGCAGATCACAATGTGATTCCTTCCCAAAACAGAAAGTTCACAGGATCCCTTGGCACCTATAATTTCACAGGTACAAAGGGAAGGAGCAGGAGAACACAGCCGGATTCATCAGCACAGACTATTATAATTTCAAATAAAAAAAAACAAAGGCCAGCCAAACACTCTCTGGACATCCACATTTGTATGCTTTATGGCAGGTGCAAACCTAGAGGACATGAAAAAAAAAAAAAAACAAACAAGCCACCTAGCTCTTTGAAGATTTATCCACAGCTTACTGTCTTTTGAATAACATCTTTGCCTTATTACACTGCATTTACCTAATGAATCACCTTTCCCAAGAGCAGTTCTTCATTCTTTTACCTCCTCTTTCTTTATTTTCCACAAATGGGAGACTTAAGCCCTTGACCACTGGTTCACATGAAAACTGGTGTCATCCATGAAACTTTATGCAGATATCAGACAAGAACATTAATTATGATGTTTTCTATGCTTTACTGTATTACTACGGGCTCCATGAAGAGTTAAACTCCTCTGCTAGAAAAGACATGTAGCTAAACTTGTGTGGGAGCATAATATATTCACAGACTCAGACAAGTTATGTGTGGCATCTCGCAAAACCCCACATTCTTTAGGAGCCAAACTCATAGCAAACGTGTTTACCTTCAGCATAACCAACTGAACGCTGTCTATCAATGTTCAGTTCTGTAATCCCCAGCGACACAATGAAAGGTCTTCACACCATCCAAGCAGACCTGGTGCAGCCTCTTGCACAGGTAGAGAGAGACCTCACAGCTGACAGTGAACTTATCTGCTGTAGGTAGCTCTCGGAAGGTTCTCATCCCTGTTGGCTACAAAGGGACACCAAACACACTCTGGTGCCTGTTTTTGAGCAGTCTGAATATCCTTTCATGCAGCTCCCATTCCCTCTCCAGTGAGCTGACCACATGGAGCAACTAATGATCACTCCTGTCCACTGCACCAAGGACCCTGGTTCTTTACCAGGCAGAGCAGCACTGACTTTGCTCTGACCTGCAGAAGGTCCACATGGAGCCTGAAGACTCCAAACAGCACAGTGTCAAGACCCACCACAGTACACACTTACTATTTCAAGTGCAGAAGCAATGTATATGAGGATGGTTTCCTGCAGGAAGACAGGAAGAGTTACCTAAAGGTTAAGTGACTTATTTCAGAACTTGATGCATTTGCAAGAGACATTTAATGCTAGGAAACAGCTTCTATTTCCTCCTTAATAGAAATGAAAATTACAGTCTCTAACACTAACCTGAAAAGATGCTGGAAACTCTAACCCTGGAGCAGGGTTCCCTTTTATTTGGCTGCGAATATTTTTTTCCACACTTCATTAAAATGGGTGGTTGTGAAAGGAAAGGCAATAGAGAAGCTCTGGTACTTCAGCATCCTTCTGAACAGCAAGGGCTTTGCAAATTTCTGTATCCAACTCAATTAATATGGACACGCACAGGGACAGCAATTTAGGTGTGGGTTTATGTACAGCTAGATAGATGCAGATATCGTCACAGTAAGCTTGCATGTAGATATATATTTATCTATGTGTGTGTATATATATATATATAATCTTCAAGACAGATAAAATGCACACAGCTGTTAGCAGCTGAAGCAGGCCTTAATTACACTCAGGTTGTCATGGTAACGCCTGACAAGCTTTGCCTTCCTGGATGGGAGCATTTGCCCTCTTGGAGTTTCAGCGTACCAGGAGAGAGGTTCTAAGGGAAATTAAAATAAATCACACAACTTTCCCTGGCCTTTGTGTCTTCCTGCCAAGGCGAAAGGACCAGGAAACAACATTGCTCCACAGGCTCGACACATCAGAACAAGGCAAAGAGTAAAAAAGTACCGGAATTTAAAGGATGGTGGCACTTAAAATACTTTGTTTTGCTGAGAACTAGCATCCAGCTTAAGATTTCAAAGCGTTACCATCATTATTTTTTAACATATGTAAGGCATCATTAATGTCAATAATTCTGGTGCATGAAATCGTTGTTGATAACATCTGAGCTTTTATTTCTTTTATTTCTTGTATTCAAGCGAGATGACTGATGGGAGAAGGATGTTTCCCATTTCACCCATCATCTTTTATCAAACCAGTAACACAGTCAGGAAGGGAACTTAGGTCAGTTCTAACTATGAGTCCATATTCTCTGCTTAAGGGCAGCTGGTTTGATATGTGTTGATTGTCTCATTGTCTCAACTCTTGCCTTTCTCTTTGTGAGAATCGAATAATTCTTTGTTTTCCCTTCAAATGCCTTACAGAAGTAATTTTTTCTATAAATAAGATGTTCAACCAGCTTCCCACTCTTCATTCTTCCCATGTCTTAAAATTAGAAAACAAAACAATCCGAAGAGTAGAAAACATATCTAAATCACCACATATCAGGGATGCTTTAATTCATCTGGCTCACATGCACATTTTCCTGAGTAGATGGCAAAGTAGCAGTCCTATGGTGAGAAAATTCAGCAGTAAACATCCATCTCAGAGTGGTTTCAGCAGATTCAGAAATCAGAGTGGGAGTCAGTGGTCTAAACTTTGACTTCAAGTTTGAGTTACATCAACTTAGACTTCTTTTTTTAGGCAATGCAGATAGGGCAATGGGTCTCTGAAGGTGCTTTTCCCTTTTCTGGCTATAATATGGGTCCAAGACCGCCCATTCATGCATGGACAGCTGGCTTTCAAACACTGGAAACTGGGCAACATGAATCTCCTCCAACAGCTCTGCAGAAGCCAACCAGCACACAACAAGTGGCAGCCCTGTTTAAATCACGCAGAAGTGGCTCAACAGCCCTTGCACAGAAGGATGTTAGCAATGAAGAATGCATGTGTTTGTATAGCAGGCCTCCAAACACTGCTGCAATACATCTAAGAAAGAAGAACTAAAAATCCTAATGAAAGAAAATTTGCATACAAATGAAAGTTATTTTTGCACGCACTATTCCCCCACCTCCAGTTTCATTCTCTTCTCAGAACCTCAAGGATGCATAAGACACGAGGAATTACTGCTGGACAGAAACCTCTTTTCCATTTCCCACAAAGAGAAGAAAGAGAAAAATTTCTCACAAAATGTGCTTGGCTATTTCCATGCATTGATGAGTTTAAGGAAAAGGGGGACAAAAAGACTTATCTTTTTTTTGTAACTTAAAATAGGGGAAGAATAATGTTTCAAAGTGGAAAGTCAAAATGCTGCAGTTCAGAAAACCGAAGCAGAAACGAGAAAAAGGATAATCCCTCTGGGCCTTTCCCAAATTTTCAGAGGGCACAATGCTCTAAAAGGTTTTATTGCAAGATGACGTTTTTACACTAGAACTTCTCTTTAAAGACAAAAAATATTTTGATAAAAAAATTATTATTCTTTTTTACTGAGCACCGAATGTGTGTTATTTTGTCTCAGAAGGATTCTCACATATTAACTTAGATCTTTCTGCATCATCCTTTCCTAGGAACCTATGTTTCTAACTTTCACTCCTCTCTCACTCTCCTCCTCCCCCACTTTAATTTTATTATTATTTTTTCTTTCATTTCATAAGCTCTTAGCTTTTTAATATGAGAGCCTTTTATTTCTATAAAACTGCAGCTGCTTTCATTTAGTTTTATGGATTTAATGTATTTAGAGGTTCCAAGAGAAGCTTGGAGCTGGCGGTATTATCCAGACATTTGCTGCTTAGTGCCTTTTCTAATGACAAGACTTATCTGATTCAGAACATTTCATATCTGTAGAAAAATTAATTCTCTCTCCCTTTGTCTTTAGGCCTCAAGATTTAATTTGTTCAGGGGATTCTTTCAAGCATTTTTTTTTTTTCCCTTTGCAGATACCCTGATGACTTACTTCCAATGCTGAAGTTGTTCTTCCTGCTGGCATTTTAGTCTGAACTATTTGCAACTTAGTACTTCTGTGCTTTCCCATCACCACGGCGTTTGAGCTGCTTTCAGTATTTAATGTATTTTGTCCTCCTGCTCTGTGATGTAGAGGTTGCTATTCTCACCATTTTACATACATGGAAATGAAGTGGGAACTAGAGCTTGTATTTACAATTCATCTATATCGATTTCGATATGAGCTGCTCATCTCAGATACTCTTCTGAATGCAAAACAAAGTGTTTTATTCTAGGCTGAACAGGTAGTTTGCTTAAGGAGTAGGAATGAACTTGGGCACAATATTAAGGTCACCACCCTTTCTATGGGTACCACACACCAATCTATGGTATGGTGTCCCTGGAAACATTGTTTATGGCAAGCCAAAGAAACACATCCATCAGACAAAATTGGTCAATGAATGGTTGAACCTTTTTTGGACATCAACTTTCAGGCTGAGAAACACAGTAAGACAAATTGTGTAATTTAAGGCAACTCCAGAGATGAAACCAAGTGAACTAAAGCAGTCCTGTGCTGGTTGCAGGTGGACAGCACATGAAGCAGCCTACCAACATTCACAAAACCCCATGTTCTTTCTATGGGTTTGATCATTAGACGAGTATATTCATTTGAGACTACTTTGTCCTCTCATCAGAGTAACCCAAGGACAGCAGCAGGATGCTAAGACATGGACCAAGACTTTGCAATTACTGAAACACCAATTTAGTTATCACTTGCTATTATTCTGTCACCTCTTTTGCACAGGAGAAAACTGCACCTGTTCAGCAGCAGTTATTATCCATATCTATTTTCTCTATTTCATCTCTCTGCTTTTTGTCCTCTGCAATAACTCCTGAGGACCTTTAGAAGGCCTCATACTAGCCTTCTTCTTCACCCCATCTATTAACCTGATCAGCAATGAAAAAGTTCATTGCAATATTCATCCATCACTTTTAGGTTTTATGGTTAATATCCTTTAATACATTTATGGGGAATTCACGCCTTGCAGAAGCGCCATTTCTAATCACTTAGGACAGTTCACTGTCATTCTTAGTTAAACCCTTCCTGCATTTTTCTTGCAGTGTTAAGAACTAGACCGCAGATCCCTCATGTATCATTTTCAGGAATTTATTTTGTACACCCTGTTAAAAACAAAACGAAACAAAACCCAAACCCAAAACCTCATACATATATTTAAACATTATTGGTTTTGCGATATAAGCCTGAAAATGTGTATATTAAAAATTGACAATAAAATCAGTTACAATTAGATCTGAATTTAAATTTCTGAAGTTGTGAAACGATTGAAAGAACAGTATTAAGGAAAAAAAGAAAACAAACCTAGGATCAGACAATAAAATTTCTTCAAAGTCATAAAAACTTTTCTGTGTGTCTTTCAAGTAAACTACATGTGTCTCCTCCTTTTCATAAAAATAGAACCCATACTGAGATCTGAATTTGGGGTGAATGGAATGGGGCTGGGTCTAGAGGTCAGGAAACAACAGCAACAGCAAAATAAATTACAGTGGCTTCCTTGCCCCCATTAAGACTTCCAAAAGTTAAACTTTAAAATATTGAGAACATAAGTCTGACTGAGAAGAAAATAAAGTCTCATGTTTTTGTTTCCATTTGTTTAGAGATCTGAGGGGGAAAACACCGAAGCTCCCTATATGTCAAAAACCTGTCATCTCTTTCCCTTTAAAAGCTCATGTTTATGAGGCATTTCAATAAAACGAAGAGGAGAAGATTTGCTGCTCTGCTAAAGAACAAAGCCACAAATAATACCTTCAGGTGTACATACCATAAGGCAGCTAAAGGGCACCCCTCAAACCCTACTATATGCATTCCCATGCACCTACTTTCAGGACTTTTGATGTGAAAGCTTATAAAAAGCTTGTGTTGTATCAGTTGAGAGGGGCAGGCCAGTTATAACTGCATGTGGTACCATCCCTGTAACAGGAGAAAAGACAAGGGAGGGGTACAAGGCTGGCTCTGTATTTCCCATCTGAGTCCCACAGGACTATTAAATACTAAATATGTGTGTTAGATGCCTCACTGACCTCTGAAGAAAGATTGTGCTAGGTGCTGCACAGGGGCAGACAGCATCTTGAAGAGCTTGCAACCCAAAAGGAAAGGCAGCAAAAGGAGGTGGTAGCAAAAGGAGCTGACAGAGAGCAGCTTTTCAAGGATCTCAGCCAAAAGATCAAGCAAAAGATGAAGTGAAAGCAAAACCCAACTTTTTAGCCCAAGGGAATCACTGAGTAAAGTGTAGAGAGGGAGGGTGCCCCTCTAGCTGCTAACTCTGCATGTGGCACCTTTCCTGCACACACAAGTCTGGGGAGAACTTGTGGCGGGAAGTGCTGCTCTGAGTATTCTGGACAGATGGACAGCAGAGGGCTGTTCTCCAGCTCAGGATGAGACACAGGAGTCCTCCCTGGAAACCCACGTGGCTAAACCAGCCATGGCTCTTCAGGCCGGTGCTTCACAGTTCCTTCCTGCAGGGTTCAGGGGACAGGGAGTTTGTTGGCACAGGAAGGAGACAATGAAGCTGGGTTGGGGAGGGTCACAGCAGCAGATGTTTGTACACATCATATACCCCCCAGCACCTCTGAAAACACATTCTCCCTTGTTTAACTCCCCAACAGAGCCACAGACAGAGCTGAACTCCATACGCTCCATTTCATATCCCTTCCCTTATAAACCTTTATTAAGGCTTTATGTTACACAACTATCACCGATACAAAACTATTGCATTTAGGCTTCCAGGAGACCGAGTGCATTAAAACTCCTTGCGTGGAATGGCAGGAACCAATTCCTCATTTTTACTGGCTGGGAACTGAACCTTAATAGGCCACAGAGCACAAAACTCATAAACCACCGGAGTAAGGGGAGGAGGAGAGAGGGGGAATAAAGAGGGAGGAGGGGGAGAAGTTTGTTACTGAGGTTATGAAATTATAACAGAACCAAACAAAAGATGTGAACCCGGGTGCAGTGAAGAATTCTCTCCACAAATGGCAGAGTTAAGCTTGCCACCCTATGCCCAGCAGCTGGAGGGGAAACAAATAAAGCAGAACCACACTCCTAACAAAAGAAAGTGTTCCTTGGCACTGAAATAGCAGCAACCTTCATCTCCAGCCCTGGCGCTCCTCGGGAGAGGTTGGGGTTTGCTGGCTCAGGCATGAGTTGCCTTTGCCTAGCAACCAGCACAAAGTCCGTCTGTCAGCTTGGTCTACAGTTGCTTCATCCCTCCTTCCCCCTTCTCCAAGCACAGAGCAGGGTCTCCAAGCTCATTTGTCAGCCTTCAGCTCCATCCACCTCTAAGCCCGTCTGAAAAGCGTATTCTCCTGTACCAACTGCAGGTAGCAAGATGGTTTGGATCTTTGTGCATTTCATCCTGTTCCCCTTCACCTTACTCTGCTTTTGCCGCCCCTCATTGGGAAGTTCTCTGAGGAGGGACCACCTGCTCTGAGAAGACACTTAACCCAACAGATTCACCTGGGAGGAAGCACCAGACACTCCTGCAACCACACATATCTCTATGCCTGGCTGTGGTATTAAAATCCTTGTTTCTGCTGATGGGAACATGTTCTAGGTGCAAGGGGGCTTTTAAAGCAGGATGCAGGACAAAGAAAAAAAAACCAAACCAAAACAAACCAAACCAAACCCCAAAACAAAACAAAAAAGCCCCAACAGCTGGAAGCTAATTTCTAAGGACTGCTTTCCCTGGTATATATCAGGTGCTCTAAATACAGAAACAACTCTGCAGATTGGAGAGAAAAAGTCAAATCTGCAACTCGGAACACTTCCCAGTTAAATTAAATTCTGCAACCATTTATTTTGGTGCGGAAATTTACTGCCGGGATCCCTCCCTCCTGCATCACTCTGACCTGAGCCATAATGGGCCGGGGATGATACCACTTCCTGGAAGAGCAAGAACTCATTTCACTCCCTCGCCCAAGAAGAGGAACTTATTAGGAAATTGAACAACCTGAAAGGTACAAGACAAACCCAGTAAACGCAACTGTGCTCCAGTCAGAGTCAGAAGAACTGGCTGCTCTCCAAAAGTTTGAGCAAGTTAGTCCCTGCATCAGGGTTCCTTCAAGTCAGAATGAAAGATAATCACCCATTCTGGGCACCAGAGGCATATTTACTTAATGTGTTCTGATTTTGAAAATGGAAAATTATGAGATATATGGCACCAGTTACTTTCCAGAGCTTAAAGTTATCATAACAACACTTTTCTAATTACAAATCAGACTCCTAATACCAATGGTCAAAAGAATCCTGATTCCAGAGGTAAGAGCAGTATCAGCTAGGCTTACTTTGGGAGCTGCCTGGTATGACATCCCAGCCCACCACCAGGAATCTGCTACCCTCAACATTAGGTTCCTCTTTCAAAGTATAAAGTATTTTTAAAACTTACAGGAAATAATTTTCAATTACAAAATCTGTGTGAACAGGGGAGGAACACCTGAAACCAAAGAGATATTTTATCCTTCCACCTCCCCCCGCCTCGCTCCTTCTAGAAATGTTTTTCATTTAAAAATGAAATGCCTTTTTCCTCTGGGAAGGAAAATTAAGCAGTATGGGGAGGCTGCTGCACAGCTCAGTACTCGGGATGTAACAGGCCCTGGGAAATTACAGCCATGACCCAGCCTAAACATGGTGCTACAAGATGCTGAATTCAGGCATGCTAACTCTAGACCAGCATCAGGAAGGGTGAGACAGATGGCTGGTTATTCTCACCCTGCTGGGTTGCAAGGACAGCACCAAATTTTCTCATCGAAAAGCTTTTCTCTATAAAAAGGTGGAAGAGACAATATTTTTTTTAACATTTTTAATGATATCAAATTCAATTGAAACGAGCTACTTTGTCATCACAGCTCGTTATCGATTGCAAGCTGAACATTCTCGGCAAAACTGGGACAAGCAAGAGTAAATCTTACATAAAAAGCACAGTTCTATTGATCACAGCAGCCGCCACTGGCCCTCCACTGAAGCAACAACGAGCTACTTTAATAAAAATGTAATTCTCCAGTAGAGAGGAACCCATCTGCCTTCCAATCCACTCTGCATCATACTCTTCCAAACGCTCTTGAGAGAGAAAGCAGACCAGTTCATACCCCTGACAAAACACTATTACTATGCAGTGACACCATCACACTTGATTTAAGTACATCTGGCATTTTCAGGTGTAATGCCTGAAGCAATAATACTAAAAAACCAGAACAACCCTAGTTACGCCCTCTGGGAGTTGCATGTGTGTGAACTAAGTAACTTATAGAATTCTTATTTCCATAGTATCAAGCTCTTTACATTCTTTAATGTATTTATCTTCCTACTACTCAGGGGAAGGAGAGATCAGTGCTGTTCCTCTTGCTTTCCCAATGCTTGCTTAGATCTTCATTGCCTGTGGCATGGGATTTGGAGACCTGAATCTTGGTGTGGGCTTGAGGCTAAGAGATTTGGTCGTGGTCATGCAGGAAGACATTGCTGTGGCTGAAAGGTGGTTTTGACACTAGTCACAAGTCAGACCCCAGGCTCTGCTGGAAGCCATTTGGTCAAACTGAGTGTGATAATTACAGCAGGTGCCCCTGAGGATGTAGAGAGACTTCTATCCCCATTTCTACTGCTAGAAAATTACATTCAGATCTGTGGACACTCTTGTACACATTTCCTTTGCCACCCCTCACACTGCCACATCGACATGCACTTTTAGGTTAACATGGGGAAAAGAAGACCCAGAACACTGTTCTTTTACTGAAGCCCATGGTAAGTCCTTCCCCTCTGTCACAAGCTGGACCCTCTAACAATAAAGGACACACGTAGCTCCTGTGTGGCCATGTGATGCTGGGGACTACAGGGCCTCTGCTCAGCAAGCTGAGGAGTTAATAGAAGCAAAACAAATCCCCCTTATTTGCCTCAGGGTTAAGGGTCAGTGTAAGTAAATCATTAATTAACAGGCTGGCACCTCAGTGCTATTGACAGGGTTTTGTGTACACAGTGGGACTGTGGCACCCCCTGCAATTAAGCAGGCAGTGAACTTTCCTCCTCCTGCTGCCTCCCACTCAGCTTGAGCAGGCTCACTATCCTCTGTCCTCAACAGAGCCTCCTCTTTGTTCTTCCTCTCAGCGCAGGGTACCAGCTGCCCCCCTGCTTATGCTTTTCTCCTGCCCAGCACAGCTATCTTCAGAAATTAAGCCTCATTTTATTGCTTTCCAACTTCATGAAGCACTTACTCCTTTGAAAAAAAAAAAACCAAAAAAACAATCAAACCCCCAAATAAAACTCACTGGCTATGCATCCGTCAACATATGCATTTTTTTTTTACCCCCCTGCTTAGGTAGAGATGCACCTACAGACTTGAAAGAGCTCACAGGTCTGTGGTGATAACTCCTCACCCTTAGAACTGGTAACTTTTCAGCCTTAAGACACTACAGTGTCTCAGAGGGAAAAAAGTATTCTCCAGCTCTTGGTCCCTTGATTTAACTAAAATTTTGGGATCCTAATACCTTACTAATGACACCTGGATCACCTAGATTTCTTTTTTTTTTTTTTTTTCCCCTTGCTAATCAAAACAGGCNTTTTTCCCTCTGCTAATCAAAACAGGCCTGTTGACAGCCTGATTTCTATGCCAGATGGGAAATTGCCATGTAAAGAGCAGTCATTTCAGAGACTCCACAGTCTCAGATCCTCATAACAATCAGGCCTACAGTTTCAGAGTAGCTCCTAAGGAATTTTTTTTACCATTTTCTTTGCAGAGAAGTCTGCTTTCTTTTGGTTCCTTGGGTTTCATAAATGTCTTGGCCTGTTGTCGGAAGGCCTGACGTTGATAACAAAGACCAGCTACCTCAGAGCTACACCATGCCGAGATCAACACTGGGTTTGGAGCAGAGCTTTGAGCCCCAGAGAACTTCACCTGGAAACCCAAGATCACCGTTCACCATTTCCAAACCCATCCGTGTTACGCGATGGGACAGCCCACAGCCTGCCACTTCCCAAACTGCAAATCAGAGGCTGTCCTGGCAAAATCTTAATGCATATATGTGTGGCTCCTGATAGAAAACAATTAAAAATGCTCTGATCTACTCAAACACTTCTGAAATAAAGGCATCTGAACAGTCACCTTCCTCCACTCTTGAGGTATTGTATTAGTACAATGTTGTCTTAAGATCTTTGACATAATTACTCCAGCTAGAAATGACATGAAAAGCACGATTGTAACACAGTAGGAGCTCAGACCAACGCCCCACCCCAAACACCTACAAATTTCTGTCATATTAATCTGATTCCCACAACACTTTGCCTCCCCCACCTTTTTTCTTTTTTTTTTAATTTATGAAATTTTGTAAGTGCCCTGTCATTTCTTCACTATACCTTTGAAAATCTACTTTGGGAAAACAACACAGTAAAGGTCCTGTGGTACAGAGTTGATTAGCTCTCCACAGCAATTTCTAGAGGGAGAACAAAAAGCACGGTGTGTTTAAAGTCACTTTTCTCCCCTTCACTTCCAGGCACTGGAAGGTCTGATGAAAACTGTGAGGGTGAAAAATAGGGCTGAATGTCTCCTGAAGCTGTGCAAGGCTCAGGTGTTGAGGCACCTTAGCTTTGACAGACTAGCATGTCCTCAAGAATTTAGATAGCTCACAAGTCTGTCTTTTTTCAAAGCTTGAATGACAAGATATTACTAAGTTTAAAGGTGCCTCCAGTGCATTAGAGGCAACTGGAATTTCAAGTATGCTGATGGAACTAGCCTGTCCCTACCTAAGCCTCCCTGCCCCTCCCTTGAACCCAGGTTCTCTTGCCTTGCACTTGAACGTTGCTACAAAACACGCTAATCTTCCCTTCTATATATACATAAAGAGATTATGTACACACTGGCAAAGTTTCTCTATGCAGCACACTTGATTCCTGGTATTTCTGGTCGCCAGGACAAAGGTTGAGGGAATCAACACTTTCCTCCACTGGTATATGCTGCCTTTGTCTTTCAGCATCCAGTTCACAGCCCTTGCAGTAGTTACATGCAAATGCCACCCTGTTCGGTTCCCAAATCAAATGGATGTTAAAAGCAGAAAGCTGCTAGCAGCCAAATTAACAGCACATAATTAGTCTCATGCATAAACCTCTTAAAAAAGTACAGGGCACTTGGTGTCAAGATTAGACAATTAACTTTGTCAGAGCACAGGAGAACGCGCTGAAACGCTTACATTTGCACCGATGTATAAAGCCTGCAATTCTCACTGGGCCTCGTGTGAGTAAATACTCTAGGTCAAAGCCTTGACAGCCTTATTTAGATTTTGCTCACTTAGTTCAGGCTCTGCTCAAGTAAAGACCACATATAATCCAAGGAAACACTTCAGTTTGGCTCTGTGTTTTGACAGCCTATAAAAGACCGGCTGTAGCATAAGCAGGATCAGCAAAAGTAAGCCCTTCCATATACACAACTCTGTCTGAAACCAGTGCTATTTTACATGCTAGCCAAAACATGACCGTTACTGCAGCATATTCTGCAGAGCCCCAGCCAACCAAGCTTTAAAAACATCCCAAATCGGGGAAGGGCTTCAGCCAATTGCCTTTATGGTGAGATGTGGCATCATGGAGTAATCCATCAGCAATTCACATCTGTGACGAAATGGGCACTTTCCCTGGGGAGTGGCAGACCCAGGGAGATTAGCACCTGTCTCTCTTCTGTTTATCACTGGCAGGTGCTTAACTGAAGCAAGAGTCGTGTCTGTTGTAGTGAACAAAGCTCCCAAAAGATAAGATGGATGTGCTCGGCCACTGAGCTAATGCTTGGTCAGGAAATAGAGCAAATGAGTCTGTTTATCAAAGGTGGCTTTGTGAGCCAATAGGAGGAACATGGTAATTCATTAATATGGGGAGTGTTCAGACTCTGTGAACAGTTACCAGGAGAAAGCTTTCTGCAGCACAAATAAAAGAAATCTACTGGTCCTGTAAAATCCAGGAACCTTGGTGACTCTGTAACATCAGGAGCAGGCTGGCACAAACTAGCTCTGTTCAAGCTAATCCTTGAGTTTAAACATTAAGGTACACGGGGGCAGAGCCCTCTCTGATCTGGAGGGAGTCTGGCCACATTCATGCAGCGTCTGAGCTGACAAGCCTCCCCAGATGGCACTCCATGCAGCTTAACTCCTTCAGTTATATACAACAAATAGTAACACTTGCTGGTAGAATGTCTGTGTTAACTATTGTGGGAGTCTCTTCAGCATTAAGAATTCAAGCTTATGAAAGGTAAGAAAAGAGGATGAGAACTTAGCCACAAGGCTTGTGGTTTCATGAGATCTTGTAAAAGCTAGAAGAGGATATTGTCATCACTGTGTGAGTAAGGAGTACAAAAGATATTCCCCTTCTTTCAGTTTTGCTGAAATGTTATGTAGACATCTGTAGGAGTATGTTTCTTCTCTTTAAATTACTGGGCATACAGAAACAGAACAGCACAAAGGTTGCACTCCTTCAAGCTGAAGCAGAAGTTTAGAACTGTGATGCTCCCTCCTGCCCCAACGAAGTATCCAAGTTTTCAAAATTCAAAGACTTGCAAAAATATTAATACAAACACTGAAGAACTTGCCTAACGTGAGAATGGAAATGTCTGTAAAAATATCTGACCCAACATACTGATGTCTAACATTGTTGTAGAAAATGGATAATCCTTTAGCACAGTAAAGGTAGATGTCATTTGTTCTTCTCAGGTAAAAGAAAAAAAATACTTCCTTTAAATTACATAGTGAATTTTTTAAATGTAAATTAGCCCTCTATTTATCTTTGTCTTTAATAAATTCATACATTACCAGAAAATCCTTTATACAAGAAGACCCACTGAGCTATATCATCTCATTTTAAGAGATTTCCTGTTGGTGGAAAACAAAGCAGCCACCTGCAAAGGCCTAGTGCTCAAAAGGATTTAAATAAACACACACAGATAATTAGATCAGTTAACCTTGCAAATTAAAACAAGCACATTGCATTATCTGCAGTTTATCCTAAAAGAAAATATGAAGTTACCTCAGATAAATAGTTCAATAAAAAACAGTGAAGAGCTTATAACAAGCTGCATAATGCTAAATCTTCTAAGTATGTGGGTTAATAGGATGAAAACCTACTTTCTGACTGGCTTAATTTTGGAGAACTGGCTACTGATTTGCCTAGGTCCAGGAGATCAGATTTAATTCACAAGCCATGCTGTCAGAGCAGTTTCACCTAACATCACCCAGGCAGTCCTAGCCATTGGGTCACTCTCTGGTCAATGGAAAAGAAAAGGTGAGATGACTAGCCACACTCAACTACTGCCCTGCAATGGCTCCAAGAAAAAAAACCTAAACATTTAACCTTTGGTAGGCTGAAATTAGGGAAGATGAAACATGACCATGGGCACAAAATGTGACTTTATCACTCAGGCATACCCTTTCTTTTCATAAGGCAGCAATTGCAGTTGAGGTAAACTTCCTCACACTACTAGGAAACCAGGTACAGCTCATGGGTTATGCTACAAAGAAAACAGTTCAGACTGAGAGTTGCTCTAGCAGCTGGATGACACCAGTTGTCCAATAGCATCAGGGTGCCAGCCTGGGTGATTGCAGGTCACCTACAAGCAGAGAAGTTTTTCTTGTGTTCAGTAGCTTAGATGTGCAGCACACAAGCTGCACCAGCAACTGCCTGGAAGTGTCAGTCTGCTGCAGATCATCTGTGTGTTCACCCATAACCAGGGCTGGCCAGAAAAACACCACTCCATTTAACATACACTTCAAGGCTTTTTAGCATATTTCTCTCCTGTGAAGAGAGAACATTGATATTTTAAGAGAAGCAATATTACTGCATATTATCTAGCGATTAGATGTAATTTTAGGGGAAAGTTTTCTACCACTTTCAGAGCAGGTTTACTTACTTGTTTTGTAATCCCAGATGTCTTCAAAACAGGATAAACAGAACATCTTGGTCAAACTATTGTCATGAATCTGAAACACCATCATAATAAGAAATATGCTGAGAGCAATATTGTTTCAGAAAACATTTCAGTGCTTTCCAGAAGAATAAAAAGTTTTGTCTGCTTATTTTTCTTTCATATCTGCTCGTAAGATATGGCAGTGTCTTCTGTTTTAAACTGGAAAGAATGCAGTTATAATCTTAACAGTGAATTGGCCTGCACTACAAATCCTGCACACAGGTAGCTCCTCATCACAGGCCACTTGCCCTTCACTGCTGGAAGATGACAGATGTTGGTCCTGTAGCCAGCAAATGCAGTTATTCTGGCAGCTCCCTCTCTGCCACTGATGGCATCTGTTTTCATGACCAAAACTGCTAACTTCTCAGAAATGTTTTGTGAAAACCTGCTCTAAATGACAGATTTAAGGCTTTTCTGGGTTTTGTGGTTGTTTATTTATTTGTATAGACACATACACATATGTATGAATTGAGTTCTCCTACAGTTGCAGTGAATGCCATTCAAGGGTCAAACAGGTGTGTTGGCTACAACAGCACCAATTTTTTTGCCCCACTATGGACACCAAATCAAGATTGTGGAAGATTCAGAAACAAGATGATCCTGTATGAGGCTTTTTCAGAGATCTAGAGAGACATAATCTGGTTCCCCAAATCAAATAAATAAATGTAGAGTGAACACTTTCTGTTATATATCACCTAATCTGACTTACTGTGTCTCGTTGGTCACAGAAGCTTTATAAAACTGTTGCAAGCCCTAGCAAAAACTGGTAACTACTAAAGTAGACTTTACGAAAGTGAATAGAAAACTGAATGGACATAGGATTAAACTGATTTGTTTTGTTTTGGTTTGGTTTGGTTTAGTTTTGGGGTTTTTTTTTGTTTGTTTGTGTTTTTTGTTTGGTTGGTTTTTAGTTTGTTTAGGTGCATTGAAGTCGCACACCAAGCGTAAGCCAGAATCTCAGTTTTATCTTCAGCCTTATTTCTGCATGCATAATGAAATTCCTAAGTGAAGGCTTCATTACCCACTGCCCTTGGTTACCAAATCGTTCTGGTTAGCCTAGAAAACAAGCCCAAATTTGCATCTGCTGCTCTGCAGATAAATCCCCTGGGCTAGTACAGGAGAAGGTCGTGGCATTGGGAGTGAACCCTTAATGCCACAGGCTGTACTATGCAGACCCGTAAATAAACGCACAGGGTTTGGTTAGCAAGGCTATCCCTTCTGTACTTCATACTGGAACTTGAACATTAAGCAAGAACAGAGAACAAAGTGAAAAACAACAAAACAAAACATTGAGATTAAAAAAAAAAAGGTAGCTAGAAAATAATCTGGGTGCTGCAATGCTAAGGAAGAGATCTTCCCTCATCTACATTACACCTCCAGCTTTCTGCTGCAGATCCAACACACTCGAGTTTCATTTCAGAAAGTGAAGCTGCAAAGCAGCTACCAAACGACCTTTGCCTCTCAGATGAGTATTTATGGCAGGCAACACATACATCAACAACAACAAAAAGTTTCCCCAGTAACGAAAATGTTTCTGCCAGCAATGTATCTTTTACAAGCTTGCAAGATGTATCAAGAGTCTAATAATCAGATTAAAATCACATCAAACTATGTTGGGAAGTCAAGGTGAAAGCCTTTGGATAGTTCTCATGAATAGCCCTACCCAGACCTACCAGGTGATGATAAATTCAGGTTTTTGCTTTGTTGGTGTTTTTCAAATTTATTTTAAGGGCTTAGAATTCTTAAAAGCCAAGAGGTGGGAAAACACTTGGTGTTTTAGCAGTTCTTGCCAGCATCTGACAACAGTGAAATGGTTAAGAAAAAAAATGTGATTTCTCTTGTGCAGGGGGAGCAGTGGACCGGGTAATAAATACATGATCTTTCTATGCCACTTTACAAAAGAGTTCAAGAGCTCTGTTTTCCTTTTATGGTTGAAAGCCCAAGTCTCAGAAAGGGAAAGTGATTTGCCCAATATAGTCTATATTTCTAATAACCTAGAAATAAACTTGAAACCTGAAGTCCCAGGATAGGGTTTCATTTCCTCCCAGGACCATGGGGAGCCAAATTAGTGGATGGGTTTACTGTTTCTACTTACTGCAGAACAGGAATGGTCAGTTTTATATTGCCAAGCAAGAGAAGAAATGCTGAAGCCCCAGTGCTTTATTTCCAGAGCTCTCCTGAAAGTCTGGCCTGAATCTTTCATTTCCGGGTAGCCTTTGTGTAGGTGCTTGAAATAAATACTATGTCCACATTGCTCCCTGCTTTCCCCTCCCCACAGAAGGCCACCTGGGAAATAGACAGGCATTGACAAAAGAAACACTGCCATCTGCCAAGGTGAGTCTGAGAACTGGAGTTCAAAGTGTTAATACCTGCTCTGGAGATGTAAACTATAGTAAAAGCCTATCCAGATAGCTTTGGTCTGTAAGGTGAGCAGCTTCTAGACAGCCTAGCTACAGATGAGCATCTGAACTATAAAGCCCTACCCAGCCTAGGACAGGAGTGCCAGAGTCATCTGGGCGTCTCTCTACACTACAGGGAGGCAGTAATCTTGCTTTCAGGCTCAGATTATTCAGGTTTGTACAAATCAGCAATTCAAATAACTCCAACCACCCAGCTGCTTGTGCACAAAGACAGTTTGCGAATATTCAGGTGAGGCTGTGAAACCAAAAGGTAATCATCTCCTTCATCCTGTCCACTCCAGCTCCATAGAGAACCCTGTAGGATCACACATCAGGTCTCTTTACATTCTAAAAGGGTCAGTGAACCATGGGAAAAAGCTGAATACACCCAGCAAACTGTAGGATGGCCTTGGATGTCTATAAGGCTGCCTACAGCTAACCTAAAGTACCAAATCCCAGGGAGAGAGGTTTTGAGATAGGTAAGGGTAATATCTGGATGAAGAGGCTGAGATCAGTGAGTTCACACAAAAACACTGCAATGCCAGAAGATCGCTCCTGCTTCATCTTAATCTAAAACTCAAATCACATGACTGCATTTTCCAGTTTAACTTGCACGTCTGCTACTACCAAGCCAGCCTCTGAGAATTGTATTCACCTACTCACTGCACAACTCCCACCAGCTCCCCAGTGTAAGAAAAACAATGCCCTTGGAAATAAAAGAGCTCTGCTGTTCGCTCACTAAGACCTGTTCCACCTCCTCCCACATGTGCTGAGAACAGACATTATGGATAGCTCACATGAAAAGAGGGGTTTATTGTGTCATTGACTTAAATCTACTTTCAGGGAATCCAGATGAAGATTTTTCACCGGTTCCAATGGGAGCAGAACAAAACAGATACTGAACATACATATAAGAAAAAATCTACCCACCTACTGCCAGAAAATGCAATCAACTTCATCCCTCCGCCCCAGTACTAAGTTGGGTTCTCTGCACAGAAGTGAGTCATTTGTAATTTGACTAATCCACAGAGAGAGAGAGATCCAAACCAGCCACAGACTAAGAGGCCTGAAGAGCCTCCTCATTGTCTTCCCTTTGGAAAAGCAAAACTGTGCTTTAACTCCAACTTCAGAAGGGGTCTAGTTTTTTTTTTTTTCTTCTACACAGCTGCTTTAAACCTGTGGACTCCCGAGATGACATCAAATAAACAACAGCAGGACTTCACCACACGGAGAGGTGACCCCTCCCGGACACGTGAGCGCTGGTTGCAGAGGCATTGGTGAGTCAGCAGCGAGCAGATCTGCTGCATGTACACACAGGCCATATGCTACTGGATGTGTCATCGCTCTGTAGTAGATCTCACAGGCTCCAGGATGCTCGTGTGGCTCCCCACCCACCCCAGGGAGAAGTGGTCCCTCACATCACCGCATACACAGCCAAGGCTGGTGTCACTACCAGGCCGAGCACAGAGGCCACAGCCCTGAAGCACTCCCTGAACGCTCAGGGGCCAAAGCTAAGCATTGAGAAATAGTTCACCTGTCCCAGCATCCTAAGCTTTATCAAGGAAATTGGCAGCTAGGGAGAAAGATGTCTCAGCAACCTCAGTTTGTGCAGAGCAGCTTTCGGTCTGGCCAGTGGAAAGATTTGCCTGTGGTGATTAATAAGCCTATGGAGAAAAGTTGTCAATGCTTCCTGTGCCAGCCCTTTGAGGACTGTGCTGAACTGGTCCACACAGTACAGGTCATAATCTAGAGAGCTTAATGCAACAGGATTTTATGAATCTCTTTCTGTTAGCATCCTCCCCTTCCTCACTGAAAATTGTTTGAGCACTTCATGATGTATTCCAGTTTAGTGAGGTCCTCCTTTTCTTTCAAGTCACTTTAAAATCATTCTTTTACTTATTTTTCATAAATTTAAATCTTAATCAGAATTACGTCAGTATTTTCATTCAAAAGAAGCTGTTTTCATTACATGAAATCGCTTCAGTGTACTTTTGAAGGAAGTTTCTATAATGCTTATTTTCATAGAGAATCTGAAAAACTATGAATGTATTCCTTTCAAAAAAAGCCAAATTTTAACTGCATTTAACCATACCATATTTCCCATAAAACTTTTCTCCCAGGCTTCATTTGAATTTATTTATTTGAAGATAGGCAAGGAGATGAGATTATGATCCAGAGGTGGATAATCACCCATAGAATAGATTTGAAAATTTGTTAGATTTTCAGTGAACTTCTTGGAATCCACAACAAATCCTTCCATGGCTCCCATGTATTACGCACATTTCCTCATATTAAAATGTGTATATACACACTTCTATTTGTTTTGTGTAACCATTTCATGCTTTGTGGAGGTTTGAACTTTCACTCCAGTGCATGAATTCACAATTATTTGACCATTTTTTTCTATGCTGTGCTGCTACACATCTGACTTACCACACCAGCTACCTGTAATGATCAGTGGCGATGTTACTTACTGAAGAAACTTAGAACTTAGCATATTTTACTTTATGAGGAAAGAATTTGAAGTAATTAACTGTGGGAAAGAAAGGCACACTGCATCTCACTTGAGCATGTGGTGATTAGAGAACTTTCTCTCCTGATTGTCTCATCCAAACCAATAAGCAAAGAAACCCTTCAGAGGGAAACTAGCACCTCCTCTCCTCAGACAAGAGAGAATGCACACTTTATGTAGCAAGGAAATTAACAGATTTTTACCCTGCATGCACTCCAGAAGAGAGGCCATTGAGGCAAGCCAGCAAGTGTGTGATCCCATAACAGGTAAACACAGACTGAAAAGGGTTCGTGTTTTTGCTTCCTGACAAACAGTTTTTCAGAGTATTTTGTCTACATTTTTTCATAACTTCTGAGGACTTGTGAGCCAGCTACTTGTAACCTAAGAAGAGTGGATGCTCAAAATTAGAGAAGAGATACCAGCTAGGAATGAACTAAGACTCTTCTGGCAAATAAACAGACCCTGATGAAGTGAGCATCAAGGGAGGATTTCTAATTTTCTTCTTGAAAGCAATATGTTTCATCTGTATACCACTTACAAGTAAGTGCTCCTTTCCATTGCTGTGATTCAAGATGAACCAGAACAGTTCCAAACCCAGAAACACTATGAGTAAACAGTAACATTTCTGAACTTAATTATTAAAGAGAGCTCTCTATTGATTTTTTAATAATAGAATGTGAATTATGGAATATATTTGTTCAGAAATATTAATCAGCAATTATTTTCCCTAGCAAAAATATAGATTTTTCTTCCATTAATGTGGAGACGGGTATTATTTATTTTTTACATTCCTCACTTTTGCATTTTTCTGACTGTATAGGAACTGGCAAAGTTAATATATTGTTGGGTTTTCTTCCAAGGTCCAAACAGAATTGTCTTTTGAAAATAATATAAAAGGGATTTTTATCAAATATTCTGAAAAAAAAAAAAAACTCAACAAAAAACTCACAACAAAACCCCACATTGTGCAGCAAAGAGTGTTTTCAGAGTACTGGAAACTAAAGAGAACCTCTACAAATGGGATTTGCAAAATTAGTATTTGCATTCAATTTTCAGCCTCTACGTCACTTAAATTTTCAGAAAGCTTTTCAGAAGCCCCAAGAGATAGAATACAAAAGATACAAGCTAGTCAGAAAACTGTACACTACTTATATTTTTACTTCATCTCCTTTGAAGGTTTGCTTGAAGCTATACAAAGAAAAGACTCACAGGAAATAGTTGACCATAGTAACTAGTATCCTGTATCGAGAATCATTTATCCAACTTTCAAAACATATCCTGGACTCACCTGTCACTTCAAACATCAAAGGTTTTATTGAAGGGATATTTGAACAGGAAGAATCTTTTTGGGAAGTCAAGACCACAAGATACTGAAAAAAACTATCACAATGATGTAAGAGACACCCAGGCAAGTGTCTCAGTTCTCTCTTTCTTTCTTTCTTGCATTAGATACATTCATCCTTTGTTAAAGTTCCCTGTCTTCTACTCAATACAACAAATAAAGTAAATAGCATGGGAATATTAAATCTCTCTCCAAATTTCAAGAAAACCCTTCTCCCTTTTCTTCCAGACAAACTGAGTGTTTTTCCCCTCCTCCTCCTTCTGAAGAACTGAGGGGGAAGGGCAGAAGAGATTTTCCTTGTGAAATCAAAAGCTACCCTTGAATCAAGTCTGATAGGCTGCTGAAAATGCAGCACAGAAACGTGTTTCTGTCAGTGAAAGACCTTGTTTGTAACCGTAAGGATTGTATGCAGCACGTTGTTTGATCCTGGGAGGACTTTGATCTATGCTAGCACCTCAAATATAGCAAAGGATGTCACTAGGCTTTGGAAAAAGAAGGGAGAGGAGAGACAGAAAGGGAAAGAAAGTGCAGGTATTCTGTGCCAAGCAGATGCCACTGAATTCTTGATGCACTGGTCAAGTGAAAACGGGCTTTGTACAGAGGAGAGCAGATGTTGCACTTTGGGGGGAACTAGAATTCATCACCGACCCCCGAAAATACTATGCAGGGACAGAAAAGGTCCAGTAAAAGCATGTCAGAGCTTCTGGCCTTTTGTGAGATCTGAGTGAAATGAAATCAGTGGTCTCTCCTCTTTATTTCCCACTGTCTCTTCAAAATTGGAAGAGATTTGACTGAGGATCAGTGTAGAAAGTGTTCCTGAGGGCTAAAAACGGATGACAAACAAAAAGGTGGTATGCAAAGGTACTTCTGAGCCATCACACTACTTTGGGTAGTGATTGAATGCTATTAGGCCAAGATGTATGAGGCAGTTGAGGCCAAGAGCCATCCTCAGGATGTGAAGAGGTCAGAGCTGGGTGCAGGTCTGTGATATCACATGAGTTTTTCTTGTGTGGGTGGACAGTTTAGAGACATACCAAGAGAATCTCAGTGGTAAGACAAAAGAGATAGGACCCTTCCTACATACAGGTGTCTGAAATTTGTGGATCTTTGAGCAGTACGGGAGACCTTGAGCAGACAACACTGCAAGGAAGTTGCCTAGAACCATCTCTTTCATGTGCCAGCATGTGTCCTCCCCAGGACACTATCCATTCACAAAAAAAAAAAAAAAAAACCAAAACCAAAAAAACGAAAAACCATGAAGAATAACAAGAAAACCCTGAAATCCCCCTTGACAAAACCCCTCCTTTCCCCCTGAAATTCTCACCCATGTAAGGCAAGAGGAGACACATGAACAAGCAAGACAAGGCAAATACTTCACTTTTTCCCTGTGGTTATTGATGCTAGAGTAACTTCAGGGAGCTTTGCTGCCTGCTAACCAACTTCCCTTTCTGTGCCCTTTGGAGAGATGTGGTAGAACATGATGGGCATCTTGTATTATATCTTGGAGAGAATCAGAGATGAGAGAAGGGAGGAATACTTAATACAATGCAGAGGTTCACTGCAGTGACAATAGTCTCTATTATTCTTGACATGACCCTAATGTAAGCACAGGCCTGTTTGTAGGATGCCTCTTTTTATTGAAAAGTATATCTGACCCAAATTTTATTACACATGTCAAATACAGTATGGACAAGTACAGCATGAGTGTAAGAGAAATTCTTAAAAAAAAAAGAAAATAGAAGAAAAAAAAAAGCAATAGTAAGGATGTCACTCTTCCCACATTTATTTTCAGGTCAATCATGAGCAAGAGAAGAGAGGCAGCCCCGTTCTGAAAGGCAAGAATCATCCCGAGCCATCACCTTACATTGGAAGAAAGCTTTTCCCTCCCAACAGTTATCATCCTTTGTCAGCATCACAGGAATGTCTAGGACACTGTAGTCAAAAGCAGGAGCTGTCACTGCTAAGCACTGTACACAAACGCAGATGCATATGAAAGGAAAAATCCTACTCTGGAGAACTCTAAATGTCTAATAGAAAACTAATCAAATAGATAACACCAGATTACGGTTAATTAGCTCCATTTTATAGGTAGGATGTACAGGCAAAGGTGGGTTCACTGACTTCTGACCCATAGGCAAGTATTGGATCTAGATTTCTAAAATCCTGGTTCTGGTTCAGCCCTCAAAACCACACTTTACCACAGGTATTTTCTCTGTGCACTTTCTCACAGCCTCACTTTCCCATTTTAATGGAAGACAAAGGAGACGAGTTTTTGGACAGACAACTGAGGAGCTACCAGCATCTTAATGAAACCTTAGGTCAGGTACAGTAAACTCCCAGTTTGTATGCCTGGACCCCTCTCATTACAGGATGTCAAGAACCTATATATTCATGTTAAAATCAAGCAGGTCTGGTATTGTGCCCCAATGACCCATACCAAAATCTTCATCCACTCAAAAAAGTCCTTAGCATTTCCAGTAAATTACTTAACATTTCTGTAAAATGGAGGGAGGGGAGGAGAAAATAAAGGAAGCACATGTGCAAATATCTTCAAATAGCCAAGAACCGGGTGAGTAGGAAATTTAACTGTGGAGGGCAGGGAAAAGCCAGTTCACTTTTTAGTTTGAATTAGGTAAGGCAGGGATTTGTATCAGGGAAGCTCCGTATGTCAAACAAATGTCATGCCTGCCTGTTTGGGTTGATTTCTGCTTTTCTGGCCTTTTCAATTGAGAAAGAATTTTCTATCAGATCCAAAACTCACTCTCAAATAAATGGATGACCAAACCCACCATGATCCCTCAAATGGAAAGGTCTCAAATTGACATTTTCTAGAGAAAATATTTTCATTAAAAATAAATTATGAAAAAAAAAACAAACAAACAAAACCAAAACAAAACCCAAAACTAAAACCAAAAACATAAAGCCCTGGCAAGAGTCTTATGTGTTACCAAGCACACTGTATAGACTAAGACAAAAATACAAAAAAAAAAAA